>CM060950.1:171749269-171774269 GCA_030765055.1 Mantis religiosa | reverse complement strand
CTAAATTCAGTATTTGAAGGTGGTAAGGTTCCAGGTAGTTGCAGAACAGCAAATGTACCAATATTTAGGAATATAGGGGAATTAGATAACCCTGCAAAATAGGGTAATTAGTTTATTATCTGTGCTAGTCAAGATTTATACTGGAGTTTTGGCAGAAATAGAACAAAAGTGGGCAGAAGATGAGAGATAACCATCAGATTTCCAAGCAGGCTTTACACAAGACAGGAGAACAATGGATAATATCTTTGTGATAAACACATTGATAAGGCTTTTGATACAATAAATAGCGAAGCACTATGGTACAAATTGAGCTATAAAGGAATGAGCAGCAGATTTATTCGGAGATTACTAAGAATATATTAAGGCAATAAGTTCTGTATAAAAATAGCAAATAATAAAGTAACAAAATACATTCAGAGTAGTATAGGATTGAGGAAAGCCTGCAGGTTGAGTTCTGTACTGCTGAATATTTTATAGATTATATTCTGGATGCAATTTGAATGGAAAATAGGCGTCTGCTAATAATTTATAACAGAAAAATACCTGGTTTGTTATTTGCAGATGCTTTAGTATAATGGCAGGAGCTATATCCAAAGTGGGAATAGAGAGATAAATTGGAGCAATAGATACATTTTGTATGGAATGGAGCCTTAGAATTAACGTAAGCAAAACTAGAATTATGGTATTTAAGAAAGATAACAAATTAAGAAAAGAGGAGAAATAGTACTGGGCAAGGAAGAGAAGTTGACGTAGTCAATACATTTAATTATCTAGGCAGGCGTACTATTAAGCAGAAATTGGGGTTGGAAAGAACAGAAGAGAATGGTAATAACTAAAGGTAAAATTGCATTCAAATCTATCAAAGCATGAGTAGATAAATTACCAGGAATTTCAAATAAAACGGCTGGAGAGACTTTACACAGCCGTAGTAGAAGCAAAAATGCTGTATGTCGTGGAGATATGGGGCTTGGAGGAGGGTTCGTAAATATGGATGTGATACATAGTAACTTTTGCAAAATGTTTTGGGCTTACCACAGGCTTCGCCAAATGGAGTGGCACAAGCAGAATTGGGAAGGCTGGGAAATAGAAGAATGATGGTGGAAAGGGTGTTAAAAATGTGTGAGAATTAGGGATTTAGATGAGCAGAATATTCTACGTCAGTGCCTGACAGTAAGGAGAGACTAAATGAGAAAGATTCATGGCTAAATAAGTTGAAGGATATGATGTTAAAAGGGTTTGGTGTCATGTGGGAAAAAAGGGAACTATTGCAAAGTGGTTTTGGAAAGAACTTAAATTAAGAAAGGAAGATATTGAACGGCAAAGAAACGATAGGAAGTTTCAATTTGAAAAGCTCACTGGAAGTTTATAGAGAGATGAAGGTGATCTGGAAAAGGGAAAAATACATTGATATTTGTGATAAAGCAGCAAGAGAAGGCTTTGCATGAGCTAGAAGGGGGGTGGTGAAATTGAAGGGTTTGGGACGAAAGAGGGACCTGGAGAAATGCCCATTGTGTCACCAAAGGGATAAAGAATGTCATTTACTTTTAGAATGTGAAGAAACTAGGTTACTTAGGGAGAAGAAAGGTAAAAATAATGACAAGGTTTCTAAAGGAATTCAAGCAATGAGATTAATGAGTGTAAAACCTAGGACAAATTTAGTTAAAATTGGGAACTTTTGGGACAAGGTAAGAGCCAAATGGTTGAGAAAGATAACCAAACACGACGAAAATGAAGTTCTATTTTAGATAAGATGCAAATTGGGACCCCTTAGCTCGGCAACCTCAGAGTTAAGTCCATTGGGTCCAAGGGTAAGCAACAACTCTGTGTAGTAAAAATCATGTAAATGTATAATAATTTGAAAATAATAAATGGAAATAAAGATTGCTTAACTACTAAATATACATTATATGGACTGTGTCCTGTAACAAAGTGAAAAAATCCTTTTCATAGTTTTATAATGTTCTAATTTTAGCCTCTCTTTAATATATGGAAATAGATCATGTACTCTTCTTCTTCCTACGTGTGCATTATCCCATTCTTTTTGCCATTCCTGTAGCAAATAATTTTTAGCCTCTTTCTTAGTACTGCATCTTTTACCCATAATTTTAAAAACATTTTTCATTCTTTGGCGAATAAGTTTGTAACAGTTTTTTTGGGTTTGAACCCCAGAAAATATAAAATTGTTTCGAAATTGGTTTGGAAATTTTGGGATTTGATTAAAAATCAATAATCTTCCTTGTGGAAAAAAGGACGCAGATAAGATGAAAGTTTTATAGTGTTGAGTGGACTTACAGGAAAGTAATCTAAAAGAAAAGATACTGTGTCATAATGTATATTTAGTGTTTGGAAGTAAAAATCAATGAGATAAGCAGATACAATAGAAGAATGACGATATCCTGGACGGCTGATAGAAAGACGATGCTCGAACAGCAAAGGAGGTGAGGGACCATTTCGCCATGCTACATATGACTTCCCAACTTTGGAAACACCTCTACAACGAAGAAATCCTGTTCCAAGTTGCACCCTTTAATCTAATTTTAATTGTGGGGTCTCGTTTAACTCTCTCTTAAACAGCACAAAAACATCGCCTTTTTGGAAACATTAAAGCTCTCAATTAAACAGAGACTTGTTTTACTTACTCTATCTAGTGTTTACAGTAAGCAGAGGAAATATTGGAGACCACCCAAAAATTCGATATCGGAATTTGACCGGAAACGCATACTTTTTATCTATTAAATTTGGTCACTTTAAAAAAAAAAAGTCGTATACGACATTTTAAAATGAGTACAATACAAAACAATACCAAATAAAGATAACAATAAATCAGTAAATATATTGATTAATGGAAATACAAGTTGTCATCAAATTTTAATACATAAACTTGATTGAATAAGAATCTGTGTTGTATTTTTATTCTCTGTACCACGTACAAAGTACGTAGAGAAAGTAATGCACTCTGTCCATAAATTCAATATCGACATTTGACTGGAAATAGATGTCTTCAGAGATGACTCAAATATGTATACATCCACGCAACAATTTCATTCGACTCACCTCTAATACATTTCCTTTTCGTAGAACCATGCACAAATCTAATAGATGTGTTCTTTTGCTATACGGGAACACACAATCACTTCCAGCCGTTTTCTTATGCATAATTTCCCTTAATTGGCGAACAGTGGGAGATTCGCCTTTCGCGTAACATTCGTACACAATCCTACGCAATAAATCACGATTGAAGTCGTGGATCTTATCAAATGAAATCTTAGTTTTATTTAACTTCTATTTAGTTGGAGTGCTGTAACTAGCGATGTCAATTGATGTAATTTTTCTGACCGTTGTTATTCCTACACCAGCCGCATCGGCAGTTAATTTATTCAAGTTTTCCGACGGTAGTACCTCCCCCTATTCAATTACCCTCCCACTAACATATTTGCGCTGTTTCCTGATCTTTAGCCTCATTAATTTCACCATTCGCGTTTACCTTCGTTAATTTCACTATGTATCAGTTCACCATTTGCATTAGCTTCGTTAATTTGCTCGTTCTCGTTATTAACACTCTCACTATTTAGCCACGGTCTAAAGAAGAACACCGTATTTCGCTTACTAGCAACACAGAACTGATGTTTGCAACAGCGAAATCCTGCCCAAGCAACCCACAAAACTCTTAGTTCTATTGTACTCGCTAATGGCTTTGTACCAGGGGTGTGTGGAGTGGAATGGGTAAGCAAAGGGTCATTTCTTGGAAATAAGTTTGTTAAGAAATTGGACAAACTGTATACGTGACCCACACGCTGTAACCCTCCCCTACTGGCCTCAGAGGGTGGTCTTTGTCGCGCAGACAAATATGCTATACAAAAGTGCTGACTTAAACTGGTGGGTTACCACAGTATTTTAATTAGCAGATGCTAATGCTCTTCTCATATTGGAAGTCTGGCTTCCTTCCTTACTCCTTCCTCACTTCTCTCCCTCTCTTCTTCCTTCCCTCCCTCTTTCCCTCTGTATTTCCCTACCTCTCTCACCTACTCTTTCCGTCTCTCCCTCCTTTCCCCTCTCTCTCCTTGCCCTCTCTCCTACCATACCTCCATCACTTCTTTCCTCCCTCCCTTCCTTTCTCCTTCCCGTCCTCCTTCATTACTTCCCTCCCTTCTCTCCTCCTTTTTTCCTTCCTTTCCTTCTTCTTTGATGAGCTTAGCATGCAAATATAACGGAATTTCAAAGACATCACATAGTCACCAGCTCTTAAAGTATTTTGCTATCACTTTAAGTCTACTGTATTTCCAAATTCACATTGTAGCTACATGAAAACTGCAATAAGAGAATCTTCGTAAATGTTTCGGTTAACATGAAGTAGATAGAAGAATAAAAGTTTGTTACAACCTGCACAAGATTGAGTAGAAAAAGTCATGGGTGTTTTTGTTTTTTTGTTTTTGTAATTTACGCCCTCCAACATTAAGTCATATCGGACGGTGAATGGAATGGGTTAAATGATGCTCAAATGATCCCACGGTCCATAGAGCTTAGAGTTACCCGACATTCGTCTTTTAGGACGAGGGAAAACCCCGGAAAAAACCTTATCCAGGTACAGACGTGTGCAAATTATTAGACTCAATGGTGAAATGTTTAACACATAACCGTTTATTTTTTATTTAACAGAAATAATATTACAACATATTTTTTTCAACTCTTATTATTTTATATGCATTTCTTTAGCCTTTATTACCATTTTGATGCGTTTAGGCATGCTCTCTACAAGGGTGGAGCATTTTTCCTTTATTTCATCTCTGTGCCAAATGCTTATCAGGCGCTCAATAAGCTGAACTTTTTTTTTGTTATTTTCAATTTTTTCAGTCTCTTTTTAACAATACCCCACAGATTCTCTATTGGATTTAAATCAGGGCTATTCCCCGGCCATGGTAGTACTTTTACATTGTTTTCTTTGAGGAACTGGGTTACAGATTTTGCTCTATGGCAGGGAGCACTGTCGTGCATGAACACAAAATCACCATTTGGAAACCATTGTTTACTTTGCGGAAATAGTTTTGTTTCTAATACACTTTTATACTGTTTCTGCTCCATAGATCCCACAACTATGTATAATCTTCCAGGTCCATGGACAGACATACAGCTCCAGACCATTTTTGATGTTGGGTGTTTTACTCTTTGATCAACACACTGAGGGGAAAATGCTTCTTTATCTGTCCATCTCACATATTGGTTGCTCTCTTCACATACTTCAAACATGGATTCATCTGAGAAAATTACCTGAAAAAATAAAAACCTCTATTAATATTAAACAGTTCTAATATTGCTCAAAGATAGTTTAACCAAATCAGCAATGAGAGAAACAAAGTTTAAGCTGTTTATTTCATTTCCATAAAATTTACATGTACATATTTTAATTTTATGCTATATACAATTTTCATACTATTTACCTTTCTCCAAAATTCCACTGGATGTTTCTGTATATCTTTGGCCCATTCTAAACGTTTTTTTTTGGGGGGGGGCATTGCAGGTGTCAGCTTAGCCTTTTTACGAGGCATGCATGCTGGTAAACCTGCTTCACATAATCTTCTGTGAACTACTGAGGCTGATATTTCTGTACCGTACTTCTTTAGATGATTACTGAGGTCAATGCTGGTTGCTCTTCTATTTTGGTTTCGCCACCTGCACAAGTTTTCTTTGCATCCTTGGTGATAGCTTTCCTTTCCTCCCGCATTTTCCGTCCCTTTGTGAGGTCAACGTCTCAGCGAATGTTAAAGCTTGATTAATGCGACTAACAGATTTTTGTGAAATACACAATTCCTTAGCTATTTCACGTTGTGAATAAAGAGTTTCCTTCAAAAGACTCTCAAGTACAGCTACTTTCCTTGGGGATAAGTCAGCAGTTTTACCCATAACCTCACTTTTGAATCAAGTGAATGCTAAGGATAAAATACACGATGTTACCTGGCTTGAGATCAATTAATAATAAATACTGAGGATATATTAGTCATAAAACATAAAAAAGGCAAATATTAACAATCTCCAGTTACTACATTCACCAAATGAAAGCAATATCACCAAACAGTAGGATAAACAGACATGAAGAAAATGGCTGCTCCTAATTCAGAGCTACCGCCATATTACTATAAATAAAAGAAAAAACCCCAGCTATTATTAAGAGAGAAATTTCATTGAATATGCTTCATATTATAGCAAAGAAAAGAATTATGACAAATTGAAATAGGTTACGGTGGTAAATAACTATTATTTTGAATGTTAAAGTGAAGCAAAGTAAAAAGAGCATGAATGAGTCTAATAATTTGCACACTTATGTAACTCACCCTGATCGAAATTCGAACTCGGGACCTCTTGGACGTGAGGTAGACACACTACCATCACGCTACCGAGGCGTGTAAGTCATGGGTGTGCAACATCAGTTTTACTTTGGAAATGCAGTTAATTCAAAAGTATATATATTTCAGCAAAATTATTTTACAACATAGGAAGTAACAAACTTAAAATTTTGTTTGCATTATAATGGAAACGGCATGGTAAAGAACATTTTTGTCAAGTAGTTTAAATTTATATTTTAAAAGACATAATCGAGTAACGATTGAACGAATATCAAATTTTGTCCCCATACCTTTTTAGACGGGCATAAGATGTGGCAGAAATTTCCAAAGTGCTTGGAAGCCTTATTGATAGATCCTCCCGTTAAGTTCATGTCAAACCTGGTTTCCAACTATACAATGGCGCGATAGGCTTTGGTTCCCTTTGTACGACTCACGGTAAGTTTAACCATAACTCGCATGGAAATTAATTATTCTTTCACACTGGCCGTGTGTAGGCTAAATTGTGGAAACGTTGAGTCAGACTGAAAAATTCAATGCCATAGCCGGGATTTGAACCACGGATCTTCTGGTTTCCGTCCAGCCGCACTACCATTGTGCTATATGTTAACTATAAAGCCCGGGCCTTAAAGTACTTACATGTAGTAAGTCGCCATTAAGGTAGTCTCATGTGTTTATGAGAACTCCTAAGTGGTTTACCGGGAAAATACGAGTCAGTTGGAGAATTTAATGTCATATCGGCACGTTGGCCATAGTAGCACAATGGTAGTGCGGCTGGACGGAAACCAGAAGATCCGTGGTTCAAATCCCGGCTATGGCATTGAATTTTTCAGTCTGACTCAACGTTTCCACATAACTCGCATGTTTTTTTTTTTATTTCATTAATAATTTACGTCCTCCAAAGTTAAGTCATATCGGACGACGAATGGAATGGGTAAAATGAGGCTCAAATAATGCTCAAATGAGCCTCATTTCACCCATTTCATTCATCGTCCGATATGACAACGTTGGAGGACGTAAATTGTATAAAAAAATAACATCAAACATTTTAATGTAATTGACGTAAAATAGATAGAGACGCTTCTATTTACATACTTTGGCATTTATCTAGTGAAAGTAGGAACTAATAACGACTTCCCATTTGAGAAAGGTATACCTAACCGTATAAATACTTGACAAATTCAAATACACAATGTTTGAAATAGTTCGCTGAAAATTAAAATAGTACATTTGACAAACTGTGTGCTTCTGGATGAATTTTGCATAGCTAGTAAACCTAAGAGATCTCGTTAAAATTTGTTGTTATTTGTCAGAACTTTGTAATGGAAAATAGGAAGCTGTTATTCACTTGTTTAACTCTTGGCCATGAAAAGAGAATTGATACAGAAATTATAGATCAGTTGGAAACATTAATGCTTATAATAAATCAAATATGAACATTTTGTACATTCGTTAAACTTTATGGCGTTTTAGGTTTGGCAGTTAATTATGAGTACAGCTTGGCTCGGTAATCCTGAGTTTCGTGCGACATCCTGAATTCCATGCGGCTGCCTGCTACATGTCCGCTTTTATTTACAGTCTATTAGCCTTACCTAGGAGGCACCACGAGGAGGTTGACTGCTTAGTCCCCCATTAATTTTATATGTATTTTTAAATTTCTTTCTCTTTATTCATGCTCTTTTTTATCTTATGTATGTTTTCTGTTTTTAATTTATTTTCAGTTGAATATTAAAATACTTATAACAACTGAAGTAGCTTTTTCAGCTTCTTTTGGAAATAAAATTTATGATCATCTATTATATAAATGATTTTATTCCACCGTATATCACTTCCATTCCTTTCGCTGGATAACCCCTGAAGCCACTTGCCTTTGATGCCGATTCACATGTGTGATTAAAACGTGACATACTGTACTGAATCGGCCGAGCTAATTAGCAAAGAAATAAGTTTCCACTCAGGTAACTACGGGACGGAATTCAGGTCTTTAAAAGTGTCATCCAGGTAGATCGCATGGAACTTATGACGAGCCGGTTGGCTCGGGGAAGGAAGTTATTAAGTAAGATAAGTAACGAGGACTGGTTGTCAGGCGTTTCGGAGATTTAGTTAGGTTACGTTAGTGAGGGCAAAGTTATTCTCAAGTTGCCAGATAAGGTATGGCAGCCTAGCTTGGAATTTTTGGAATATGCGAGTGTATTTCTTAGAAATTTATATAGACTTTAGGATGAAAAGCAGAAATTTTCAGTAATATAGAAATGAAGTGGCAACATCGTATTAGAAGCTAGTAGTGGAGCTCTTAGCGTCATTAGGAAGAGGAGAATTTTTGGTAGCTGAGTAGTACATTCTAGGCAGAATCTTAGACATTTCTGGACTGGTCGCCGATGAGCCAAGACGTAGCTGAATGAGTGTCATTTCTTGCCTCAGTGATAGATCACGTGTTATCGCGCAGTATAAGATTCAAATACGTTAACTCCGGATAGATGTATTTGTTTCCATTGGTCGGCCAATTCTCGATTTTAAAAGATATTAAACGTTTCAAACTTAGATTCTGGTGTCATCCTTACTTTTACTACACATCCACGCATGTCCTGAGATAGGACTTCTCGAGACTGAAACAAGATCACAGCTTCAAAATTGGCACACCATCATCGTGAGGCAGAACAAAACAGCTTCAAATAGGCGTAAAATCGTCGGGGCATAAAAATTAATTCAGATGAAATTTCAAAACCATCACATAGATACTAAGCTGGTAAAAAGGTTCTGACGATCACTTAAATCGTGCTGTATTCGCATATTCCCCTTTGCACTTACAAAGTTTATCTTGATTGACAGGAAATATTAAGAATAGCTTCTATAAGAATATAGAAAGTCATTTGAGTACAACAAATTAGGTTATCTTTTCTTATTTTATCAGAACCTTTATCTCCAAGAAATTTCGATGAAGAATTTATGAATATTCATCTGCTTAGTCTAGGTCAGCAGTGATTGCCAATACCTTTATGACAATAAAGACATCTGTATGCGAGTCTCACTCGTAAACTAACTCGAGCAGTGCAGTAATACTGCACTTCTAGGAGGCGGTCACGGTATCTATGTAAATAAATGATAACACCGGAACCAATCAGGGAAACCTCTCCTCCTATCACTGTCCCTCTCTCTGCACCCACCCGAGCAGGACGGCTCAGGCGATTGTTTCTGTGGCCCGCATCCGGAAGCCCGGGTTCGTTTCCCGTGGCAGACATACCTGAACCATGGTTTTTTCGGGGTTTCCCGGGTCGCTAGGCAAATGCTGGGTAGGTTAGTTAAATCCCCCGAATTTCCCGTATCTCCATTTCATCTTCATTATCATTTCACATCACCTCTCATCTGGTGGTCTCCTTCAGGATAGTAGTGTCGGTGGGTGTCTCGGCGGTACATGGCATTATGATATGTTCTGAGGTAAACTACTTCCTCCTCCGTTAGGTCGGTTGCCTGTCTTCGCTCCTCTGGTGGGACCATTTCGTGACCGCCAGCCAGGGACCTTTGGGGCGCGCATCGTCTTCCTTGGAACCATTAGGGCTCGGCTGCTAGGCTCCTTACCGTCCCGCTATGGGGTAGCGAGTTCGTTGTCCTTACCCGTCAGGGGAACACTCTATCCAGAGGGACCCTGACCTCTGTACTGTCGTGGCTCCTGGGGTCTGCCGACCTCTGGCTCCTTCACCTCATCCTTTCTACCGGGACACTATGCCCCCACTTTGGGGCACAGGAACAATGAGCCCAGCCTGGTGGTCTACGTACCGAATCACCTCCGTAATGATATCCTAATCCTCTCTGTACCCACGTAGTTGTTTACATTAGGAATGAAGTATACAGACTTGAGTCCCTGGAGCCCAGTGGTAGGTTCTTTTTGAGGATATCCATGATGCACTGAAACTTGTTAATTGTGTATGTCCCTAGGAAGTATAAATGTAGATGAATATAAGCTTTATCAGTTTATTGGAATGCATGTTTCCCGTAGCTATACTTCCGTTGCTAGGTGCTATTGTAAATATTGGAATTTGACTTCACAGATTCACCGAAAATGCAGGCTTTGAGACCCCTGCACGTCAAAGGAAAAAGTTTAGAAAAAAGTCAGGGAGTGCAAGTGAGCAGCAAAATTGAAAAACAATGTTGCTTGAATTGCAGGATTGGTACCCAAGTACAGCATTTTCCAGCGATTTTAAAGAAGGCAACTCTCCCCTTATTAAATGAAAAGATTTGCAATAATATGAATTTACAAATATTCTTCTCAATTTTTATAAAAATGGCAGATGTCTAAGAAGGTACTGCCACCCAACCAGATTTTCGAAAGGGCACCTTTTGGGACACTCTGATGCCACCAAAGGAATTTACAAAAACTGCTACATGTGTGTTTTCGTGCACATGAACAGTATATCCCATAACCGTGCAGCACCACCCGTCAGAACAATTAAACCTTTGTATAAAAGTGAGTTGAGAATGTATTATGAATATAATACACTCAGTGTCAGACAAAAAATAAAAAGCAGACGCTCTGTTATATGGATCGCCCGGTCGGATGTACAATGTTTTCATCTATCAGGCGCTGTTTCCCATAGATGGCTCTACCTGTAATATATTATAGCTTGAATGAAGATTTGTAGTTAGATATTATATTTTGTATAAAATTGTAATTATGTTATTTTGGTATGCCTTAGATTTAATTGCAGCTTCCTACGTGAAGGTACAGAGCATCTGTAATGTATAATGAAAGAATACTGAACGGACAAATAATTGTGTATGGGAAAGGAAGTGACTACGACTAAGTATAGCTCTGGCCATTTGTCCCGACGCAAAACAAATACACTACTCTGGAAGAGATCTTCCTGACGGAGTATATACGCAACAGCAGAGCTTCAACGATTCTCTGAGGCAGACTTCTCTTCGAGCCTTCGAGGAGAGAACATCGTGACTCCGAGAGCTTCCTGAGCTTCGAGAGAGCACTAAGAGCTTCAGAGCAAGCGAATTGCCATAGGGCCGCTACCGGCAATTTTCGCTTTTTGCGGCAACAGCAGCAGCAGAGGGCAACCTGAAAGAAAACAGTGCCAACCTCGTAGAAAACACTTCAACATCAGCGCAGATAGGGAAACACAAGGCCATAGCCAACGTCGAAAGGCGGTTTTAAGGCGCTTTATTGTCCGGCCATCTGTGTTTTACGCAGTTTTGCAGCCTGTACTGCCAGTAAAGTTGATAGCCTAAGGTTAGCTGCAAACTGCACCTTGGTGCAGGGCAAAATGCTCACACCAGGTGAAGGTACTGACCAACCCACAATCCAACTGCCACCCAAACATCCGACACAGGATGCCATACCAAGCACCAGCACTGGTGTAACCCACCCTGTAGAACAGGGTACCAACCACTGCTACAGGCAACAAAAGGCAGTGCCAACAACGCAAAGAAGGCGGAAATGGCGCTGCAAAACGTTTGGCTATAGTCAAACAGACCACCAACCAGGGCCCTTCCCGGGATTCAGTTTCTCGTACAGGCCAAATTACAGAGAGCATGCTCTCCGACGACTCCTCCGATGCAGAAGGAGACTATTTCCACGGAGCTGCGGCTTCGGAAAATTCGTCCTCCAGGATGGAGGAAGACGGCTTCCAATCCAGCTCATCTGACGTCTCTAAAGATGTCGATGAGGCGGAATTCCGAGAGGTAATCTAGAGGAGAAAGAAAGGAGAGTATAACGTCCTGAAGACTGATGCTGCCAGCCAGAGGGCTCCACCCAAATGGCACATTCCTTCCATCATCGTGGATTATTTTCGGGGGTCGATAAACTTCCTAAAGGAAGTAATGCCGTCCCTCTCGAATAAATGCGAGGAGACGGGGAGGAAGAGCCGTTTTGTTTTCAAGGCTACCAACATTTAGGACTACCAACTACTCCTCAGGGCACTCGAGGGGAAGAAGATTCCCTACTTCACCTTCGGCCTGGACAAGGCACGAGACTTAAAAAGGGTGATCAGAGGATTACCAGTGAACACACCGTTAAGTGAGATCACAGACGACCTCACGCAACAGGATATAACATCGCGCTTAGTGAGACAGCTGACCAAGCCAGGACCGCCAGATCAGCCTGGCCCCATCCCCACCCCTCTCTATCTAGTGATAGTACAGCGGGCCAGCGACCCGAAGGCAAAGATAGATAATGTCAATACTATGTGTTACCTCCGGGTAAAGGTCGAGGCCGTCAGAAGTTCTGGCGGTCCCCCTCAATGCCACCATTGTCTGGGGTTTAACCACTCCAGCAAGTTCTGCCGCAGAATGCAGCGATGCCTGCGGTGTGGAGAACCTCACGACAAGGAGGCCTGTCTGAGTCGCTTACCGATGTGCCCACTTGCGCAAATTGCAAAGGTGTGCACATTGCCTGCTATGGCGGCTGCCCTACCAGGAAGGCTGTTATCGCTGCCAGAAGACCGGCACAGGAGAGGCAGCAACATCAACCAGCGCCAGCCAGGGAAGAGACAAGGGCACTCCCTTCCTCAATCTCCAAGGCTTCGACAACGCTTCGGCAGTCACCAAAGGAAGACCGTCAGCAGGGAGATCAGCGCCCATCTTTTGCAGAAGTTGTGCAAGGATCCTCTGCCACCCCAAAAGAGTCTCATGGGAAGACACCAGCACCCACACAAAAACGCAAACAATTACGGGCCCCGGCCCCCAGAAATACCGAGTCCAAACCAGATCTTAATGGGAGGAGACTACCTCGGCAACCCACGAACCCGTCTGTAGAGGTCGCGCATAGTGAACCTATGCCCCCTAGACAGCTGAAGGACGAAAGGGCTCGAGGTAGGCCTGCACCCATTAGGTTGTCCTCCCCAGCTAACACAAACATAGAATCCTCTACCACGAGCTCCACCCAACTAACCGCTTCCCTGGATCTCACGGAGGTGTTTAAGTGGTTGCAGAATCTGCTGCACACACATGGACAAACGATCTGTAAAATCATAGTGAAGTTTTTCTGCGCCTCAGACCCGGCAAGCAAGATGCTGGCTGCGATGGAGAGACTTGCCCTACTGACAACTGGTATCCAGCAATCACAGAATGGCGAATCGAACTAGGGCTCGTACCTCTTTTCGCTTCGCATTCTGGAATGCGTGTGGCTTGGTTGATCAGGGGGGTGAGCTATTGCAGTTTGCTCGAGCAAATGCCTTAGACGTCATCCTAGTCAGCGAAACTCATCTCCGTCCAGACTCCCGATTCCGCATCCCGGGCTACATTTGCCATCGCACGGACCGTCAAGGCCGCCCTGGCGGCTGTACAGCGGTACTTGTCAGGCAAAATGTAGTCCATAAACCCATCCAGCTCCCTCCTCTTCAAACCCTAGACGCCATGGCAATTTGTCTTCACCTTGGCGGAGCTGAGGTCCTGGTGGTCTCTGTGTAACACCCCCCCCCCAACAGGCGGTTCGTTCCAAACGATTACCTATCTATCCTAAACCTACACCCAAGTGCTATCATGGCCGGGGACTTCAGTGCTAAACATCAGCGTTTGCATTGTGGTCGTCGGGCAGATGCAAGAGGCAATCAAATCATTCACGTAATAGATGGAGACCCACAGCTTCAAGTGCAGGGTCGCTGGCAACCTACGCACTACCCGCGAGGTGGAGGACTGCCATCAGTCATTGACTTCACGATCACCAAACATTTTCCATTCCATCGCACTCTCACGTCACTAAACGCACTTCCTTCTGACCATAATCCGGTGCTGACAGAAATCAACACCAGGGTTGCCAGTCATGACACCTCGCTTCAAACGCGAGAAGTGGATTGGGAAGGCGTTAGGAACTGCCTCCGCACTTCCATTCCACAGAACCCAAAAATAAACAATATCCCAGACATTGAGAAGGCAATCCCATCCCTCACTTCTATCCTGACGCGAACTGCCTGCACCTGTTCAACCAGACGTTCTTCCACTAGCTATCACCCTCCTTATCCGCCGCTCCTGGGTGGCACGGAGACTATACCAGCGACACCGCACGCCACATAATCGCGTGCTCTTGCGACGTCTACAACGTTTGGTCAGGGTCCGACTGCGTGAGCACCAGATGCAAGCGTGGGAGAACACAATGGCCAGACTGCGCGTGGAAAATGGCGACGTGTGGCGCATCGCAAGAACCCTCAGGAATCGCAAAGGTCAATACACCACACCTATCCACGGCACCTAAGGCCTGGCCTATGAACCCTAAGCCAAAGCAAATGCGTTCGCTGACTATCTTGAACGCACTCTATGTCCAAGAGAGGACCCCCAGAACGATATCTTTTCAGAGCGTATTCGTATGGAGCTACGCTAATTTTTTGGACGCCCTCCCGCGGACGCGGAACGACTTCCCCTCATTCGCGCTAGTGAAATCCAGGGCGTACTCCAACGTTTCAAATCAAACAAGGCGGCGGGGCCGGACGGGCTGACACCCCTCATGCTCCGTCACCTTCCCTTCAATGCTGTTCTTTTCCTGACCAGGATCTTCAATATGTGCATCGCCTTAGGGCACTTTCCTCGCAAATGGAGAGAGGCCCGGGTGATATGTATATTGAAGCCTGGAAAGGATCCGGTACATCCTTCCAGCTACCGATCCATCAGCCTCCTTTCTACCCTTTCGAAGGTATTAGAGAGGTTAATCCTAACCCGAATGACTCCCATCTTGGAAGACATTCAAGCTATCCCTGATCACCAGTTCGGATTTCATCCTGGGCACTCGACTATCCAACAGCTACTACGTGTGGTGGAGACAGCTGCCCTGGGTTTCTAGGAACGCGCCTTCACGGCAGTGGTGTCTTTGGACGTCGAAAAGGCCTTCTACACGACATGGCATGCCGGTCTGATCTTCAAGCTCATCCAACTGGGGCTACCTACACAGCTAATCAACATCCTACACAGCTTTCTCAGACATAGAATATTCAAAGTCACAGTAGCGGGGAAAACATCTACACTGAGACCGTGAGAGACGGACTCCCCGGAGGCTCTGTACTATCCCCCACACTTTTAGTGTGTTCATGGCAGACTTTCCAACTCAACCACAGGTCGAAATGGCACAGTACGCTGACGACGTGTTGTTGTTCTGCAAGAACAGACACACACGCACACACTGGCCACGTCGTTGCTCAGTGGTTAGACCGCTTGGCTCTCACCAAGGCGGCCCGAGTTCGATCCCAGGCGACCGCAAAGTGAGACTTGTGGTGGAAAACACGACGCTGGGGCGGGTTTTCTCCGGGACCTCCGGTTTCCCCCGCCATCTCATTCCACCGGTGGTCCATCTTCATCTCATATATCATTAGTGTCACTGCCTGCAGTGCCGTATGTAGTAAGAGGGGGCGTTAAACACTACACGCAAGAACAGACACATACTAAGAGCCTTCAACCCAATCCAGAAACACCTACGTCTCACACAAGAGTGATGTAAGCGTTGGCGGATGTCCGTAAATCCGGACAAAAGCCACGCCATTCTTCTTACAAAGCGCCACACCCCCGCTGACTGCCCCAACTTCCACTTTAGAGGCCGAAGGATAGAGTGGACTAATTCCATCAAGTACCTGGGCGTTCAACTTGATAGAGGCCTAACTTTCCGCGGACACATCAGGGAACTATCGGCACGGTTACAGGGGGCTATTGCCTCTCTGTACCCAATGCTGGATTCGGGCTCGATGCCAGTCCGCTTAAAGCTACACCTCTTTCGAGCGCTAATAATCCCACTCATGTTGTACGCCTGTGAAATCTCGGGCATGGCTGCAAATAGCTGGATAGCATACCTTCGGCGTGCACAGAATAGAGGACTCCGAACCATCTATTCTGTGGGTCGTTCTTTCCCCATGAGGTTGTTTCACGAAGCTTCTCTTCTCCCATACGTGGAGGACGAAATTGGGTGCCGGGCGACAAAATTCTACGCTCAAATTCCAGCTCACAGAAGCGCCCTGGTTCGGTCTCTAGGAGATTACGACGCTACGAGACACCGCTTCAGGCTTTACCGGGTACCTCGTATGGCATGCGGGCACTCCAGGTAACAAAGTAGTAAATCCAAACAGCAGCATAAGCTGAATTTCAAAAATCTCCAAATGAGCTTTTTGGCTACAAAATTTACCCCACTTAAATCAAAATAAAACACCAGGGTGTAAACAAAAAAGCGGTTTGGCATCCTGTACAAAATAAAGAGGAGCAAAAAGCCATCTCATCAAAATTTCCTCATTAAAAAACCCCACCTCATCCTGTAACCATCAAAATTATCAACCTGCGGTCAGACCCAAAACCTGGGTGGGTACGCAGCAATAAACATTCTGGCTGTTAACAGCCTGTCAGTATCGACTTGGACTTGGACGAAAATGGCTGAACGGTTAAATATTGACTAACACATTCGAAAGAGTTGTAAATAGTTATTTTGGTAAAATAATAATAATAATAATAATAATAATAATAATAATAATAATAATAATAATAATAATAATAATAATAATAATAATAATAATAATAATAATAATAATAATAATAATAATAATAATAATAATAATAATAATAATAATAATAACAGTAACAGTAACAGTAACAGTAACAGTAACAGTAACAGTAACAGTAACAGTAACAGTAACAGTAACAGTAACAGTAACAGTAACAGTAACAGTAACAGTAACAGTAACAGTAACAGTAACAGTAACAGTAACAGTAACAGTAACAGTAACAGTAACAGTAACAGTAACAGTAACAGTAACAGTAACAGTAACAGTAACAGTAACAGTAACAGTAACAGTAACAGTAACAACAACAGTAACAATAACAATAACAATAACAATAACAATAACAATAACAATAATAATAATAATAATAATAATAATAATAATAATAATAATAATAATAATAATAATAATAATAATAATAATAATAATAATAATAATAATAATAATAATAATAATAATAATAATAATAATAATAATAATAATAATAATAATAATAATAATAATAATAATAATAATAATAATAATAATAATAATAATAATAATAATAATAATAATAATAATAATAATAATAATGTCACCCAAACGTCGGAATTCCCTATAGACCCGACTGGCAGCGGCAGCAGGAGACGGAGGCGTTCGGACACACCCACCCATTAATTTAAGTCACTAACTGAAGGGATGATTAGGAGAGAGATTGCGGGCCACTGAGCCGTCTCTTTACCCACCCCTTAGGTTCTCGAACGTGCGGGTTGTTTCATCTAATCCAGAGACTTCTAAAAGACGGTGATATTCCTATATAAAGGGCTGCAGTGTGTGAAGTCAGTCAGTCAGTGCTTGACGAGCTAGCGAACGGACGAGAAGACTGTGTACGTGCATCGGAACGGTAACGGACGAACTGGTGAGTTGTAATTGTGTGCATTACATAACTCTGTGTAACTGGCAAGTGTTTAACTGTAAGTCGGTGGAAATAAAGAACATTTTTGAGTGGTGCAATTGGACTTTTCATTTCACGAACCCACAAAGTCACACTGGTGTCAGGAAGCGGGACGACAACATCACCGAACATTACAACCATGGACACGGCATTGGAAAATATTCTGGAGAAGATGATGGAAATGAAGGCCGAACTGACATGGGAAATGAAGACGGCAAATGACATCATCACCGAGAAAATGGAAAAGAAGTTGGAGACGGCAAATAACAACTTGGCCGCAAAGATGAACTAGTTAACAACAAAAACAGAAGCGGCAAATAACAACCTCACCGCCGAGTTGAAACAAATGAAGACGGCCAACGACAACATCACCGAGAAGATGGAAGAAATAAAGACCGAATTGACCACAGAAATGAGGGCAGCGAACGACAGTCTGGCCACGGAAATGAAGGAGCCGAACGAGGTCCTCGCCGCCAAATTTGAGGAACAGTTGGTCGGCGTGAGGGATGACGTCACGAAGCTGGGCAAGCGGATGGGTCAAGTAGACGACCGCCTTAATGATTTAGAGGAAAAGGCCGACAATAACGCCAAGACCCTGAACGCCGTGGTGGAAGACGTCGAAGACCTTGCGAACCGCGTAAACAACCTGGAGGGAAAGGCCGACAGCAGCGTCAAGTCCCTGAACGCCAAGGTGGAGGACGTCGTCGGCAGGAAGCTGAAGGATTTGAAGGCCGACCCACCGGGACGCGACACAACATCGGCGCGCGTCAAGCCTCCGAAATATGACGGCGCGTCAACATTTGAGGTTTTCCGCCGCCAGTTCGACACAGTGGCCAAGCACAACAGATGGTCACCGGAGGAGGAGGCCACACAGTTAATAGCCGGCCTCCAGGGACGAGCCGTGAAAGTCCTAAACGCGGTGCAGACAACGGCGGCGCCCAAGGACATCTGGGAGGCCCTGGAGAATCGTTTCGGGAACCACCGCTTAGCCGCAGCATACCGCAGCCAGCTAAAGGCAAGGTCACAGCAGCCGGGGGAGACGCTGCAGGAGTTCGCCATGTCGATTGAGCAGCTGGCTAGCAAGGCCTTGGTTGACCTGCCACTGGAGTTCGTATCCCGGGAAGCCGCCTACAACTTTGTCGACGGGGTACGTGACCCGGAGATTCGTCAGCGCCTGATGCTCGGCGATTATAAAAGCATCCACGAGGCGCTGACAGCGGCATTAAGGATGGAGGCGGCCAAGGTAGCATCTATCCCGACGTCGAGAACGAGGAGTGTCCGCTACGCCAGAGACAGAAGACCAGCTGAGGGACGCCGGCGGACACCTAGTGGCCTGTGTTGGGGGTGTGGACAGCCTGGACACGTGCAGAGAGACTGCTCACACCAGGAAGGGCAGCTGGAAGAACGAGTAAGGCCCGGCGTGGAGAGGGGCACGTCGGTGCCATTACCACCATCCCCTCGAGTGACACTGCGCGCCGTCAGCCGGCGTATGGATGACAGCCTCATCGCGGACGGTTTTGTGAGAGGGAAGCCGTGCCGCGTGCTAGTGGACACTGGGGCTGCTCTGACCATCATCAGACCTGACGTGGCGAAGGGTTTGCCGACGAGGAAGCCGAGCCGACCATACGAGCTTGTCACGGCATCGGGCGGCACCTTGCCTGTGGAGAAGGAGGCCCTGCTGGAGCTAAACTTGGGGCGGGGTGCCGTGCGTCTGTGGATGTTCGTCGCGAAGGTGGCTGAAGAGGTGATTCTGGGACTGGATGCCCTCAGGAGCCACGAGGCGACGGTCGACGTCGGCAGGAAGGTCCTGCGGCTCAGCGGAGAAGAGGTTATACTCCGTCAACCCGAAGAGCGCCTTGGAATGTGCAGGGTCGTCTTGAACGAAGGCGTGGTTGTCCCCGCGAGGAGCGAGGCGATGGTGACAGCGCGACCAGAAGGCCAGACAGTAGGTTGGGTCCAGAGGCTGCAGGAGTACGACTTCACCTCGGAACATCGTAGAGGGAAGAGCCACGGTAACGCAGACGCCATGTCCCGAAGACCCTGTCCAGAAGAGTGCGGCCAGTGCACAAGAGTGAAGGAGAAGGAGCGTGCCGCAGCAGTCCGAGTAGTCACGGCAGTGCCTGCGGATGGCTGGGATAGCGCAGGCCTGAGGAGGGAGCAGCTGGCGGACGCAGACTTGGGGTCACTCTTGAGGGAAGTGGAGGCAGGGATGAGACCAACCTGGGAGGACATCGCACCGAGGAGCACAACCTACAAGTCGTACTGGGCCCAATGGGACTCGTTGAAGACCAGAGAGGGCGTGCTGTTCCGGTTATGGGAGTCACCCGATGGGAAGACGCAAAGAGAACAGTTGTTACTTCCCCGGAGTAAGGTCCCGGAAGTCTTGGAGGAAGTGCACGCCGGTACTTCAGGAGGACACCTGGGAGCAAACCGAACGATTGACAAACTACGGCAGCGTTACTACTGGCTGAGACTCCGAGCAGATGCTGAGAGATGGTGCCGTCAGTGTCACGTGTGCGCGGCGAGTCGTGGCCCCCCGACTAGGAGCCGGGGTCGCATGCAGCAGTACAACGTCGGAGCGCCATTCGAACGGATCGCCGTTGACATTGCTGGACCGTTCCCAGTTTCCGACCAAGGCAACAAGTACCTAATGGTGGTCGTGGACTACTTCACCAAGTGGCCGGAGGTGTATGCCATCCCAAACCAAGAGGCAAAGACAATTACAGACTGCCTCGTGGAGCAAGTGTTCTGTCGATTTGGGGTGCCGTTAGAGCTACACAGTGACCAGGGTACCAACTTTGAGTCCAACCTAATGAAGGAGGCACTACAAAGGCTTGGGGTGAACAAGACCCGCACGACGCCTCTACATCCCCAGTCCGATGGCATGGCCGAAAGATACATCAAGACCTTAGAGGAACACCTGAGGAAGGTCGTGGCCAGCCATCAGCGAGACTGGGACGTCAAGGTGCCACTGTTCTTGCTGGCCTACCGCTCGTCTACACACGATACAACTGGGATGACGCCAGCCAGCTTAATGTTCGGCCGAGAGTTACGCCTCCCTTGTGACCTGGCTTTTGGAAGCCCTCCGGAAGCGAGACAGCCAGCGACCGAGTATGTGGAGAACTTGGTGAACCATCTCGACGACATGCACGAGATGGCTCGCCAGAACATCCAGAAGGCGAGCGACCGCATGAAGACGAGGTATGACAGGCATGCCAATAGCCAAGGGTTCCAGCAAGGTGACCTGGTCTGGTTGTACCGTCCTACGCGGACCAAGGGACGCTCCCCGAAGCTTCAGCAGCCATGGCAAGGGCCGTACCGGGTGGTGAAGAGGATTAACGACGTGGTCTACCGCATCCAGAAGGTTCCCCGAGGGAAGATGTTGGTGGTACACCTGTATCGCCTGGCACGCTAAGATGGTGCTGTTCGGGACGACCAGCTTTGAGGAAGGAGCAGTGACACCCAAACGTCGGAACTCCCTATAGACCCCACTGGCAGCGGCAGCAGGAGACGGAGCCGTTCGGACACACCCACCCATTAATTTAAGTCACTAACTGAAGGGATGATTAGGAGAGAGATTGCGGGCCACTGAGCCGTCTCTTTACCCTCCCCTTAGGTTCTCGAACGTGCGGGTTGTTTCATCTAATCCAGAGACTTCTAGAAGACGGTGATATTCCTATAAAAAGGGCTGCAGTGAGTGAAGTCAGTCAATCAGTGCTTGACGAGCTAGCGAACGGACGAGAAGACTGTGTACGTGCATCGGAACGGTAACGAACGAACTGGTGAATTGTAATTGTGTGCGTTACGTAACTCTGTGTAATTGGCAAGTGTTTAACTGTAAGTCGGTGGAAATAAAGAACATTTTTGAGTGGTGCAATTGTACTTTTCATTTCACGAACCCACAAAGTCATAATAATAATAATAATAATAATAATAATAATAATAATAATAATAATAATAATAATAATAATAATAATAATAATAATAATAATAATAATAATAATAATAATAATAATAATAATAATAATAATAATAATAATAATAATAATAATAATAATAATAATAATAATAATAATAATAATAATAATAATAATAATAATAATAATAATAATAATAATAATAATAATAATAATAATAATAATAATAATAATAATAATAATAATAATAATAATAATAATAATAATAATAATAATAATAATAATAATAATAATAATAATAATAATAATAATAATAATAATAATAATAATAATAATAATAATAATAATAATAATAATAATAATAATGATAATGATGATGATGATGATGATGATGATAATGATAATAATGATGATGATGATGATGATGATGATGATGATGATGATGATGATGATGATGATGATGATAATAATATCAATACAACAAACACTAACACTACTACTACTTCTACTACTACTAAAAATGATGATGATGATGATGATTGATGATGATGATGATGATGATGATGATGATAATAATTGGTTTGTTAGCAATGCTAATTGTCACATCAGTATTGCCAGTGTTGGGGAATTTTGTCCAGTAGGAGGCTCTTAAATGCTAGTAAATCGATCGACGTTGGGTTCTCAATTGGCCAGCTTTGAACCAATAAGTTTTTACATGGTTTTCAAAAATTGTTTGTTTAAATGTTAGTTCATACACTGTTTCAAAGGAATTATGTCATGTTTAAAACTTCCCCCCCCCCCCCACAATTCAGTGCACTTCAGTATATATCCTATTTGTGATACTGAACTTGAAGATGTGCAGTCCTCCTCACGCTGTATCAAGCAAATGGTCAGAATGTGGTCATAAAAGCTATTGCTGATGTCTATTATTAAATAATCAATAGGTATGCTACTTTTGACTTTTCACTTTGCAAATAATTGGCATTTCCCATAGGGGTCCCACTTACAATTTAAATTATGTTGTAGTCCAAGGTTTATCTCACAGTAGTTGCTTCAGTTGCCATCATTCTTTCTTCTTCATTTTTATATTATTTTTTTTTATTTTTTTTTTTTTCATGCACCTTAGGAAAGAGAGCGAAAATTCCTTGGGGAAACAGCACGTGCACAAATGCACACTCACATTCACCCAGATATACACACCCATACATTTTCAAAGAGATGCTCACAAACGGAGACATAGGCTCACATACGGATATTCACACATGTACACATACACGCACATTTGCACACATGAACAAACTCACACTTGCACACACATGGACACATTGACACACATGCACACTTATATACAACCATCACAAACATGTGTACACTAACCTACACACACGTATATTCACGTATGTAACATACATGCATGCACACACACACAGGCCCAAACTCTCATGCACTTCCACAAATGCATACACATACTTTCATTTACATATGTACAGACCCATGACACACATGCACTTGCAAAGGCACACACACACCCACACACACACACACACACACACACACACACACACACACACACACACACACATAGACACACACCTACACCTACACACATGCACTTGCAAACACACATTACACACACAGACACACACATGACCTAAACTGCATACACCACTGCACATGTGCACACACTCGTATATATCCACTACATACCCTTTGGCATGTTAGCCGTTTTTTTTTTTTCATCTAACAATAATCCCACAAACACATCACTTTAATTAACTGACTGATGTCTGCACGGTCAGAACTATGACAAGAAATGTATAACAGCAGTCAGTATAGACAATTTGCATTGCTTCAACTTGTTGACACCTCTTGCTAGCCTAGGTAATGTAAGGTCATGAGCCCTGCATAAAGCATCTGATTTCTGTTCCGATGGAACTTTTGCTATCACTAAGGCTGCCCACTCTGCATTACACCTTGTAATGCTTTTCCTCTTGGTTGAAAATAAACATGTACAGCTTTTGTGTGCCATGCCTACTTGGAGGTACTTATCAGCATGAAAATGTCTTACTCTTAATTAGTAAAATTATAAATATTCAAATGTAGCAAATATTGATATAATACTACTGTTCATTAAACTGTTCTCAGTTACCTATACAAATACTTGCACTTATTCTCCTAACAACTTGTACATTATGTAAAAAATGAAGCTAGCTGCAGTGAAGCAACAAATATTGCACAAATATAACTGTTTGTAACAAAAATTTCACTTAACTTAAGAAAATGATGTAAATTTTTCTATTAATTGATGAATTAATTAATAAGAAAAATGTACATAATTTTAAGATAACTGAAGTTTTTGTTGCAAATAGTTATATTTGTGTAAGCTTGTACACTGTTAAATTTGGATATTATTTGAATATGAAAATTAGCAGAAATATTTGCATTGCAGTTTTAATATCTATAAATATATTATGCATTTCATTCTTAGCCAGACAAGATTGAGCATATGTGTAGTTGGTTTATACTGTAATGTGCTGAATGTTCTACAGCAGTCTATAATGTTGAATGATCTGCTCAAAGAGTATGTTTATCAGCGGATAGGTACTCTCTTTAGTTGAAGCTGTAGAGAGATAGTTTGCTCACTGCACATCTCAAAAGCGAAAGTTTATTCTAATATGTGTTATACGTGTGAATTACATTATTCTTGAAATTATTTTAAAATGTCCTAATTTTCCAATACCAAATTCATTGCCAATTCTCTAAAATGTTAAATAGAAACCATCAGAATATGTATATTCTTCTATAAATATAATATTGAAGAGGAATTGAAAAAAACTCAATGCTCCCTTAATTAATTACTTACATTTCAAAATCCTTTAAAGTATTTATGTCCCAGGAGATGAAAATAAAGGTGGTGCTGTGGTCAAGTGGTTAGACAATTTGACTCTCACCAAGGCGGCCTGGGCTCGATCCCAGGCATCGTAAAGTGAGATTTGGGGTTAATAGTACAGTGTTGGGATTTTCTCTGGGATCTCTGGTTTTCCCCACCATCATTCCATCAATTGCTCCGTCACCTTTTCTGTTATTTATCTCACTTTCATACTATCACTCACTTCTCTCACCCTCACACCAGGCTGATCACCCAACCTGGTTCTCTATCAGATCCAAAGCTTTGGTTTCTCAGACCTGACCTTAAGAAACTCCTTACACCGTAATAAGTGGTATGCTAGGGATAAGGTGAAGAAGAAGAAGAAGAAGAAGAAGAAGAAGAAGAAGAAGAAGAAGAAGAAGAAGAAGAAGAAGAAGAAGAAGAAGAAGAAGAAGAAGAAGAAGAAGAAGAAGGAGAAG
>CM060950.1:171635516-171748269 GCA_030765055.1 Mantis religiosa | reverse complement strand
AAGAAGAAGAAGAAGAAGAAGAAGAAGAAGAAGAAGAAGAAGAAGAAGAAGAAGAAATGAAAATAAGATATAGCTTTTATTCCTATAGTATGGTTTAGTTCTTTAAAGTTTCTTTAAACAACCCATGTCTACGGAGATCATGTTAAAATGAGCATTAGGTCTGTTGGCTTCAAGTTGTCTGATGCTTAACTTAGGAAGATGATCCAAGCAACTTACCATAACTTTGGCTGTTTGTGTTAAGTACCTAACCATACAACAATTGTAACAGTATACAACATGAATGCTTTCATAACAGCTTACAAGTCTAAAACCAATGGGCAAACATGTTAAGCTCAAAATGAAATCTATAGATATTATGTGGTTTATTCTTTCTTTTATAAGCAATACTGGGTACCTTTTTGTACCTGTTATAGAACATGTCAATACTTAAGAGCTAACCACCTGCAGTGCCATATGTAGTAAAAGCGGGTGTTAAACACTACACACACTTAAGAGCTAATAAACATGATAATGATGATAAAGACAACAAATAATAATTGAAGCAGATAGTACTGTCTACCCAGCACAAGAAGGCCAGCCCGCCTTGGTAGCATGGTGGTAGCATGTCTGCCTCACGTTCAAGAGGTCCCGAGTTCGAATCTCGGTCAGGGTGAGTTATCTGGATAAGATTTTTCCGGGGTTCTCCATTATCCTGAAAGACGAATGTCAGGTAACTCTAAGTTCTATGGGTCCTGGGCTCATTTGAGCATCATTTCACCCATTTCATTCACCGTCCGATATGACTTAATGTTGGAGGACATAAATTAAAAAAAAAAGGAGGCAAGCTAGAGGAATGTGTAATGTAATCACTTTTGCTGTCCCAATGGTATTTATGCTTGCTTTCCCAGTATGACAAGGATGCTAGATTTGTTTAAAATATGCAAGTGTTTTCACATAACTCACCCATGCATAATACCTATCACTTCAGTTACTGCAACAAATATTAGATCTGGCAGAGTGGGTGATTCATATGCACTCTCACACACTCATTTCCTAGTAAACAGATCCACTAACAGAGCAGATAAACAGTTCAAGCCCCGCTCCCCTTCATTCTTCTCTTGCCTTCTTGTGGTGGGTAGACAGTAAGTAATATCTTAAAAGATACTTGTTTACAGTATAGAAAGAAGCCATATATAAAAAGGATGCATGTGTTTTAGTTTAACAGTTCCAAACTTTTCTTCAGCTATTGCTTCGTTCAATAGAGAACTATTTTTATTATTAAGTATACTGAATTAAGTATATCATTTTTTATTAATTATATGTGTTCACTGACACAACATGCATTGCTTTTATAAGTCTGTTGATATGGTATTGATTTTCTGATTTAGTTGAATGAAAGATTTATTTATTTTGTGAAGAACAGTATTTTTAATATACTAGAGATAGTATTTTCAATTCCTTAAACAGTTCTCTATGACTCCCTTAATCTAATTCCCATTGATGTTCCAATGATTCCCATTTTGAATGGTGAAAATTGTTTTCACCATGGTGAATTTTCTCTAAAGGAAATACTATTCATAAGGAAAGTATAAATCTCTGCAAAATGAATGGTTCAGATAATTTTATATTTATATAACACTCCAGAGGTTGTATTGTTTTGTAGCAATGTGTATGCTTTAGGTATCTGTCAGTAATTAGTACATGGCCACTTTTGTAAGACATAAGTGAATAATGTACCGAATAGTGCTGCGATATTCACATGTCACTTGAATTTTCTCTTTTGCAGGTAATAGTTTGTGAACTTAATGCACTAATACCTATGAATTTCACAACGTTTCTATAGAGTCTTGAATGCAAATTCAACGTATAAGTATTACATGTCAATTTCATGAGTAATATATTTTCCATGAATGTAAGACATGGTCTCTGTGATCCTGGATTTTCTTTCAATTGATTTCTTATATTGCTTATACACATAAATCAGCAGAACACTAATCATGTGACACAACAGCTGTGCAGTTCAGGTATTTGATGCTAAAATTGGAATTTTTATATAGCACTGGCTAAGTGGTAATGAAAACAATGCAAATGCCTGTACTAAGCAATTTCCAATATTCCTAAATATTGTCACAGAGATGAACTAAAGCAACAATTAATGCACCTCACTACATCTTGTCAAAAATTCTCTAATTTATTTACCAAAACGCAGAATTTAAGAGCAATGATGTTTTACTAACTGGTAACCTAAGTAGGTTTTGGAGTTAGAGATGGATGGAATTATCATCTCTGTTGATGGCATTTGGTATCATTCTGTAAAGCCTAACTGCTGCCATTGGATGGCATAGTTATATTAAGTTCATGAAGTAGCTCTAAGTCCATATATCACTTTTGTCAGTCTGTTTACTTATTTTAGTAGTGTGTCTTTTTCTGTATTGTAGTGATTGTTCCAAAACTACATTGAATTTGTTGATTTGTCTATTTGTGTACATCTAGTATTTCTAAAATACTTAGTCCAAATTTCCAAATTTCTTTTAGAATTTATGTCACAGATCTTTTCATACTCTCTACTGTAGATTTGTATGTCCTTATTATCCAATAAGCTTCCTCTGGAAATAAAATAACTGCCACAAAACAGATTTGTTATGGTATTAAAAAACTGGTTTAAACAAAAAGCATTTTATACTGTACAAGAATACTTAGAATATAACATACATGCTAGTGAATTTATGTAAAACTATTGTAAATTATAGTAGTAGGTACCTAATTGTTTAATTTTAGTATTACTATAGTAAAGTTGACTTACGATAATTACCAGCTTAAGCCATGCAAATAATCTGATTTCACCTAGAATTTTATATGCATTAATTTATGAACCTTCTGTACTTGTAAATACATTGTAAATACTTTTTATAACTGACGAAACCTAATGCTTCATGTAAGCTTAATGGTGAGTAAAGGATTATGATTATTCTTGCTAGTTGCACTGCATTTAGTAATGCATTCCTGAATATTATATTTGATGGGCATTTTTTGTTTAGTTTTAGATACCAATTAATGTTATAGTATTTTCATAAAATTATCATATAGACTGGGTTAGTGAGGAAATTTCTTAAATATATTCTCATCAAATACATATGGTTTTTAGGTAAAATATACTAAACTAGCTCAGCAGAGGCAAAAACAGAAAGAGAATGTGAATGGTTTCAAATAAAAAGAGGTGTGAAACAAGGAGACCGTCTATTAAAACAAATTATTTACAAGCATACTGGAACATCAATTCATGAAAATGAAATGGAAATAAACATAGAATAAATATTGATGGTCAAAAACTGATATACCTCAGATTTGCAGATGACATCACCCTACAAGCAAGGTGAGCAAGACTTCTAGAAGAAAATATCAGGGAGCTGGACAGTGTTAGCAGCAAATTAGGCCTCACAATGAATCCCACAAAAACGAAAGTACTAACGGTCTTGGGCACATAAAATGTATGACTTGTTGAAGCAGATAGGTATGGGTCATTCTTGGATAAATGCAGAGTATGGGTATAGAGGCTTCTGGAAAGAGGTTAAGCTAAGATTAGAAGATATTGACAGACAAGATATTTTTGCCAATATAAGTGACAAAAGCTCACTAAGATTATATAGAGAAATAAGAATAACCTGGGGGAGGGAAGGATATATAGATATATGTAGTAAGTTAGGGCGAGAAGGTTTTGCTTGGGCGAGAACAGGAGTGAGAAACTTGAAAGGTATAGGTCAAGAGAGGGAGCTAGATAAATGTCCATTGTGTGGAGAAGAGAATGCAGATTTCCATTGTATATTAAATTGTAGTCAAACAAAGATATGGAGAGAGCAGGCTTGGCTACGTAAATGGGACAGTTTGGGGGGTGAAGTAGTAATTAGAAAAATGTTGTCAGTAAAAGGAGAAAAGAACAGGAGAAATATAGGGAATTATTTAGGGAAAGTTAAAGAGAGATGGCTAAGAACAATTAAGAGAAAAATGTAGAGTGAGATAGGTGAAATGGCAGAAAGTGTAAAAAGGAGCAGAGGGCCTCCATTACACAAAAACCTAGGGTTAGGTGTATGGGGGCTGAATTACTATTCAATGGTGGGCAACATGATAGGATTTTCAAGATTTAGGAATATATGGCATATTTCAGTATGGATTTTATAATTGTAATCTTGATTTTGTATTTCCATTTGTTGATGTAAAAGGAAATAAATTACTAACTACTACTAACTAACGGAACAGAAGTCCCTATTCAAATCCATCAATCACTACTTGAGTATGTACAGCAGTATGTGTACCTTGGAAAATGCGTCTGTCTAAACAAGAACACAGAGAGTGAAATCAAATGCAGAATAGGACTAGCATGGAGCAAATTTTGATCACTCAAGTTCCTACACATAGACAGGGACGTATTTAAGGGGGGGATTGAGGGGTCCGGACTCCCCCCCCCCCAAATGAATAATCATTTCAAACTTTTAATAAATGTTTGAAATAAGACTTAATTTAAAATAAATCAAAAAAAGTTTATTCAAGCTGCTCATCTTAACATCTCTATTCACTGTCAGGCAAACATTAAGTTATTTAAGAGATAAACGTTACTGCACAGCAGCTGTAGAACTTGTTAAAATACACAAATAATGTAAATTACAATAATGTATTGCACAGTTAACCAATTCCGATATATTATTATTTGTTGATTAGAATTCCCAGATACTTACTTAAAGGTATGTAATTTTTAACTTCTAAGTTCCTATTTCTTTTTTCATTCAAGAAGAACTAATACTTCAAATGCATTAATCAGTGGTTGGCTTTTTAAATATCTGATTACTGCTTATATCACTTTATGCCAGGTATAAGAACAAAAACTGTGCAATGTGCAAGGCCTTTCTACAGACTTTATTAAAAGAAACAAGACAAAAACAAACTTTTCTAAGAACAATTTGTAGAAGCTTGGGTGGAGAAAGTCATGTGAATATAATATATTACATGTGTTTTTATTTTTTACTAATATGATAAAAACACATCCCTGATTAATTATTTATTAAAAGCAAATAATTCATCTAGATTTTTTGGACCCCCTCCCCGGAAACTGACCTCTGAATACGTGCCTGCACATAGATACGCGACAAACAGTAAGTACAGAAGTAGAAATACCAGATAAATGTGTAATGCCAATGCTACTCTATTGTTGTCAAAATGATCCTTGATAAAAAAAAAAACTGAAAAAGTAACTACAAGTGTGTCAAAGGAGAATGGAATGTAAAATCCTAAATGTTTCACTAAGGGACAGAATTAGGAATGAAAAATTGAGAAGTAGAACAAATATGTGCAATATGATAGAAAGAGCAGAAAGTCTAAAAGGGAAATGGGCTGGACCAGTATCATGAATGGATTATCAGAAATAGACATACTAGACCACAAGAGAGGAGGATGAAAAAATGTTGGGGCCATTCAACGAGATGAGTAGACTACTTCAGAACAAAATTGGGGAGTCAATGGACAAGTGTGGCAAGAAGTGTGGTATGAGAAGTATGGAGACAGTTGGCACCAAGCAAGAATCCACAAGCATCAAGTGGGACATAAAGCCAATGATAGCGAGTGCAATATGTGAAAAGTGTAGTGCAGCAGTGCTTGAGGGACAAGTAGAGTGGAAATGATACACAAGAGTGGAAAATAATAATGGCAAAAAGAAGAAGCAGTAACAACATGATGAAGCTCTCAAGGAGTTGCTCGCTATTTGAGCCTAAATACGAGCTTGTCCCTGTATAAACAGGAGGTCTTTGACCTTATGTTATGTCTATGATGTCATCATCATCATTATCATTATCATCAGTACTAGCAGCTGCATCAGTATCATGAGCATCATCATTAGCAGAGTAGCAGCAACAGCAGGAGCAGCAGCAGCAGCAATTTGTAAGGGTATGACTAGGTTTTCTTGGCACTGGTATGCTAAGAACTTTCTATAATTTTAATCAACAAGGGTAATTCAATATGTTGCCTAAGGATGGGAGGGATAGCTTCTGAAACATGTTTTCCTCAATAATGAGCATGTAGCAGATATAATGTAAAAAGCTGCCCAGTAATAAAATCTGATAACATTATTTTGGCCTTAAAAATTTGGCCTTAAAATTCATCAAAAAATACAGTAAACTATAAATTAAAATGGATATCCCACAGCAAAACAAATCTGGAATATACATGATCAGCTGTATGACTGTGAGAAAATCTCCATTGGGAAGGCTAAAACAAACAAACAAAATGAATAAAAGAAGACACGAAGAACATAAAACAAAAACAATAATAAAAATTAGCAGGACCTTAGCATTTTTGGAGAGACCAACAGAATATTAAAAAAAAATATTAGTATTACAAAAATATGTAGGGAGAAACAGAACTTACTGCATGGGAAAATATCTACATATGGAAGAATTATGAATGTGTTTTCAGTTTTGAAATCCCATCGAGTGACATAATTATTTTTATCTAACCACCACCAGAGACAAGGCCAGCCACCATGTGGAAGGTAGTGCCAGGAGTGAGTGTTTTGATCGCTAGGCTCTCACCAAGGTGGCCTGGGTGCAATCCCAGGTGACCACAAAATGAGATTTGTGGTGGAAACATGGCGCTGGGGCAGGTTTTCTCTGGGATCTTCGGTTTCCACCAGTGTTCCACCTTCATCTCATGTATCATGAGTGTTACTGCCTGTGGTGCCGCATGTAGTAAAAGCAGGCATTACATTTCACCATTTGGAATTATGTAAGTATTCACACGGGAACTGAAAATGAGAGCAATAGCTCCTGAAACATATTTTTCTTAATAACTGAGAAAGCATTTTACTGTAAAAATCAGCTTAGAAATAACTAAATTTAAGCAGGGATATCCGTCTGTAGTGCACATTATGCTGCAGGATTTTGACTCCAATATCTAGATTTGCAGTTGAAACTAGCACCTAAATTTTGACAATGGTCTTCTTATACCACGTGATTATGAGAACTATTATATAGGTTTTGGAATAGAGCATTTGATACCAATGAGAATGGAATTAAGTGATGCTAAAATTGGTTTGAATGGATAGCTAGGTAACGGAGCAACTTTATATGTGATACTATATTATTCCAATTCTTAACCCCTCTCTTTCATGTCACATTCAATTTAAAAATGTAATAAAACATGTTGAGTCAACAAACCCTATTATTTACAATAATGTCACTTTCTCACTTTTGTTATATGTAATTTCCCTACTTGCCAGATAAACACAATAAACCCATGTTTATTGAGATTCATAACAAAACTAACAAAATATGTTTTCTTCCCAGTCTCAGTATAATGAGCTTATTAGAACACTGGCCAGCATAAATAAATGAATAATAAAAACCAAACATGGTAATTTTACTTACCTTGATATAACAACTTAAAAATGAAACAAAAATATGTTATTTATTAATGTACAAAGATATCTGAAGGGAATGTGTACGAAATTTGGCATTACAAATTTAAACCTTTATTTTTCTTAAAAAGTAGTATGCTATAAAACAGCCAAAAAATCTGTTGTACAATTTATAGATATAACTGTTAATGGAACAGCCTTGACTTGAATAAAGGAACAGATCTCAATGTTGACAGTGACCACTGACTTTTCATATTGCCAATAGTTACTGTGATGTCACTGGCATCTATTGGTGAGTGTTGATCAGCTTAAGAGTTAAACTATAGTAATATTCAAAATAAGCTCTTTTTTCTTCTTTAGTATGAGGAATGTAAGACTGTAATAGCTCTACAGTGTTTGGGCGACACCTGCAATGTAGTACAATAGTTGGGACAGATGGATCAGATATACACTAAATATTCATTTTAAAATAAAATAGAAGATAGGTTTTTTTTCATTTTGTAAATAATCCTCTCTGGTACATAGTAATTTATTTCTGAGATTGGACAAGTATTTTAAACAATGATTATGAATTAATGAATTTATTAAACTTCATTATAAATACAAATTCCTATATATTTACAATATAATAATATTTTATAACAATATTTATCTTATATTATATATAACATATCTCAAGTTACATATCAAATTACAACTCTTTATTGAGCTGCTGAATTTCCATGGGCCCATAGACTCTAACACCATGGTTTTTGAGCTATAGGTCCATATTTACCACTTTTGGTCCTCAGTCTACATTATCCTGATTATCCTTATTTCTAATTTTTTTTAACCATTTATTTCTCACTAAACCTAAGTACTTTCCTATTTCAAACACATTGTTTCTTGATTTAATACTCAATAACTTTTTAACTAAAATGTCACTAGGTAACATAGTTCAATTCTTGAGTTTTCTTTCTTTTTTTTTTTTGTAATGAATGAATTTGTGAATTTATTAAACTTCATTATAAATACAAATTCTTATATATTTACAATTTAGTAATAACAATGGTTATGAATTTTAGTTAATTGATGGAAATTAATCATTTCTTCAAACTAGCCATATATAGGCTAAGGTTTCTGATAGAGTCAACATGAAAAATGCAATGCCACGGCTGGGATCTGAACCATGGTTCTCCTGGTTTCCATCCAGTCGCTCTAGCCCATTGAGCTACTATGGCCAAGTTGCCATCATGACATTAAATTCTCCATCTGATGAAGCGCAGGACTTAAGTACTTATGACAGTAAGTCACCACAAATGGTGTATCTCGAATGCGAGAGTCCCTATTGGTCTACCGGGGAAATATATGAGTAATGAACTTCCATCTGTTCCAATTTTCCATTCTGTAGCTCTTACAGAAGGTTATGAAAGTATGGCCAAAATTGTATGTGTTTTAAAATATGAGGTTCAGTTTTACAAAATATGTAGTGATCTTGAAGTAATTGGTTTGCTGCTTGGATCACAAGTGGGATTCACAAAATATTGTTGTTTCTTGTGTTTGTGGGACAGCTGTGGTATGCAAACACATTATGTGATACAACCGTAGGGCAAGGAGCAGAAATATGTCCCAGGGGAGAGTAACATAAAACAAACACTATGGTTCAGCCTGATAAGACTCTTCTTCCTACCTTACCTATGAAACTTGGGCAGATGAACAATTTTGTTAAGGAACTCAACAAGAACGGTAGTGGATTTGCATATTTGCAAGGCAAGTTTCTACAGTTAACTTACACAAAATTGAATGAAAGAATTTTTGTTGAACCTCAAATCCAAAAACTCATGAGGATGTGATGTTTAAAAGAAGTTACAAACGATGCATTTAGCAGCTTGGCAATCATTTACAGGAGATATATATGGGTTTCTTGAAAACATAAAGGAAATAGACTATGAAACTTTGTTCTCATATTTGTTGAAATGCTACAAAGACATGGGTTGGAGAATGTCTTTGAAAATCCATTTCTTCCATTCATATTTAGACTTTTTGCTGGAAAATCTGGCTGATGTTAGTGATGAAAAAGAGGAACTGTTTCATTGCGGCATTTCCATCATGGAGAAGAGGTACTTAGGTCATAAGGACCAAGAAATGATGGGGGATTATTGATGGTGTCTTTTGAGGGAAAGCAGACAGTAGTACAAGAAGCAATTATACTCCTGGAAATTGAAATAAGAACACCGTGAATTCATTGGCCCAGGAAGGGAAAACTTTAGTGACACATTCCTGGGGGTCAGATACATCACATGATCACACTGACAGAACCATAGGCACATAGACACAGGCAACAGAGCATGCACAATGTCGGCATTAGTACCGTGTATGTCCACCTTTCGCAGCAATGCAGGCTGCTATTCTCCCATGGAGACGATCGTAGAGATGCTGGATGTAGTCCTGTGGAATGGCTTGCCATGCCATTTCCAGCTAGCGCCTCAGTTGGACCAGCGTTCGTGCTGGACGTGCAGACCGCGTGAGACGACGTTTCATCCAGTCCCAAACATGCTCAATGGGGGGGGGGGGGCATATCCGGAGATCTTGCGGGCCAGGGTAGTTGACTTACACTTTCTAGAGCACGTTGGGTGGCACGGGATACATGCGGACGTGCATTGTCCTGTTGGAACAGCAAGTTCCCTTGCCGGTCTAGGAATGGTAGAACGATGGGTTCGATGGCGGTTTGGATGTAGCATGCACTATTCAGTGTCCCCTCGACGATCACCAGAGGTGTACGGCCAGTGTAGGAGATCGCTCCCCACACCATGATGCCGGGTGTTGGCCCTGTGTGCCTCGGTCGTATGCAGTCCTGATTGTGGCGCTCACCTGCACGGCGCCAAACACGCATACGACCATCATTGGCACCAAAGCGGAAGCGACTCTCATCGCTAAAGATACGTCTCCATTCGTCCCTCCATTCACGCCTGTCGCGACACTACTGGAGGCGGGTTGCACGATTTTGGGGCGTGAGCGGAAGACGGCCTAACGGTGCGCGGGACCGTAGCCCAGCTTCATGGAGACGGTTGCGAATGGTCCTTGCCGATACCCCAGGAGCAACAGTGTCCCTAATTTGCTGGGAAGTGGCGGTGTGGTCCCCTACGGCACTGCGCAGGATCCGACGGTCTTGGCGTGCATCCGTGCGTCGCTGCGGTCCGATCCCAGGTCGACGGGCACGTGCACCTTCCGCCGACCACTGGCGACATCGATGTACTGTGGAGACCTCACGCCCCACGTGTTGAGCAATTCGGCGGTACGTCCACCCAGCCTCCCGCATGTCCACTACAAGCCCTCGCTCAAAGTCCGTCAACTGCACATACGGTTCACGTCCACGCTGTCGCGGCATGCTACCAGTGTTAAAGACTGCGATGGAGCTCCGTATGCCACAGCAAACTGGCTGACACTGACGGAGGCGGTGCCCAAACGCTGCGCAGCTAGCGCCATTCGACGACCAACACCGCGGTTCCAGGTGTGTCCGCTGTGCCGTGCATGTGATCATTGCTTGTACAGCCCTCTCGCAGTGTCCGGAGCAAGTATGGTGGGTCTGACATACCGGCGTCAATGTGTTCTTATTTCCATCTCCAGGAGTGTATATGCTTCCAAGCATTTTTAAGCAGAGTTACAGGCATGTCCCTTAAATATATAGTCCAAATGTTATTGCATTTACATAAAACGACATTTTGAATTAATTTTAATTCATTATGATATATAGGACTATACCATATATCATCAACAAATGTAACATATCTTATCTGAAATATTGTAGGTGAGAATATGTGTGTATTCCTATCTTTTTAACCTGACAAGATAGGAGATGTGGCAGTTTTCGAAATCAGCACATCTTTCTCCTTAAGAATCACCTACTTTTATCATGGAGGTATGAAAAAGTTTTCTTTTGTTGGGTAGTGTAATTATTCTTAACAGCATACACTTAGCAACTCAGGGAAAACTCTAAAAGAATCCATGGACAGGAACATCAACCACTGGAATCGAACCCACAATCTCCCAGGAGCAGGGCACAGAGGCTACCATGTGAGCCAGTAAACAATTAAGTTAGATATGCTTAAAGTTATGAGCTTAAGAGAAAATAGATTTTCAAAAGAAATATTTTTAATTCTGTATTAAGAATGTCTATCATCATACTCCCTCTGCCTTCCCATTGCCATGACATATCAAATCAAGATAGACCTGACCCCTCCTCCCTCAGGCTATGGTGTAATGTGATATATGAACTCTCACTGTAAGGCATTTAATAATATGACCATTCTATAATTACCAGTAAGAAAAAATTTTCATCTCTAACGGTTATGGAAGACTATACAAAATGTTCACTCATAATTAAATAATCTGATTTGTCAAATTCCCTATTATAATCCTCATGATTTACCATACTCTGAACTGCCTATGTAACCTAGTAATGACCATTTCGGCTTATCAGAGGTTAAATACCTGCTAAACTGCCACTCCTGTATTTAAATATTGTTGTTTCAAAACTATTATACATGAAAATTATTGAATAAAGTGACCTAAAAATAACTGCTATCTAGGAGTTAAAGTTTTATTTCAAGATTTAAATTGGCAACTTTTAAATAATTCAGTACAGATACAGCACTTTGAATATGATGGTGATAGTGGGGTTGGGGGTGATGATTGTGTTGGCGATGGTGACCTTTTAAGTATATGTTACTTGGAAATTGCATTATGGTAAGACACTTGAAACAAAGCAGTGGGTCAGGCAACCTCAATTCAATTCACTGTGATGTCATATCCTTTAGTTCTGATGCCCGAGCATCTAGAAGCAGACAGAAAAAAAGGTCAATATAGGTAGAAAGAAAACTAGTGGGGGAACAACTGTAAGATTTGCAATATCAACAGCTCTGAAAATTTATTCAGTGTAGACTGTGTATACAAAGGGAAATAAAGTTATTTGGTACTACTTTCAACTAGATGATTAATAAAGCAAATTTAAAATTCCATTTCAGCTCCTCCGCCACTTATAAACCAGTATTACATTTAATACTTACTATTGTTCTCAGAAACTATTTGTAGTTGGTTTATTAATACTCGTCACTTACGTCACTAGTCTCTCATAAATATAAACAAGTAAGTGACGAGTATTAATAAACCAACTACAAATAGTTTCTGAGATTAATTTTGACGTCACTGTTACTAAATTCCTTCAAACACATATAACTTACTATTGTATTAAATTCTCATTCAGAAATTGAGCTTTTTTTACCCTTTTCCTGCTAATTATTTTTCAGTATTTGGCATAACTGTCTTTGCAGTAAAAAGGTGAAGACTACATCCCAAGTTGTTAGATAATTGGCTTCTGTAACCAGGTTTACTGTGTTTCATCACAGAGTTAAGTAGACAAACATGCATAATATGTGAGCAGTACATCTTGTTGTGCCTGGGCACATAGGCAACCAAGCATACGTGCTAGGTACAAATACAAACAATGAATGTTAATTAACATTTGTGTGGACATAGTAATACAATAAAAAAGTTTAACACCTGAAAAAAAAGAAAAATAGAGAAAAAATTAAAGGAAGGGGAGCATACCAGGAAGGAAGGAAAGCAGATTGATTATCACAGCTTTACAACTTAAAATAAACATTATATTACACTTTTTAATGTGTTTCTGTGCTTATGTCGACAAGAACATTCTCTAAAACAGATATTTGGAACTAATTCATATGTATTCTTTTTCCTCACCCCGTATTTTCTTCCTGGAGTGGCTGAAAGTAAGAGAATTCATTCTTAAGTGCTGAGACTATTTTATTTTTAACATTTAGTGCATCAAAGCATATTTGTGACAATGTTATGACTGGTGATTAATGATGAGAAAAGGACTTAAAGTAGTAAGAAACAGCCGTGAACCTTTCCTAAGGGAAGCTACTGGCATTTCAATTGGAGATGACTAAGGGAAAGCCATACCTAAAACCCAGAATAAGAAGTGTAGAACCAACAAGGATCTGAACTCCATCTTCTAAGTTGAGATGGTAATACATTTGAGTATCAGAATGAACTTGACATTAGTTTCATTACTTCTCGTTCCCATTTACTGAATTGAATATATCACTTAGATAGTTGAATAACCTAGCTGCATTTAACAAATTAGTGTGACCTTGTATTCTTACTTACGTACCTACATGTAAATAGCACAAACACATTGAATTTTAAAAATAAATCCTTTCATGGAAGTGTTGAAAACAGTGTTGTTGTATAAATTAAATTAATTGGGAGTCGATTAATAACACAAAACAACACTCACTTTTAAATTTTCCCGGAACCGGTTTCTGAGGCCTTCCCTCTATCTTCAGCCGGACATCGACTTCTCCGGCTGAAGATAGAGGGAAGGCCTCAGAAACCGGTTCCGGGAAAATTTAAAAGTGAGTGTTGTTTTGTGTTATTAATCGACTCCCAATTAATTTAATTTAACATTGAATTTTGCTTATTTTCTTAATAATCCTTATTACTGTTCGTACCTAATGGGACATTTACCTTATAATTTTTTCATTATATTTCATGATACAATAATTCTTGAATAAAATGCTGTGAAGCAGGTTTTACAATGGCATGAGTTGTACAATTGAAATTTCCATGGTATTCACAAAACCAATCTGGACACTTCACAACTGTTTTAATCCCATTAATATTGATTTGATCAAATCTTTTTCATTTGTAAAGCTCACTGCTGTTCACAAAATTCATGCACAATTAATTAATACAGATCTTATGATATTACAGGATTAAGGACCTTAGCTTCTTAACACCTCTTCAACTACGGCACACCTTGTATGAAGACTTAAGTAATCTTGAGAAGAAAATATGGTTTATTTAACTCTTGAACTCAACATATCCAAAATTCAAACGGTTTTACACTGATAGTATATTAATAACAAAAGAAACATGAGAGTATAAACATTCATATTCTTTTTAGTAACCTATCCTTATAATAAACTGCTATTATAATAAAAAATGAGCCAAACAAATTTGTTTTCTGGTGTTCAATGATAAACAGCAATGTTTTAAGCTTTATTTTTTTAATACATTTAATAAATTGGTACATTTTCTTTACAGATAACTCTTCTTTTCTGCTTCAAATATAATCTCTTAATCAAGATGCTGGAAGTCACATTTAAACTAATATTGTACTTCATCTATTTAAGTTACATAACAGAATACCAATGGATTTAATTCCTTCAGGTTTCAATATAAGGGGTGTACAATCCTTAAAAAAATTGGTAAGCTTCATTTTATTGTAACCTGTTTAACAGTTCTGCTGCCCTTTTGGTATTTCTTTCCTCTGCCTGTGCTTAACAGCATAGCAGAAACAGCTTCTCTTCCACAGTTGGCAACAAAAATTATCATTTCCATTGGTTGAATAATTTGTTTCTATTCACAGAATTTACCTGCACCTAAACTAGTTTGAAAAATGCCAAAATGCATTTCAAAGTGAAAAATACATAAAGGATTTGATTAACTTTGAAAATCACTTGTACATTAACTTCAAGTATACATTCTTAACTTTTTTTTATTTGCTTGTGCCAAATGCACTCCTTTATTTCAGAATGTCCTTACCTAGGGACTGCATTATTTTCAGCAATATGTAGTGCCTGTGGTACTGCACCTAACTCTACTTCTGCTGCTGCCGTCTGGGCTGCATGTTTCGTGCATCATTCTCCAGCGCATCTGAAGCTGGGACTGAAATGGAGTTCAGTCTCGAGTCAGTACGTCTGCCTAAGCCGCCACGACCACGGCCCCTTCTTCTGCCTCGGCCTCTCATTGGATTTCCTTGACCACGAACATAGTTGCGGAGCTGTTGGTCCATTTCAAACTTTTCCTGCCTTAATGCTTCCACTTCTTTCAAATGTGCCAAATGATATTCCAGAAGAACTTTTGCATTAGATACGCTCTCCAGTGTGCCCACAAACAAGAAAGGAACTTTGCCTTCTTCACGAGGAGCTGTAGGTTGCGGTTCTTTATCATCCTCAATTTTTACTCGCACCACTCCACTTTTGTTCACTATGTCCTGTATTATTCGTCCCTTTTTACCAATCACTTTTCCCACCAATATTCGTGGAACTTGAATTAATTCTTCACTGAACTCCAGCAAACTTCGTGCTTTCTTCACAGATTCCTTGGTTTTTCCATATATTCGAAAGATTTTTGAATTTTCTTCAAGCTCTATCTTAGTTATTCCGTCAACCTTACGAGCCTTCTGAATATTTGCCCCATGAGCACCTATAGCGAAACCCGTCAGATCCCTCCGAACACTAAACTCTTCTGAATAAACTCCTGCATTATGTAATGTTGTGGATTCTAGCTGTTTTGCTGCTCGCTCAGTGCGCTTTAACAGTAATGCTTTCTGACTTAGATCTCTAAAATGCATTTCTTGCAACATTGATGCACGTTTCTTAGCATCTTCACTTCTAGCAACCACATTTAGAACACCCTTTTCGGGAATATAGCGACAAAATGCGGCACCAATTGCTTTCTGAAATTCATTATGGACGTTATCTATTTTTGCATAATCCTGAACTTCCTCAGGAATTTTAATATCAAATTTGTAAAAAGTATTCTTATCTATGGGAGGATTTTGGCTTTTAGGCCTTAATCTTTCACTGGGCACAATTTCAGTGTATGTACTTTGCCAACCCAAATATTCAACTACATGAAAGTCACCTCTTTATCATCTTTATTATTGCCTTCCACCATGCACAAGACTCTTGCTCATTAGCGCGCGAGTACACCTCCACTTCCTGGGCCTCTCTGTATTCTAGTTTTGTGGCAGGAGTTTGCGGAGGTAGATAAACCTGAGAGAATGGAAACCTGGTCTCCGGCATCCAGTCTCCTTCAAAAGTAACACACACATAATCGTCTGAAACATCCACAACATAACCCTTATAAAGTGCCCCATTTTTACCACAAACTTCCACTGCAATTTCTTCCATTTCTTTGCAGGTTTACTGTAAAAGATAAAGTTTGGTGATCAAGCACGTTTCACTTCCAAATGCAAATTAATATTAAACTGCTGCTCATTTGTTTAGCATAGCAAGAATGTAGTCTGTTAGTGGTTTGTTTAAAAGAAGTTTTATGCAACCAGAAATACTTTATATGTAAGAGCTCCTTATGTAGCCTGTCAGGTGACTTTTGTACTCTATGTATGTATTGAATGTTGCATCCACAGATTAATATCACAAAGCAAAATACACTTAAATCATCACAGCCTTACTCTGAGTTTAAATTTTATCTCTCCCAAAGAATTATTCTATATAATAAACTCTCAGCTGGGCTAAAAGGTCTAAATAATAAGAATTTTAAAAAAAAAATCTATAAAAAGTCCTATTAAAGATAATGCCACAGACAAACAAATGAATTTTTAAGCAGTAATATTAATTAGTAAAGTAGGCAATGATTTCTCTGTAAAGGTTATAACATCCCTTAGAACCTACTTGTCAAATATCAAATTATTTGACTTTAGTTTTCTTTTACATAATTTTACATTAATTACTGCTGTATTACTCTTAATTACTATTATACTATTTTAATTACTATTGTATCATGTTTCATAATTTTATTACTCATGACTGCTATTTTATTATTCTTATGGGTACAACTTTGACAAAGCCATGAATACTGTATATTCCTACTGTGAGTGAAACTTACTTACTTATACTTCATTTCCTGATATACTAACTTACTTACTTACTTACTTACTTACTTACTTACTTACTTACTAATACTTCATGTCCATGTTGCTGATCAGTAACTTTAATGGAAACTGTGTAGGAACGTTCTCAACATCCACAGTGAAAGGAGTGAAAATAATGGAAAAATGTAGAGTCCATATTTTTAGCTTTTGAAATTGCACTCTCAGTTCACTGTGCAGATGATTTAGTACATTTGCATATTGCTTAAGCTCTGCAAATTCCATATGCTGAGAAGTGAATGACAGTTTTGGAAAGTAAGATGTGTTTCTGTTGATTAATTGTTGTTTCCATTTGATCTCCAGTACAGGGTCAGTGAGTTGTATAATATTTTGTTCTTTGCCTTGGTGAGAATGATTAAGAGTGCTAAGATATCTTATTAGATCTGTAACGAATGCCAAATCACAAATCTAAATCATGAAATTCAGGAACAGACGTACCTTTTCCTTACAAGAACAATGCTATTTCTTCCTTTAACTCTTGGTAACATTTCCAGCAACAATCTGGCTTAACCGCCTCACTTCACAATAATAAGGCAAGTTGACAAATTTACTAATATAGTCATTTATGCTTTAAAATACTTTAAACTAGCAATGACATAGTCCTTTTGAGGTTATGAAATTAAAGATTTTGATAACAAACTTCATCACATTACACAGTTTGATGAGTTTTGTACATATATTCATCTGGGGAATTATAAATGAACAGCTATGATGTTTTCATTAATACCAAGATCTTCTGTTTTATCTCCATCACAGCCTATTAGACCAATTCTACCAGTGATTATAGCAGGAGCTGCTTCTGTAGCTTTAAATATTAGCTTATTCAGTATAAGTTAAATCCAATATAAAGCTTCTAAATGAACGGCTATGATGTTTTCATTAATACCAAGATCTTCTGTTTTATCTCCATCACAGCCTATTAGACCAATTCTACCAGTGATTATAGCAGGAGCTGCTTCTGTAGCTTTAAATATTAGCTTATTCAGTGTAAGTTAAATCCAATATAAAGCTTCCACAAAACATCTGAAAATATCTGCATCATTTGTAACAATTATTGGTAGCAAATCCAGCATTTCTTCTGTAATATAGAGATTTATATCCACACCGCTCACAAAAAGTACTAATTGTGCTGTATAACAAGTATTTTGGTTTTCATCTAACTCCGGAGAGAAATGAATATATGCCTTAGATCTCTCCATTAAATGCTCTTTAACATTGTTGGTGAGATATGCAATAAACTGCATAACAGTAGCACAAAATAAACAGCTTCACAATCAGGTGTACCTTTAGGGCAAACTTCATTGGCTATCATACATGGACAATTTTTGAAAGATTCACCATCTTTAAATGGTCTCAGTTATTTGCAATTAAAAGTGATATTTTAAAGCTAAGTCAATAGCCATGCTGCCTTTGAGTTTCTCAATCTTCACATGATGCTCTACTCCTTCATAACCATAGTTATGAATAGATAGTGTAGTATCATTATAAGTTTTACTTTTTAATTTTTTACACTATCTTCCACATGCCTTGTGGCAACACCTGTCTCTATAGACAGATACTGTTCCGCCCAAACGGAGCGAAAAATACATGGGGATGATGTGCGAGAAATAGATGAGGTAGCCACAGTTAGAACTATTGCCATTCCTATATTCCACAAGCTGGCACTGCACACTAATTAGACACATCCAGTGCTGCTGCACTAAAAAATCCAACTGAAAGAAGATGCCCGCTTGCAAGACGGGACTATGCTGACCTTGGCTGCTGTTCCTATATCTGTGAATTGAGGCTGCCTGAAGTAGCTAATAGTGTTCATGTTAATGATTTGTGTGAATGATGCACGCATAAATTTAACTAATTTTAAATGTAGAGACACCTCTTTAAGCATAGCTGGTAGCCTGCTTGCCTCACTTTCAAGAGATCCCGAGTTAGAATCTCAGAAAGGTTGAGTTATCTGGATAAGGTCTTTTGGGGCTTTCCCTTATCCTGAAAGATGAATGTCAGGTAACTCTGAGTTTTCAGAGATGCCTAGTATTTCTGCAGGGCACTTCCTGGATCTGGATGAGATCAGGGGCACTTTGGTAACATTTAAATACATAACATAATGCAACTTTACCTTTAGTGATGTGTTGTTTGTATGGCTTGAACCTTGTGCGACTGTCAAAAGGTGTACGATCTGGTATGCCCTGCTGGCGATCTTACTCGTGGTAGCACTTTGAAATAAACTCTTGTTGATCTTTACAGTTTACAGAGACCATCAGCAAGTCCCCTCTCAAATCTCTGTGAAGTCTCTCTCCCGGAGGCTAACTCAACAAAGCTTAAATGTGGCTACTACCAAAAAGTCAACTCAGCGATTCCCATGCTAACTGTTAATTTGCCCCATATTGTGCAATCATTGTTTACATCATTGATAACATGTTTAAACCTGTTACTGACCAACTAAGCATTGTTTCCCTTGATCAGCAGGATGTGTGATTCATTGTTTAAAACGTGGAGAAGAAGTTGAGGCCTGTTACAGGCCACCTATGAATTATTTCCCTTAGTCAGCAGGATGTATGATTCACCAGTCCAAAGTACATGTTTTGCCCGTCAGCAGAATTTACGCTTAATCATAAAGCTTTTACATACAGCTGTGCCCAGACTCAAGACATCGAAAATAAATGTTACAGGATAACGATTACGTAAATTTCCAAATCTTGCTCAGCCTATACATGAAACACATCCCCATCGCTTAGAGTTTGCCACCCTCAGCAAATCCAAACGACCGGTAACATTAGCGGATGAGATACAAATTTTGAAGTGGTAAATACATAAAAGAATAATTTACACTTATCAAAATGTTGTGCCTGGGCACATAGGCAACCAAGCATACGTGCTAGTTACAAATACAAACAATGAATGTTAATTAACATTTGTGTGGACATAGTAATACAATAAAAAAGTTTAACACCTGAAAAAAAAGAAAATTAGAGAAAACATTAAAGGAAGGGGAGCATACCAGGAAGGAAGGAAAGCAGTTTCATTATCACAGCTTTACAACTTAAAATAAACATTATATTATACTTTTTAATGTGTTTCTGTGCTTATGTCGACAACAACATTTTCTAAAACAGATATTTGGAACTAATTCACATATATTCTTTTTCCTCCCCCCTATTTTCTTCCTGGAGTGGCTGAAAGTAAGAGAATTCATTCTTAAGTGCTGAGACTATTTTATTTTTAACATTTAGTGCATCAAAGCATATTTGTGACAATGTTATGACTGGTGATTAATGATGAGAAAAGGACTTAAAGTAGTAAGAAACAGCCGTGAACCTTTCCTAAGGGAAGCTACTGGCATTTCAATTGGAGATGACTAAGGGAAAGCCATACATAAAACCCAGAATAAGAAGTGTAGAACCAACAAGTATCTGAACTCCATCTTCTAAGTTGAGATGGTAATACATTTGAGTATCAGAATGAACTTGACATTAGTTTCATTACTTGTCGTTCTCATTTACTGAATTGAATATATCACTTAGATAATTGAATAACCTAGCTGCATTTAACAAATTAGTGTGACCTTGTATTCTTACTTACGTACCTACATGCAAAAAGCACAAACACATTGAATTTTGCTTATTTTCTTAATAATCCTTATTACTGTTCGTACCAATTGGGACATTTACCTTATAATGTTTTCATTATATTTCATGATAGAATTGTTCTTGAATAAAATGCTGTGAAGCAGGTTTTACAATGGCATGAGCTGTACAATTGAAATTCCCATTGTATTCACAAAACCAATCTGGACACTTCACAACTGTTTTAATCCCATTAATATTGATTTGATCAAATCTTTTTCATTTGTAAAGCTCACTGCTGTTCACAAAATTCATGCACAATTAATTAATACAGATCTTATGATATTACAGGATTAAGGACCTTAGCTTCTTAACACCTCTTCAACTACGGCACACCTTGTATGAAGACTTAAGTAATCTTGAGAAGAAAATATGGTTTATTTAACTCTTGAACTCAACATATCCAAAATTCAAACGGTTTTACACTGATAGTATATTAATAACAAAAGAAACATGAGAGTATAAACAATCATATTCTTTTTAGTAACCTATCCTTATAATAAACTGCTATTATAATAAAAAATGAGCCAAACAAATTTGTTTTCTGGTGTTCAATGATAAACAGCAATGTTTTAAGCTTTATTTTTTTAATACATTTAATAAATTGGTACATTTTCTTTACAGATAACTCTTCTTTTCTGCTTCAAATATAATCTCTTAATCAAGATGCTGAAAGTCACATTTAAACTAAGATTGTACTTCATCTATTTAAGTTACATAACAGAATACCAATGGATTTAATTCCTTCAGGTTTCAATATAAGGGGTGTACAATCCTTAAAAAAATTGGTAAGCTTCATTTTATTGTAACCTGTTTAACAGTTCTGCTGCCCTTTTGGTATTTCTTTCCTCTGCCTGTGCTTAACAGCATAGCAGAAACAGCTTCTCTTCCACAGTTTGCAACAAAAACTATCATTTCCATTGGTTGATTAATTTGTTTCTATTCACAGAATTTACCTGCACCTAAACTAGTTTGAAAAATGCCAAAATGCATTTCAAAGTGAAAAATAAATAAAGGATTTAATTAACTTTGAAAATCACTTGTACATTAACTTCAAGTATACATTCTTAACTTTTTTTTATTTGCTTGTGCCAAATGCACTCCTTTATTTCAGAATGTCCTTACCTAGGGACTGCATTATTTTCAGTAATATGTAGTGCCTCTGGTACTGCACCTAACTCTACTTCTGCTGCTGCCGTCTGGGCTGCATGTTTCGTGCATCATTCTCCAGCGCATCTGAAGCTGGGACTGAAATGGAGTTCAGTCTCGAGTCAGTACGTCTGCCTAAGCCGCCACGACCACGGCCCCTTCTTCTGCCTCGGCCTCTCATTGGATTTCCTTGACCACGAACATAGTTGCGGAGCTGTTGGTCCATTTCAAACTTTTCCTGCCTTAATGTTTCCACTTCTTTCAAATGTGCCAAATGATATTCCAGAAGAACTTTTGCATTAGATACGCTCTCCAGTGTGCCCACAAACAAGAAAGGAACTTTACCTTCTTCACGAGGAGCTGTAGGTTGCGGTTCTTTATCATCCTCAATTTTTACTCGCACCACTCCACTTTTGTTCACTATGTCCTGTATTATTCGTCCCTTTTTACCAATCACTTTTCCCACCAATATTCGTGGAACTTGAATTAATTCTTCACTGAACTCCAGCAAACTTCGTGCTTTCTTCATAGATTCCTTGGTTTTTCCATATATTCGAAAGATTTTTGAATTTTCTTCAAGCTCTATCTTAGTTATGCCGTCAACCTTACGAGCCTTCTGAATATTTGCCCCATGAGCACCTATAGCGAAACCCGTCAGATCCCTCCGAACACTAAACTCTTCTGAATAAACTCCTGCATTATGTAATGTTGTGGATTCTAGCTGTTTTGCTGCTCGCTCAGTGCGCTTTAACAGTAATGCTTTCTGACTTAGATCTCTAAAATGCATTTCTTGCAACATTGATGCACGTTTCTTAGAATCTTCACTTCTAGCAACCACATTTAGAACACCCTTTTCGGGAATATAGCGACAAAATGCGGCACCAATTGCTTTCTGAAATTCATTATGAACATTATCTATTTTTGCATAATCCTGAAGTTCCTCAGGAATTTTAATATCAAATTTGTAAAAAGTATTCTTATCTATGGGAGGATTTTGGCTTTTAGGCCTTAATCTTTCACTGGGCACAATTTCAGTGTATGTACTTTGCCAACCCAAATATTCAACTACATGAAAGTCACCTCTTATTATCTTTATTATTGCCTTCCACCATGCACAAGACTCTTGCTCATTAGCGCGCGAGTACACCTCCACTTCCTGGGCCTCTCTGTATTCTAGTTTTGTGGCAGGAGTTTGCGGAGGTAGATAAACCTGAGAGAATGGAAACCTGGTCTCCGGCATCCAGTCTCCTTCAAAAGTAACACACACATAATCGTCTGAAACATCCACAACATAACCCTTATAAAGTGCCCCATTTTTACCACAAACTTCCACTGCAATTTCTTCCATTTCTTTGCAGGTTTACTGTAAAAGATAAAGTTTGGTGATCAAGCACGTTTCACTTCCAAATGCAAATTAATATTAAACTGCTGCTCATTTGTTTAGCATAGCAAGAATGTAGTCTGTTAGTGGTTTGTTTAAAAGAAGTTTTATGCAACCAGAAATACTTTATATGTAAGAGCTCCTTATGTAGCCTGTCAGGTGACTTTTGCACTCTATGTATGTTTTGAATGTTGCATCCACAGATTAATATCACAAAGCAATATACACTTAAATCATCACAGCCTTACTCTGAGTTTAAATTTTATCTCTCCCAAAGAATTATTCTATATAATAAACTCTCAGCTGGGCTAAAAGGTCTAAATAATAAGAATTTTAAAAAAAAATCTATAAAAAGTCCTATTAAAGATAATGCCACAGACAAACAAATGAATTTTTAAGCAGTAATATTAATTAGTAAAGTAGGCAATGATTTCTCTGTAAAGGTTATAACATCCCTTAGAACCTACTTGCCAAATATCAAATTATTTGACTTTAGTTTTCTTTTACATAATTTTACATTAATTACTGCTGTATTACTCTTAATTACTATTATACTATTTTAATTACTATTGTATCATGTTTCATAATTTTATTACTCATGACTGCTATTGTATTATTCTTATGGGTACAACTTTGACAAAGCCATGAATACTGTATATTCCTACTGTGAGTGAAACTTACTTACTTATACTTCATTTCCTGATATACTAACTTACTTACTTACTTACTTACTTACTTACTTACTTACTTACTAATACTTCATGTCCATGTTGCTGATCAGTAACTTTAATGGAAACTGTGTAGGAACGTTCTCAACATCCACAGTGAAAGGAGTGAAAATAATGGAAAAATGTAGAGTCCATATTTTTAGCTTTTGAAATTGCACTCTCAGTTCACTGTGCAGATGATTTAGTACATTTGCATATTGCTTAAGCTCTGCAAATTCCATATGCTGAGAAGTGAATGACAGTTTTGGAAAGTAAGATGTGTTTCTGTTGATTAATTGTTGTTTCCATTTGATCTCCAGTACAGGGTCAGTGAGTTGTATAATATTTTGTTCTTTGCCTTGGTGAGAATGATTAAGAGTGCTAAGATATCTTATTAGATCTGTAACGAATGCCAAATCACAAATCTAAATCATGAAATTCAGGAACAGACGTACCTTTTCCTTACAAGAACAATGCTATTTCTTCCTTTAACTCTTGGTAACCTTTCCAGCAACAATCTGGCTTAACCGCCTCACTTCACAATAATAAGGCAAGTTGACAAATTTACTAATATAGTCATTTATGCTTTAAAATACTTTAAACTAGCAATGACATAGTCCTTTTGAGGTTATGAAATTAATGATTTTGATAACAAACTTCATCACATTACACAGTTTGATGAGTTTTGTACATATATTCATCTGGGGAATTATAAATGAACAGCTATGATGTTTTCATTAATACCAAGATCTTCTGTTTTATCTCCATCACAGCCTATTAGACCAATTCTACCAGTGATTATAGCAGGAGCTGCTTCTGTAGCTTTAAATATTAGCTTATTCAGTATAAGTTAAATCCAATATAAAGCTTCTAAATGAACGGCTATGATGTTTTCATTAATACCAAGATCTTCTGTTTTATCTCCATCACAGCCTATTAGACCAATTCTACCAGTGATTATAGCAGGAGCTGCTTCTGTAGCTTTAAATATTAGCTTATTCAGTGTAAGTTAAATCCAATATAAAGCTTCCACAAAACATCTGAAAATATCTGCATCATTTGTAACAATTATTGGTAACAAATCCAGCATTTCTTCTGTGATATAGAGATTTATATCCACACCTCTCACAAAAAGTACTAATTGTGCTGTATAACAAGTATTTTGGTTTTCATCTAACTCCGGAGAGAAATGAATATATGCCTTAGATCTCTCCATTAAATGCTCTTTAACATTGTTGGTGAGATATGCAATAAACTGCATAGCAGTAGCAGAAAATAAACAGCTTCACAATCATGTGTACCTTTAGGGCAAACTTCATTGGCTATCATACATGGACAATTTTTGAAAGATTCACCATCTTTAAATGGTCTCAGTTATTTGCAATTAAAAGTGATATTTTAAAGCTAAGTCAATAGCCATGCTGCCTTTGCGTTTCTCAATCTTCACATGATGCTCTACTCCTTCATAACCATAGTTATGAATAGATAGTGTAGTATCATTATAAGTTTTACTTTTTAATTTTTTACACTATCTTCCACATGCCTTGTGGCAACACCTGTCTCTATAGACAGATACTGTTCCGCCGAAACGGAGCGAAAAATACATGGGGATGATGTGCGAGAAATAGATGAGGTAGCCACAGTTAGAACTATTGCCATTCCTATATTCCACAAGCTGGCACTGCACACTAATTAGACACATCCAGTGCTGCTGCACTAAAAATCCAACTGAAAGAAGATGCCCGCTTGCAAAACGGGACTATGCTGACCTTGGCTGCTGTTCCTATATCTGTGAATTGAGGCTGCCTGAAGTAGCTAATAGTGTTCATGTTAATGATTTGTGTGAATGATGCACGCATAAATTTAACTAATTTTAAATGTAGAGACACCTCTTTAAGCATAGCTGGTAGCGTGCTTGCCTCACTTTCAAGAGATCCCGAGTTAGAATCTCAGAAAGGTTGAGTTATCTGGATCAGGTCTTTTGGGGCTTTCCCTTATCCTGAAAGATGAATGTCAGGTAACTCTGAGTTTTCAGAGATGCTTAGTATTTCTGCAGGGCACTTCCTGGATCTGGATGAGATCAGGGGCGCTTTGGTAACATTTAAATACATAACATAATGCAACTTTACCTTTAGTGATGTGTTGTTTGTATGGCTTGAACCTTGTGCGACTGTCAAAAGGTGTACGATCTGGTATGCCCTGCTGGCGATCTTACTCGTGGTAGCACTTTGAAATAAACTCTTGTTGATCTTTACAGTTTACAGAGACCATCAGCAAGTCCCCTCTCAAATCTCTGTGAAGTCTCTCTCCGGGAGGCTAACTCAACAAAGCTTAAATATGGCTACTACCAAAAAGTCAACTCAGCGATTCCCACGCTAACTGTTAATTTGCCCCATATTGTGCAATCATTGTTTACATCATTGATAACATGTTTAAACCTGTTACTGACCAACTAAGCATTGTTTCCCTTGATCAGCAGGATGTGTGATTCATTGTTTAAAACGTGGAGAAGAAGTTGAGGCCTGTTACAGGCCACCTATGAATTATTTCCCTTAGTCAGCAGGATGTATGATTCACCAGTCCAAAGTACATGTTTTGCCCGTCAGCAGAATTTACTCTTAATCATAAAGCTTTTACATACAGCTGTGCCCAGACTCAAGACATCGAAAATAAATGTTACAGGATAACGATTACGTAAATTTCCAAATCTTGCTCAGCCTATACATGAAACACATCCCCATCGCTTAGAGTTTGCCACCCACAGCAAATCCAAACGACCAGTAACATTAGCGGATGAGATACAAATTTTGAAGTGGTAAATACATAAAAGAATAATTTACACTTACAAAAATGTTGTGCCTGAGCACATAGGCAACCAAGCATACGTGCTAGTTACAAATACAAACAATGAATGTTAATTAACATTTGTGTGGACATAGTAATACAATAAAAAAGTTTAACACCTGAAAAAAAAGAAAATTAGAGAAAACATTAAAGGAAGGGGAGCATACCATGAAGGAAGGAAAGCAGTTTCATTATCACAGCTTTCAACTTAAAATAAACATTATATTATACTTTTTAATGTGTTTCTGTGCTTATGTCGACAAGAACATTTTCTAAAACAGATATTTGGAACTAATTCACATGTATTCTTTTTCCTCACCCCGTATTTTCTTCCTGGAGTGGCTGAAAGTAAGAGAATTCATTCTTAAGTGCTGAGACTATTTTATTTTTAACATTTAGTGCATCAAAGCATATTTGTGACAATGTTATGACTGTGATTAATGATGAGAAAAGGACTTAAAGTAGTAAGAAACAGCCGTGAACCTTTCCTAAGGGAAGCTACTGGCATTTCAATTGGAGATGACTAAGGGAAAGCCATACATAAAACCCAGAATAAGAAGTGTAGAACCAACAAGTATCTGAACTCCATCTTCTAAGTTGAGATGGTAATACATTTGAGTACCAGAATGAACTTGACATTAGTTTCATTACTTGTCATTCTCATTTACTGAATTGAATATATCAATTAGATAATTGGATAACCTAGCTGCATTTAACAAATTAGTGTGACCTTGTATTCTTACTTACGTACCTACATGTAACTAGCACAAACACATTGAATTTTGCTTATTTTCTTAATAATCCTTATTACTGTTCGTACCAATTGGGACATTTACCTTATAATTTTTTCATCATATTTCATGATACAATTGTTCTTGAATAAAATGCTGTGAAGCAGGTTTTACAATGGCATGAGTTGTACAATTGAAATTCCCATTGTATTCACAAAACCAATCTGGACACTTCACAACTGTTTTAATCCCATTAATATTGATTTGATCAAATCTTTTTTATTTGTAAAGCTCACTGCTGTTCACAAAATTCATGCACAATTAATTAATACAGATCTTATGATATTACAGGATTAAGGACCTTAGCTTCTTAACACCTCTTTAACTACGGCACACCTTGTATGAAGACTTAAGTAATCTTGAGAAGAAAATATGGTTTATTTAACTCTTGAACTCAACATATCCAAAATTCAAACAGTTTTACACTGATAGTATATTAATAACAAAAGAAACATGAGAGTATAAACATTCATATTCTTTTTAGTAACCTATCCTTATAATAAACTGCTATTATAATAAAAAATGAGAAAAGCAAATTTTTTTCTGGCGTTCAATGATAATCAGCAATGTTTTAAGCTTTATTTTTTTAATACATTTAATAAATCGGTACATTTTCTTTACAGATAACTCTTCTTTTCTGCTTCAAATATAATCTCTTAATCAAGATGCTGAAAGTCACATTTAAACTAATATTGTACTTCATCTATTTAAGTTACATAACAGAATACCAATGGATTTAATTCCTTCAGGTTTGAATATTAGGGGTGTACAGTCCTTAAAAAAATTGGTAAGCTTCATTTTATTGTAACCTGTTTAACAGTTCTGCTGCCCTTTTGGTATTTCTTTCCTCTGCCTGTGCTTAACAGCATAGCAGAAACAGCTTCTCTTCCACAGTTGGCAACAAAAACTATCATTTCCATTGGTTGAATAATTTGTTTCTATTCACAGAATTTACCTGCACCTAAACTAGTTTGAAAAATGCTAAAATGCATTTCAAAGTGAAAAAGAAATAAGGGATTTGATTAACTTTGAAAATCACTTGTACATTAACTTCAAGTATACATTCTTAACTTTTTTTTATTTGCTTGTGCCAAATGCACTCCTTTATTTCAGAATATCCTTACCTAGGGACTGCATTATTTTCAGTAATATGTAGTGCCTGTGGTACTGCACCTAACTCTACTTCTGCTGCTGCCGTCTGGGCTGCATGTTTCCTGCATCATTCTCCAGCGCATCTGAAGCTGGGACTGAAATGGAGTTCAGTCTCGAGTCAGTACGTCTGCCTAAGCCGCCACGACCACGGCCCCTTCTTCTGCCTCGGCCTCTCATTGGATTTCCTTGACCACGAACTTAGTTGCGGAGCTGTTGGTCCATTTCAAACTTTTCCTGCCTTAATGCTTCCACTTCTTTCAAATGTGCCAAATGATATTCCAGAAGAACTTTTGCATTAGATACGCTCTCCAGTGTGCCCACAAACAAGAAAGGAACTTTGCCTTCTTCACGAGGAGCTGTAGGTTGCGGTTCTTTATCATCCTCAATTTTTACTCGCACCACTCCACTTTTGTTCACTATGTCCTGTATTATTCGTCCCTTTTTACCAATCACTTTTCCCACCAATATTCGTGGAACTTGAATTAATTCTTCACTGAACTCCAGCAAACTTCGTGCTTTCTTCACAGATTCCTTGGTTTTTCCATATATTCGAAAGATTTTTGAATTTTCTTCAAGCTCTATCTTAGTTATTCCGTCAACCTTACGAGCCTTCTGAATATTTGCCCCATGAGCACCTATAGCGAAACCCGTCAGATCCCTCCGAACACTAAACTCTTCTGAATAAACTCCTGCATTATGTAATGTTGTGGATTCTAGCTGTTTTGCTGCTCGCTCAGTGCGCTTTAACAGTAATGCTTTCTGACTTAGATCTCTAAAATGCATTTCTTGCAACATTGATGCACGTTTCTTAGCATCTTCACTTCTAGCAACCACATTTAGAACACCCTTTTCGGGAATATAGCGACAAAATGCGGCACCAATTGCTTTCTGAAATTCATTATGGACGTTATCTATTTTTGCATAATCCTGAACTTCCTCAGGAATTTTAATATCAAATTTGTAAAAAGTATTCTTATCTATGGGAGGATTTTGGCTTTTAGGCCTTAATCTTTCACTGGGCACAATTTCAGTGTATGTACTTTGCCAACCCAAATATTCAACTACATGAAAGTCACCTCTTATCATCTTTATTATTGCCTTCCACCATGCACAAGACTCTTGCTCATTAGCGCGCGAGTACACCTCCACTTCCTGGGCCTCTCTGTATTCTAGTTTTGTGGCAGGAGTTTGCGGAGGTAGATAAACCTGAGAGAATGGAAACCTGGTCTCCGGCATCCAGTCTCCTTCAAAAGTAACACACACATAATCGTCTGAAACATCCACAACATAACCCTTATAAAGTGCCCCATTTTTACCACAAACTTCCACTGCAATTTCTTCCATTTCTTTGCAGGTTTACTGTTAAAGATAAAGTTTGGTGATCAAGCACGTTTCACTTCCAAATGCAAATTAATATTAAACTGCTGCTCATTTGTTTAGCAAAGCAAGAATGTAGTCTGTTAGTGGTTTGTTTAAAAGAAGTTTTATGCAACCAGAAATACTTTATATGTAAGAGCTCCTTATGTAGCCTGTCAGGTGACTTTTGTACTCTATGTATGTATTGAATGTTGCATCCACAGATTAATATCACAAAGCAATATATACTTAAATCATCACAGCCTTACTCTGAGTTTAAATTTTATCTCTCCCAAAGAATTATTCTATATAATAAACTCTCAGCTGGGCTAAAAGGTCTAAATAATAAGAATTTAAAAAAAAAATCTATAAAAAGTCCTATTAAAGATAATGCCACAGACAAACAAATGAATTTTCAAGCAGTAATATTAATTAGTAAAGTAGGCAATGATTTCTCTGTAAAGGTTATAACATCCCTTAGAACCTACTTGTCAAATATCAAATTATTTGACTTTACTTTTCTTTTACATAATTTTACATTAATTACTGCTGTATTACTCTTAATTACTATTATACTATTTTAATTACTATTGTATCATGTTTCATAATTTTATTACTCATGACTGCTATTGTATTATTCTTATGGGTACAACTTTGACAAAGCCATGAATACTGTATATTCCTACTGTGAGTGAAACTTACTTACTTATACTTCATTTCCTGATATACTAACTAACTTACTTACTTACTTACTAATACTTCATGTCCATGTTGCTGATCAGTAACTTGAATGGAAACTGTGTAGGAACGTTCTCAACATCCACAGTGAAAGGAGGGAAAATAATGGAAAAATGTAGAGTTCATATTTTTAGCTTTTGAAATTGCACTCTCAGTTCACTGTGCAGATGATTTAGTACATTTGCATATTGCTTAAGCTCTGCAAATTCCATATGCTGAGAAGTGAATGACAGTTTTGGAAAGTAAGATGTGTTTCTGTTGATTAATTGTTGTTTCCATTTGATCTCCAGTACAGGGTCAGTGAGTTGTATAATAATTTGTTCTTTGCCTTGGTGAGAATGATTAAGAGTGCTAAGATATCTTATTAGATCTGTAACGAATGCCAAATCACAAATCTAAATCATGAAATTCAGGAACAGACGTACCTTTTCCTTACAAGAACAATGCTATTTCTTCCTTTAACTCTTGGTAACCTTTCCAGCAACAATCTGGCTTAACCGCCTCACTTCACAATAATAAGGCAAGTTGACAAATTTACTAATATAGTCATTTATGCTTTAAAATACTTTAAACTAGCAATGACATAGTCCTTTTGAGGTTATGAAATTAATGATTTTGATAACAAACTTCATCACATTACACAGTTTGATGAGTTTTGTACATATATTCATCTGGGGAATTATAAATGAACAGCTAGGATGTTTTCATTAATACCAAGATCTTCTGTTTTATCTCCATCACAGCCTATTAGACCAATTCTACCAGTGATTATAGCAGGAGCTGCTTCTGTAGCTTTAAATATTAGCTTATTCCGTATAAGTTAAATCCAATATAAAGCTTCTAAATGAACGGCTATGATGTTTTCATTAATACCAAGATCTTCTGTTTTATCTCCATCACAGCCTATTAGACCAATTCTACCAGTGATTATAGCAGGAGCTGCTTCTGTAGCTTTAAATATTAGTTAGTTAGTTAGTTAGTTTTTATTCATCCTTTTGATCATATTACATGATATAGGACACGTCAAGTACTTATAACTAAAAATTATACAATATACATATATATAACACAAGTTTGGAATGAAAATTCAACTGTATGTACAGTATAATGATAATGATGATAGTAATAATAATAATAATAGTAATAATAACAATAATAATAATAATAATAATAATAATAATAATAATAATAATAATAATAATAATAATAATAATAATAATAATAATAATAATAATAATAATAATAATAATAATAATAATAATAATAATAATAATAATAATAATAGTAATAGTAATAATAGTAATAGTAATAATAATAATAGTAATAATAATAATAATAATAATAATAATAATAATAATAATAATAATAATAATAATAATAATAATAATAATAATAATAATAATAATAATAATAATAATAATAATAATAATAATAATAATAATAATAATAATAATAATAATAATAATAATAATAATAATAATAATAATAATAATAATAATAATAATAATAATAATAATAATAATAATAATAATAATAATAATAATAATAATAATAATAATAATAATAATAATAATAATAATAATAATAATAATAATAATAATAATAATAATAATAATAATAATAATAATAATAATAATAATAATAATAATAATAATAATAATAATAATAATAATAATAATAATAATAATAATAATAATAATAATAATAATAATAATAATAATAATAATAATAATAATAATAATAATAATAATAATAATAATAATAATAATAATAATAATAATAATAATAATAATAATAATAATAATAATAATAATAATAATAATAATAATAATAATAATAATAATAATAATAATAATAATAATAATAATAATAATAATAATAATAATAATAATAATAATAATAATAATAATAATAATAATAATAATAATAATAATAATAATAATAATAATAATAATAATAATAATAATAATAATAATAATAATAATAATAATAATAATAATAATAATAATAATAATAATAATAATAATAATAATAATAATAATAATAATAATAATAATAATAATAATAATAATAATAATAATAATAATAATAATAATAATAATAATAATAATAATAATAATAATAATAATAATAATAATAATAATAATAATAATAATAATAATAATAATAATAATAATAATAATAATAATAATAATAATAATAATAATAATAATAATAATAATAATAATAATAATAATAATAATAATAATAATAATAATAATAATAATAATAATAATAATAATAATAATAATAATAATAATAATAATAATAATAATAATAATAATAATAATAATAATAATAATAATAATAATAATAATAATAATAATAATAATAATAATAATAATAATAATAATAATAATAATAATAATAATAATAATAATAATAATAATAATAATAATAATAATAATAATAATAATAATAATAATAATAATAATAATAATAATAATAATAATAATAATAATAATAATAATAATAATAATAATAATAATAATAATAATAATAATAATAATAATAATAATAATAATAATAATAATAATAATAATAATAATAATAATAATAATAATAATAATAATAATAATAATAATAATAATAATAATAATAATAATAATAATAATAATAATAATAATAATAATAATAATAATAATAATAATAATAATAATAATAATAATAATAATAATAATAATAATAATAATAATAATAATAATAATAATAATAATAATAATAATAATAATAATAATAATAATAATAATAATAATAATAATAATAATAATAATAATAATAATAATAATAATAATAATAATAATAATAATAATAATAATAATAATAATAATAATAATAATAATAATAATAATAATAATAATAATAATAATAATAATAATAATAATAATAATAATAATAATAATAATAATAATAATAATAATAATAATAATAATAATAATAATAATAATAATAATAATAATAATAATAATAATAATAATAATAATAATAATAATAATAATAATAATAATAATAATAATAATAATAATAATAATAATAATAATAATAATAATAATAATAATAATAATAATAATAATAATAATAATAATAATAATAATAATAATAATAATAATAATAATAATAATAATAATAATAATAATAATAATAATAATAATAATAATAATAATAATAATAATAATAATAATAATAATAATAATAATAATAATAATAATAATAATAATAATAATAATAATAATAATAATAATAATAATAATAATAATAATAATAATAATAATAATAATAATAATAATAATAATAATAATAATAATAATAATAATAATAATAATAACAGTTCACTTGTAGTTAACATATTCAAACAATTCACCTATACTATAACACATTAACATCATTAACATTAACAAAATCATTGTCAAAGTAATCATAATATTCTTTTATGCTATAAAAACAATGGAGTGAAAGAAGTTTTTTGAGACAAATTCTAAATCGATGTAGTGCAGGTATGGGTAATTTATTATAAAGCTGGAGGCCAGTATATACAAAACTTTTTTCAAAAGAACTAGTGCTATGTGTGATTACATGAAGGTTATCTTTTCTTCTGGTATCATGAGAATGTATCTGTGAGTTTGTTGTGTACATACTAAGATTATTTTTTATGTAGCATAATGTTTCATATATGTAAATACAGGGGAGGGGCAATATATTTAATTCCTTAAATAATGGCCTACAACTGGTTCTTTTATTAACATGTAGTATTATCCTAATTGCCCGTTTTTGCATTTTAAAAATAGATTTTGCTCCTATTGAATTACCCCAAAATAATATTCCAAAGCTAAGAACAGATTGAAAATATGCATGATATAAAGATATGACCGATTTCAAGTCCATGATTTTTGAAATGACTGTGATGGCATAAGTTATTTTACTCAGTTTTTGAGATAGTTTTTGAATGTGAGCCGACCACTTTAAATTATTATCCACCCATACTCCTAGAAATTTTGTACTATCTGTGTATGAGATATATTTGCCCTGGAACTCTATAAAGGGATGACTGGCAAGTGTATTTTGTTTATGATGAAAAGCTATTGCTGTTGTTTTTTCTGTATTTATTAATAATCTATTAATGTTGAACCAGTTTAGCAATTCAGACATTGTCTGTTCTATCTTAAATTTTAAGGATCTCAAGTTGCAACCAGAAATATATAAGTTTGTATCATCAGCAAATAATGTTGGATAACTATTTTTTAAGGAACACTCTAGATCATTTATATATATCAGAAATAAAACAGGTCCAAGAATTGAACCTTGGGGGACACCATATTTTATTACTGCCGTAGATGATAAATATGTTGTAATTTCATTTGTATTTACATGTGTATAAGTGATTTCTACCATCTGTTGTCGGGATGTTAAATATTCTTTAAACCACTTGTTCACTGTTCCACGTATACCAATAACAGCTAGTTTTTCCAATAAAATTTTGTGGTCTACTAAGTCGAATGCCTTTGACAAATCTAAAAATATACCAATATTTTCTTCTTTTTTATCCATAGATTCATATATACGTTTAACAAAATCTGCTATTGCTGTGTTTATTGACTTGTCTTTACGAAATCCATGTTGTTTGTTTGTTATTATACTGTGTTTATCGAGGAATGATGTAAGTCTGACGTACATTACTTTTTCTATTAATTTTGAAAAAACGGATAGTAGTGATACAGGTCTATAGTTACCTACATCAAATTCTTCCCCCTTCTTAAAGAGAGGTTTCACCTTAGCCACCTTCAATTTTTCTGGAAATTCACCCGTTGATAGTGAGAGGTTTATTATGTAACATAGGGGTTTTATTAAATTTTGGTAGCAGTTCTTTATAACACTGTCAGGAATTTCATCAATACCACAAGATGATTTACGTTTCAAACCCTTGATTATGCTTTCCAGCTCCATTTCTGTGACTGGGGTTAAATACATACTATTGCATTGTCTTGGATATCTATTTGGCTGTGGGAAATCTTTCTTCAGGCTATCATTCGAACTATTTTGAACTATATTTGTGTAATAGTTATTAAAAAGATTGGCTACTTGTTTTGGGTCACTTATTTTAATTCCCTTGTGTCTAAGGTGTATATTCTCGGGGATATTCTTATCTTGTTTAATTTCTCGTTTAATTAAGGTCCACATTGCTTTTGATTTATTTTGTGATTCATGTATAAACCTTGCATTATGCAGTTTTTTTGCTTCAACCAATACTTTGGTATATATATGTTTGTATTTTTTATAGTAGGTTTTGAATTGTTCCGACACATTTCCAGCTTTTATGATTCTACTAAGAAATTTCATTCTGTGACTTGAATTTATAATACCAGGTGTTATCCATCTGTTTTTTGGTTGCCGAATTGGCACTCTTGTTTTTGGTAATGCTGTTTGAAAGCAATAATTGAAAGTATTAAAAAACTCATTATATGCATCATCTACTGAGTGGTATTGGTATACTAGATCCCATGACTGTTTTTGTAGTAAGTAATTTAAATAATCTAAGTTATTTTCTTTGATCATCCTTATGTATTTATAGCCGAGCTTTTTGTTTGGTAACCTACATCTGATTTTGCTTTTAATACTTATAATCTGTGCTAAGTGGTCTGAGAATCCTGTTTCAATTACCTGCAAGCTATATTCCCATAGGTTTTTGTTTATAATAATTTGGTCTAGTGCCGTTTGACAATGTGGTGTTACTCTAGTGGGCACAAATACTACTGGCTCCATTTCAAAAGAATTTAGCATGCACATTAGCTCTGGTTTTGGTGTGCTATCTAGAAAGTTTACATTTAGATCACCTATGATTACATGTTTCTTTCCTTTGTTTAATGCTGTTTGATTTATTATTTCCAAGCAGTCAATAAGCAGGTCAAGGCTACTGTTAGGGGGCCTATATATACAAGTAATTAATAAATTAAAATGTGTTAATTCTACTGTGCAAGACTCAAATTTTCCTTCAATATTTAAATCTGGGAAATATGTGCAAGGTTTAGCCACTATATTGGAATTTACATATATACATGTACCTCCATGCTTTATAGTTTTCCTACAGAATTCAGTTATTAAAGTAAAATTAGGTATTGTGAAAAATTCAATTTCGTTTTCATTTAACCAGTGCTCAGAGATACAGATTACATCTAAATCCCTGTGGTCATGCAGCAATGTTTCCAAATTGGCTTTTTTATTCCTTAAACATTGAAAATTTTGATGAAATATTTTTATATTACTGTCCTTTTGTTTTAATCCACCTTTGTTTACCTTTACACTGTTGTGAAAATTACATTCTACAATAATATTTTCAGGGTTTTGTTTCCCTGTTTTATCAAAAGATTTTCTTTCTTCAATTTTTCTTATGGGGTCTCTTTTGTCATCACCTAAAACCACTTTCAGTTTCCCTTGCATGAGAATATTATGTTTAAAGTATCTTGTATTACTTTTCCTAACATAAGAGATCCCTTCCTATTTAAATGAAGGCCATCCCTTCCTAGACAACTATCATCCAAAAATTTATTCACATCTACAAAAACTGCTTTGAGGGCATCACAAGCCCAACGTATTCCCTCATTTATGTCATCTATGTATCTCTTGCCTACATCTCTTCTTCTTACTATACCATTTACAACTACAGTTGCAGATGGGAAGCACTTTTTTGCATGTCTTATCACACTATACACTTCACCCATGACATCATCTGGTCCCCAGGACTTGTAGATGTCATTTGTGCCTACATGTAGCACTAATGTGTTTATTTTGTCCTTGCTTTCTTCTTTGTCAAGTAGGTTTGTCATGTATTCAGCTTTCACACCCCTAAACACTTTCACTGTTGTATCATTTCTGCTTAACACTACGTTTTTTATCATTGAGTCACCACACACTAGTATACTTTTTCTTTCTTCTCTCTTCTCTTCCTTCTTGCTTCTCTCTTTATCCTGTATCTTCTGTTGTGGTGTTTGTTTGTTGCTCCATTTATACCGCGAATTTTTCCAGGAAGTTTCTTTGCTTGATTCCACGTTTTGGGAAGTGTTGCTCCATTTATACCGCGAATTTTTCCAGGAAGTTTCTTTGCTTGATTCCACGTTTTGGGAAGATTTTTCTTCCTCTAGTTGATCTAATAGTTCAAAACTGTTTTTCAAGATGATACCGTTTGAGGTTATGTCCCGCGATTTCATCAAGTTCCCTATTTGACTCTTTAGCCCTTCATTTTCCATTTTTAATAGCCTTATTTGTTCTTTTTCACCTTCTTTTTCTAGTTTTAAGAAGGCAATTTCTTCTCTTGCTCTTTTTAGATCTTTGTTTAGGATATCTATCACCAGCTGAAGCGATGTTATAGTATCCTCGTCACGTGTTTTTAAGCTTTGTTTTGGCGGTCCAGCATGGTTTTCGTTATATTTTGTTTTCATGATTTCTGTGGCGATTTTAATGTTACCTTCATTTTCACATCTTTCCTTGCACTTCTTTTGCACGTTGTCATTCTTCTTTTCAACCATATTTATACTGAAACTTGAATTTTCTAATTTTTTCTGCATCTTGCTTCGCGTTAATATACTACACGCCGCCATGTTACGCAGCGTTAGCTTATTCAGTGTAAGTTAAATCCAATATAAAGCTTCCACAAAACATCTGAAAATATCTGCATCATTTGTAACAATTATTGGTAACAAATCCAGCATTTCTTCTGTGATATAGAGATTTATATCCACACCTCTCACAAAAAGTACTAATTGTGCTGTATAACAAGTATTTTGGTTTTCATCTAACTCCGGAGAGAAATGAATATATGCCTTAGATCTTTCCATTAAATGCTCTTTAACATTGTTGGTGAGATATGCAATAAACTGCATAGCAGTAGCAGAAAATAAACAACTTCACAATCAGGTGTACCTTTAGGGCAAACTTCATTGGCTATCATACATGGACAATTTTTGAAAGATTCACCATCTTTAAATGGTCTCAGTTATTTGCAATTAAAAGTGATATTTTAAAGCTAAGTCAATAGCCATGCTGCCTTTGCATTTCTCAATCTTCACATGATGCTCTACTCCTTCATAACCATAGTTATGAATAGATAGTGTAGTATCATTATAAGTTTTACTTTTTAATTTTTTACACTATCTTCCGCATGCCTTGTGGCAACACCTGTCTCTATAGACAGATAGTGTTCCGCCCAAACGGAGCGAAAAATATATGGGGATGATGTGCGAGAAATAGATGAGGTAGCCACAGTTAGAACTATTGCCATTCCTATATTCCACAAGCTGGCACTGCACACTAATTAGACACATCCAGTGCTGCTGCACTAAAAAATTCAACTGAAAGAAGATGCCCGCTTGCAAGACGGGACTATGCTGACCTTGGCTGCTGTTCCTATATCTGTGAATTGAGGCTGCCTGAAGTAGCTAATAGTGTTCATGTTAATGATTTGTGCGAATGATGCACGCATAAATTTAACTAATTTTAAATGTAGAGACACCTCTTTAAGCATAGCTGGTAGCGTGCTTGCCTCACTTTCAAGAGATCCCGAGTTAGAATCTCAGAAAGGTTGAGTTATCTGGATAAGGTCTTTTGGCGCTTTCCCTTATCCTGAAAGATGAATGTCAGGTAACTCTGAGTTTTCAGAGATGCCTAGTATTTCTGCAGGGCACTTCCTGGATCTGGATGAGATCAGGGGCGCTTTTGTAACATTTAAATACATAACATAATGCAACTTTACCTTTAGTGATGTGTTGTTTGTATGGCTTGAACTTTGTGCGACTGTCAAAAGGTGTACGATCTGGTATGCCCTGCTGGCGATCTTACTCGTGGTAGCATTTTGAAATAAACTCTTGTTGATCTTTACAGTTTACAGAGACCATCAGCAAGTCCCCTCTCAAATCTCTGTGAAGTCTCTATCCCGGAGGCTAACTCAACAAAGCTTAAATATGGCTACTACCAAAAAGTCAACTCAGCGATTCCCACGCTAACTGTTAATTTACCCCATATTGTGCAATCATTGTTTACATCATTGATAACATGTTTAAACCTGTTACTGACCAACTAAGCATTGTTTCCCTTGATCAGCAGGATGTGTGATTCATTGTTTAAAACGTGGAGAAGAAGTTGAGGCCTGTTACAGGCCACCTATGAATTATTTCCCTTAGTCAGCAGGATGTATGATTCACCAGTCCAAAGTACATGTTTTGCCCGTCAGCAGAATTTACGCTTAATCATAAAGCTTTTACATACAGCTGTGCCCAGACTCAAGACATCGAAAATAAATGTTACAGGATAACGATTACGTAAATTTCCAAATCTTGCTCAGCCTATACATGAAACACATCCCCATCGCTTAGAGTTTGCCACCCTCAGCAAATCCAAACGACCGGTAACATTAGCGGATGAGATACAAATTTTGAAGTGGTAAATACATAAAAGAATAATTTACACTTACAAAAATGTTGTGCCTGGGCACATAGGCAACCAAGCATACGTGCTAGTTACAAATATAAACTATGAATGTTAATTAACATTTGTGTGGACATAGTAATACAATAAAAAAGTTTAACACCTGAAAAAAAAGAAAAATAGAGAAAACATTAAAGGAAGGGGAGCATACCAGGAAGGAAGGAAAGCAGATTCATTATCACAGCTTTACAACTTAAAATAAACATTATATTATACTTTTTAATGTGTTTCTGTGCTTATGTCGACAAGAACATTTTCTAAAACAGATATTTGGAACTAATTCACATGTATTCTTTTTCCTCAGCCCGTATTTCCTTCCTGGAGTGGCTGAAAGTAAGAGAATTCATTCTTAAGTGCTGAGACTATTTTATTTTTAACATTTAGTGCATCAAAGCATATTTGTGACAATGTTATGACTGGTGATTAATGATGAGAAAAGGACTTAAAGTAGTAAGAAACAGCCGTGAACCTTTCCTAAGGGAAGCTACTGGCATTTCAATTGGAGATGACTAAGGGAAAGCCATACATAAAACCCAGAATAAGAAGTGTAGAACCAACAAGTATCTGAACTCCATCTTCTAAGTTGAGATGGTAATACATTTGAGTATCAGAATGAACTTGACATTAGTTTCATTACTTGTCGTTCTCATTTACTGAATTGAATATATCACTTAGATAATTGAATAACCTAGCTGCATTTAACAAATTAGTGTGACCTTGTATTCTTACTTACGTACCTACATGCAAAAAGCACAAACACATTGAATTTTAAAAATAAATCCTTTCATGGAAGTGTTGAAAACAGTGTTGTTGTATAAATTATATTAATTGGGAGTCGATTAATAACACAAAACAACACTCACTTTTAAATTTTCCTGGAGCCGGTTTCTGAGGCCCTCCCTCTATCTTCAGCCAGAGAAGTCGATGTCCGGCTGAAGATAGAGGGAAGGCCTCAGAAACCGGTTCCGGGAAAATTTAAAAGTGAGTGTTTCTTTGTGTTATTAGTCGACTCCCAATTAATTTAATTTAACATTGAATTTTGCTTATTTTCTTAATAATCCTTATTACTGTTCGTACCTAATGGGACATTTACCTTATAATTTTTTCATTATATTTCATGATACAATTATTCTTGAATAAAATGCTGTGAAGCAGGTTTTACAATGGCATGAGTTGTACAATTGAAATTCCCATTGTATTCACAAAACCAATCTGGACACTTCACAACTGTTTTAATCCCATTAATATTGATTTGATCAAATCTTTTTCATTTGTAAAGCTCACTGCTGTTCACAAAATTCATGCACAATTAATTAATACAGATCTTATGATATTACAGGATTAAGGACCTTAGCTTCTTAACACCTCTTCAACTACGGCACACCTTGTATGAAGACTTAAGTAATCTTGAGAAGAAAATATGGTTTATTTAACTCTTGAACTCAACATATCCAAAATTCAAACAGTTTTACACTGATAGTATATTAATAACAAAAGAAACATGAGAGTATAAACATTCATATTCTTTTTAGTAACCTATCCTTATAATAAACTGCTATTATAATAAAAAATGAGCCAAACAAATTTGTTTTCTGGTGTTCAATGATAAACAGCAATGTTTTAAGCTTTATTTTTTTAATACATTTAATAAATCGGTACATTTTCTTTACAGATAACTCTTCTTTTCTGCTTCAAATATAATCTCTTAATCAAGATGCTGAAAGTCACATTTAAACTAATATTGTACTTCATCTATTTATGTTACATAACAGAATACCAATGGATTTAATTCCTTCAGGTTTGAATATAAGGGGTGTACAATCCGTAAAAAAATTGGTAAGCTTCATTTTATTGTAACCTGTTAAACAGTTCTGCTGCCCTTTTGGTATTTCTTTCCTCTGCCTGTGCTTAACAGCATAGCAGAAACAGCTTCTCTTCCACAGTTGGCAACAAAAATTATCGTTTCCATTGGTTGAATAATTTGTTTCTATTCACAGAATTTACCTGCATCTAAACTAGTTTGAAAAATGCCAAAATGCATTTCAAAGTGAAAAATAAATAAAGGATTTGATTAACTTTGAAAATCACTTGTACATTAACTTCAAGTATACATTCTTAACTTTTTTTTATTTGCTTGTGCCAAATGCACTCCTTTATTTCAGAATGTCCTTACCTGGGGACTGCATTATTTTCAGTAATATGTAGTGCCTGTGGTACTGCACCTAACTCTACTTCTGCTGCTGCCGTCTGGGCTGCATGTTTCGTGCATCATTCTCCCGCGCATCTGAAGCTGGGACTGAAATGGAGTTCAGTCTCGAGTCAGTACGTCTGCCTAAGCCGCCACGACCACGGCCCCTTCTTCTGCCTCGGCCTCTCATTGGATTTCCTTGACCACAAACATAGTTGCGGAGCTGTTGGTCCATTTCAAACTTTTCCTGCCTTAATGCTTCCACTTCTTTCAAATGTGCCAAATGATATTCCAGAAGAACTTTTGCATTAGATACGCTCTCCAGTGTGCCCACAAACAAGAAAGGAACTTTACCTTCTTCACGAGGAGCTGTAGGTTGCGGTTCTTTATCATCCTCAATTTTTACTCGCACCACTCCACTTTTGTTCACTATGTCCTGTATTATTCGTCCCTTTTTACCAATCACTTTTCCCACCAATATTCGTGGAACTTGAACTAATTCTTCACTGAACTCCAGCAAACTGCGTGCTTTATTCACAGACTCCTTGGTTTTTCCATATATTCCAAAGATTTTTGAATTTTCTTCAAGCTCTATCTTAGTTATTCCGTCAACCTTACGAGCCTTCTGAATATTTGCCCCATGAGCACCTATAGCGAAACCCTTCAGATCCCTCCGAACACTAAACTCTTCTGAATAAACTCCTGCATTATGTAATGTTGTGGATTCTAGCTGTTTTGCTGCTCGCTCAGTGCGCTTTAACAGTAATGCTTTCTGACTTAGATCTCTAAAATGCATTTCTTGCAACATTGATGCACGTTTCTTAGCATCTTCACTTCTAGCAACCACATTTAGAACACCCTTTTCGGGAATATAGCGACAAAATGCGGCACCAATTGCTTTCTGAAATTCATTATGAACGTTATCTATTTTTGCATAATCCTGAACTTCCTCAGGAATTTTAATATCAAATTTGTAAAAAGTATTCTTATCTATGGGAGGATTTTGGCTTTTAGGCCTTAATCTTTCACTGGGCACAATTTCAGTGTATGTACTTTGCCAACCCAAATATTCAACTACATGAAAGTCACCTCTTATCATCTTTATTATTGCCTTCCACCATGCACAAGACTCTTGCTCATTAGCGCGCGAGTACACCTCCACTTCCTGGGCCTCTCTGTATTCTAGTTTTGTGGCAGGAGTTTGCGGAGGTAGATAAACCTGAGAGAATGGAAACCTGGTCTCCGGCATCCAGTCTCCTTCAAAAGTAACACACACATAATCGTCTGAAACATCCACAACATAACCCTTATAAAGTGCCCCATTTTTACCACAAACTTCCACTGCAATTTCTTCCATTTTTTGCAGGTTTACTGTAAAAGATAAAGTTTGGTGATCAAGCACGTTTCACTTCCAAATGCAAATTAATATTAAACTGCTGCTCATTTGTTTAGCATAGCAAGAATGTAGTCTGTTAGTGGTTTGTTTAAAAGAAGTTTTACGCAACCAGAAATACTTTATAAGTAAGAGCTCCTTATGTAGCCTGTCAGGTGACCTTTGTACTCTATGTATGTATTGAATGTTGCATCCGCAGATTAATACCAGATGCTCAGCTCCGTGGTAAAGTTTAAAGCCGCATAGGGCGTTCTTTCCTCAACCTTCTCCTACCTTTCCCCTCCCGTGTTTAGCGACAGATAGAATCCAACCAGGCACGTATTTAGAAGTTAATTTCCGGGGGGGGGGGGGGGGTCCAAAAATTCTACGTTGAATTATTTTCTTTTAACAGTTAATTAAGGATGTGTTTTTATCATGTTAATAAAAATTAAAAACAAATGTATTGTTACATTGACATGACTTTTTCTCCTACCCGCAACACTAGCGTAGATGGTAGCGTGTCTGCCTGACGTTCAAGAGGTCCCGAGTTCGAATCTCACCCAGGATGGGTTGCCTGCATAAGGTTTTTTCCAAGATTTGTCCTTATCCTTAAAGACGAATGTCGGGTAGCCCTATGCTCCATGGACCCTGGACACAGTTGAGCATCATTTCACCCATTTCAGTCAACGTCCGATATGACTTAACGTTGAAGGACGTAAAATTAAAAAAAAAAATGACTTTCTCCGCCCAAGCTTCTGCAAAATTCTTCTTATAAAAATTTGTTTTCTTGATTCTTTGGATAAAGTCTGTAGAAAGGCCTTTAGTTGCACAGTTTTTTTTTATTATAGCTGGAATAAACTTATATAAGCAATAATCAGATATTAAAAAAGCGAACCACTGACTGATGCATTTAAAGTATTAGATCTCCTGGAATGAAAACGGGAATAGGAACTTAGAAGTCAAAAATTAAATACCTTTAAGTAAGTATCTGAGAATTGTTATTACCAAAAGATAATATATCGGAATTGGTTAACCTTGCAATACATTATTGTAATTGACAGTATTTGTATATTTTAACTAGTTCTACAGTTGCTGTGCAGTAACTTTTCGTTAATTTCTTAAGTTTAGAATAGTTATATACGAACATCAGTTCCAGTAAAGTGAAATTAGAAATTACAAGTAAGCTTACTAGTATTCACATTTTTGCTCTAAGACAAAAAAATTGACAATTGATATAAAACACTTATTCAATAATGAAGTGTATTGTAAGACACTTTCACATATGAACAAAAGAATTGGCTTGAAATACAGACATATTAACACAATATTTTGAAGTAACATACTGAAAAAATTACAACTGTAAGATGAACACAATATTCTATTGAAAATGACATTTCTTATTCAGACTCATTGTCTTGGTTCATGAACTTTTTTTTTCTTTCTTTCATTCGATGGTACCATTATTTTGTTAGCCATGGCATTAGTCGACTGTATAAATGAAATCTTAGTCTTCGGCTATCATCACTAATCAAACATTTACATGCTCCCTTCATGCAACATGATGCAGTTAACATCCCAAACACTGAAATAAACATCCATAATGCAGGGGTAATACCACAAAATATTACCAGATGCCATAACAAACATTGACAAATAGAGAAACAAGAAAATAAATGCAACAAAACATAGGAATCATATCCAAAACACAATATATGTGCTGACAACACATAATCAAAGAAATATAATTCTTTTCATCATTTCCACATATACTTTTCAAAGCCATTACTAAAACAAAATAGATATTAAGTTTGTACAATGTCCATTAACTTCTTCCGAAGCACTTCAGCTGTAAAGAAAAAACATTCATAACACACTTATTGTTGCAATACTCATCCATTACAAAAAAACTACTACACATCTCTCGACACTGACAGACCACACAGGCTCACCTACACCATACATGATCCATTCTGCAGGCACTTAACAGCTCCCCTTCAAAATTTCACATAAACTTCTTCGCACCACTTCCTCTATACAACCGCTTCATTCAAGGGTACATAACAGCAAATCCTTGAAGCCAAAATATTTTCACAGTACACACACGAAATGATCCTGAGGCACTCTTCTGCAACCATCAGGAAACTACATACACACTTGCAAAGAAAAGAAAATAAGGAAAGAGAAATTACAGCATTCTTACTCCTAAAAGAAATGTCGAGTGAGACACATGGTGAGACATTTTCAGAAACTGTTTAATAGGACACTTTTTCAGAAAACTGGAAATCAAACACCCGATTATTGTTTCCTTCCCCCCCCCCTTTAACCAATAACATAATTATATAGACTTCCTACTTACATTAAAGTTAAGAATTTTAAAGATGGCGAAGTAAGAAAAAAAACTTTCCACGTGGCCTTACATTTCTTACACAATTTCTACATTTCACAAAAGATTTTTTTCCCAAATAAATTTAGAATTTTACCAATGAATCTTTTGAAAAATTGTACTCGGCACCTAACCACCATTATGTGACAACCTAACCATGGATGTTACAGGATAAAGGAGCACATGGCCAAATTGTACATGGGGGGAATTGCTCAAAGTAGGAAACATGCAAGAGGTTGGGGTTTTCTATCAGGTTTCCTTTCTACAAAAGATATGGGTGACACTAATTAACACTACAATTCACTTAATAAGAATATTTACTAAACTAATTAATTACAAAAATGGTCCCTCTTACCCATAACTTACACAGACAGGGCACTCCGCCCTGCCAGGTCGAAGACCTGCACACAAAGAGGAAGACATTCGCACACTCTCACTCAAGCTACCAGAGGGTGGAGGACTGGGGGAGTGATGTCACATACCACTGAAGTCACATAAACTATTATTTGTATTAATTAAAACAGTCACTTGTGACCATATTTCAGAATAAATTTTGGTACACTTCTTAAGGTGCAATTTCACTGGTTTCCTTTTGTGTGGAGCTTATGTTCTCTACATGTTCTAATTAGCTTTGACAAATCCAGCAACAGTTTTATGCTCTATACTGTTGTAGCCTTGTCCCGTAGTAGTTTTGTGTTCCTGTTTCACAATTATTGTATGCATGCTCGGAATATGTTCTTTGTTTCCAAACAAAGTGCCAGAACTTGTTTTATCCACTTCTCCCAGCCTCATACCAGGCATCGGGTTGATCATTCTTCCTGTATTTTCTCTCTCACAGATCCAGATATCCGTTTTTCCACCCATATAAGAGCTAAGGCGAACAACAATAACCTGTCACCACGTAGTGGTATAAGAGGACGGTTCAAGAAGTAGAGACAGACAACTGTAGATATACATTTTTTATTGTATTTGTTAAAGGTATAGAAAAATATCAGAACGAAGGAGGCTTTGTCAAATTTTCAAATATTTAGCGTACAGCTGCTAATTAAGCCTTGGAAATTCCGCAATCTCTGCTTCGCCAAGAGATAAATTGGAATTTATCTCTAAATCTGGAATAGTTGGAAAGATGTGCCATCGTGAATAAGTGATTTGAGAATTCAGTGTAATTGTAAATACCTAAAGTTATTTAGAAACTTATGTTACATACCAGACAATACTTTAGTTTACACACTTCCGTCAGGAAAAATCTGTTGGCTCACAAAAAATGAAAGTTCCAGTCAACCTTGTATTGCTGTCCACAGTTGGCACTACATGTAATATTGTATACCAAGAAAGCAGAATTACAAATATTTATCAAGAATTATTAGATATGTAACTGTATTATTTAGGTTTGGCATAGATTCAGTTATGTGTTATTATGCGAAGTTTAAGAACAGCTAGGAATGTATACACATAATTGTCAAAGAAACAGGGAATTGTAACCGAGAATGAATGCATTCGAAAATGGATATAAATTGACACCCTTAGCTTAAGAAAAATTAATATTTAGGCCTAATAACCGGAACAACCTAAGTAAAATGTATATTAGGGATCATATCTGGTACAACAACTGTGTTGGAACTTATATCTGATAATGACAAATGATATGTATTTTTATAATCACGAAGGAACCTAAAACTTCTGATACTTCATTCAATATTGCTAGCGCTATTTTTCACAAAACCATGATACGTATGTTCGGTATATTTGCATAACAAAAAGTGTAGCTTCAACATTGTGGGAAGATTCCTAGACTAACTGAAAGCATGACTGCCGATTAATACGGAAATCTCCTTTTACCGCACTTTTGAGAAAAGAAAAAACGAAAAGCGCCAGAAGTTAACTTTGCCTTAGTCCTGACAACGGACCGTTGCATATAACAAAAATAAATAACAACTGCATCTGATAAACTGTTTAGGTTCGAAAAACTGTAGTTATATGTTTGGAATCGACTTTAGTTGTCAGATGAAGCAGTTCAGCCTCTTAAGGTGTCTTGACTCACATGATTTTCTCTACACATTCTTTTAAACAAATATTTAAAAACGTTTTCCTCTATTAACGTAAAGTGCAACGAGAAAGATAATATACGCGCCATGGCTGAGTGGTTGGGCTGCCCGACACTCACCAAAGCGGACTGGGTTCGATCCCAAGAGACCGCAAAGTAAGATATGTGGTGGACAACACGGAGCTACGGCGTGTATTTTTTACAGGTCCTCCGGTTTTACCTGCAAACATTCCAACAATTGCTCCATTATCTTCCTTCCTATCATTTCACCTGACCCTCGTGTCATTCACTCCTCTCGCCCTCATACCAGGCACCCATTCTGGATTCTGCCCGCCTCGGTAGCGTAGATGGTAGCGTGTCAGGCCTCAGACCCCGGACTCATTTGAACATCATTTCATCCATTCCATTCATCGTCCGATATGACTTAACGTTGGAGGACATTAATTACAAAAAAAAAACGTGCCTTCAGCTCTGTCGTGACTCCTTGACACGGCCACCCTGTGTCTCCCCATCCCTCCTCCCGCGGTTGCCCCATTTCGGGCTATAGGTACACTAGGTTAATCCTGGCAGTAACGACGAATCCCTTCCATAGTAATCCTAATTCTACCCTTAAGTACGAGACAAAATTTCTCTTATACCTATTTTCTGCCAGAAAAATTATTTTCGCTCAGAAGAAATGAAAATATCAAACAAAAGCACTTTGCTGCCCAGATAAGGCTATACCTATAATCTCTCATACCGAGTAATAAGAATTGTAAGTCTTTACAAGGCTTTATAAGATATTTAACTGTAATCTTAGGTTTACAATAGATCTAAGTGCGTTTTATTTCCTGAAAGCTAAGAGTAGCAAGAACGTATACACACAATGTCGAAGCAACAGGAAATGGTGCGTGAGAATGGAAGCCTTCTAAAATAAGTATATATAAAAGATATCAGCTTACGGTAAATATGAACTGAATGTTAAATTAGAAAAGAAAAACAAATTTCTTGTTACCACAATTCGAAATAGTCATGAATAAATCCATGTGATTTTAAAGCAATGTGACGTTTCTTGGGAGAGCTCATAAGCATTTACAGCATACCTCAAGTTTGAGGGCATTTCTCTCTGTCAACTCAGTTTATTTAATTAATTTAGGGATATTATTTATAAAATTTGTGAACAACGGATAATATTCGCACTATACATTTAGGCGATACGAGCAGAATTACTGCAAATGAATAAGAAAATGTCTTTTTAAGTCACATTTTTTAAAAGTAAAAAAAAAAAAAAGGAAAAAAAAAAAGAAAGCAATTGCCAAGCGCCGAAAGTTGACATTCTTTCAGTCCTTATAATGGACTGCTGAATATTGCAAAAACAAATAACAACTGCATTTACAAAGCAGTTCAGTTACGAAAAACTAAGGTTAAGTGTGTGGAGTCGACATAACTCATCATATCTAGCGGTGGAGCGTCATGTTTGCTCACATGATTTTCTCTACACAACCATGAAAACAAATATTGAAACATGTTTCCTCTATTTACATTACGTAGATCGAGACCGAAAAAGGTTTCTTTAGATTTTCCCGTGTAAGTACAAAGGCAATGTGAGAATGCAGTACGCTCAAGTGGTACATAGGTCTTTTAACAGGTAGTCGAACCTTAGAGATCATGCAATTTGCTTCATTAGTATTTGCTATTTGACGAAAATGTATCTATATGTAAATTCGTAGAAAGTTTAGTTCTACAAAAGGAAAAATTCGATATTACTCTAACACGTCCTGCCCTACTCCTTTGTAATATAAGCTGAATTGCATTTTGTGTTATTCAGATGTTATATCTGCTCTCTTTTATCCCCGCCAAAATCTCGTAATCAATTTTTTGTCCAATAAAATAGTTACTCCCATTACCAGATAACGATTAAGGGTAAAGAATTTTAAAATCATTTAGGTATTTATTTAGCATACATTTTGAATGTTATCGGAAAGAATAAATGATTTGTTCCTCATATTTAAACGCCTGCATTGGTAAGTATTAGATTTGTATTTATTGCCCAGCATTTGTGGCTCTCGACATTAAGGAACGCTGAAATTTAGATCATTTTACCAAAATAAATTCTAAGTTTACATATTTTGCCCCCTTTTAGAATTCCATTATATTCAAATCTAGTGGTATTCTCACACGTTCCATGTGTATAGGCATAGAAAACATAGTTCCAGATTCACCATATCTAGCTTAATAAAACTGCATTCGTATTACAGAAAGCAATTTAAGAGATAAAGTAAGTAAAGTAATTGCCTAGTTAACAATAAAAAGCCTCATTGCAAGTACAGTAAGTCAGTACCCATGTAATAAAACATGTGTGTGAATTCTTTAAATGCAGAGATTGAACTGTGGTTCCGGCTACAAAATTTCTGTGCTGAAACAAATGAGCAATGACAGTTAGGCTTAGGCTTTTTATTTTTGTTTGATACACCTGGAGCCGGTACAATGGACCCGGCTTAGAGGCTCTACATTTGCATGATATTACAGTTTTCAGCTTTTGTTGGTTTTGACGTCATGGCTTTACATAAAGCCTATACGGCGTCCCTTTATGGGCGCACCGAGAACAGCTTTAGTTAGTTCGTTTTCTTTTAGGTGCTCCAGTTTTTGTTTGCATTTTATGTTTTTTGTGATTTTATTTACATATATAACACACACATTCACGTACGCACTCATGGGCATTCGTAGTACGGCCCTCGCACTTACACACTCATTCACGCACACTTCACTTCACTTTCTACACTATTTACACTCAGCTGTCCCGCTGTGCGGCAGCATGTCGCTCAGTTCCTTGGGCAGCCCGTGAGTGGTGGCCCCTGTCGGCGGTTTGTGAGGCCTTGGGCCGGGAATTTTGGGCTCGCAATGGGTGGCGAGCCGTCCTTATTTACAGTACTTTCGCCCGTTTATGTTTGCGGTGTTTTGGCTCACCTTTTCCGATGTTATGGATTAAAGGGTTTGTATGCCGACGAATGCGCGCCCAAATGGAGGAGGCTCTTTTTTCCAATGCCTCGGGGATGGTCGGGATGCGGACTTCTTGATGGAGGGAGTCGTTTGTGGTGCGGATGGCAGCGGAAAGGATTTTCCGGAATGACCGTACCTAACGTAACCAAGAACTTACTAGGGGTACGATAGCCTATAAGGATAGCTTAGAAGGATTTGTTTAGGGACAGTTTAGGAAATAATAACTATTTTAATTACGTAACCTTAGCAGGCTTCTACGAAGCAAAATTGCCCATAAGAGTGTAGAGCAATAGTGATATTTCCAACCACAGTCTTAACGTTTGCATTTTCCATTAAAAGAACACATCTCACGATATGTGCCGCCATCTATCGTTGATACACCTTGGAACAAATATTTAAACGCATAAGGCAACTGGACTGTCATCTGGTGGCATTTGCCGACAACGTTAGCAGTAATGTACCTAGGCCATGATCCGTATGAAACTGCCGTGATTTACCGTACAAAATGTGACGTATGCTTTAACATGTCGCTCCGTCTGCGTGAACCTGGGCGGTTCCGAAGTCCTGATAGTGTCTGCTTATCACCCTCCTGGTCAACAGTTCATTGCTAATGATTATCTCTCCATCCTCGCCCTACATCCCAACGTCATTATGGCTGGGGATTTGAATGCTAAACACCCGCGTTGGCACTCGGGTCCCCGGACAGACGCAAGAGGCAGAGAAATCATCCGCATCATAGACGGAGACCCTCAACTGAGAGTAGAGGGTCCCTGGCAACCCACTCACTTCCCGCGAATTCAAGGCCGTCCTTCGGTCATTGACTTCGCAATCATCAAACATTTTCCATTTCACTTATCACTCAATTCACAAAGCGCCTTACATTCCGACCACAACCCAGTTGTGGCTGAGGTAAACTTACGGGTTGTCAGTCATGAATTCACGGTTCATAACCGTGAAGTCGATTGGGATTGCGTACGGGTCTGCTTAAATGACTCCATACCTCCTAACCCTCACATCACAGATATACCGACCTTGGAGACGGCGATCTCCTCCTTCACCTCCATCGTAGGACGAACAGTTCGCAACCTCACCGTTCACACTCCAGCACCTCTACACCCTCACGTCATCCCGCTAGACATCCATCTTCTCATTCGTCGCTCTTGGGCGGCTCGCAGACTATATCAGCGACACCGCACTCGTCATAATCAGGTTCTGCTCGCGCGCTTGCGCCGAGAGGTTCGACTTCGACTACGCGAGCACCGTGTGCGCGCGTGGGAGGAGTTGATGTCTCGAGTGAATTTTGAGAATGGCGAGGCGTGGAGGCTTGCAAAAGGACTCCGGAACCGTGGAGGAGCACCAAACACCCCTATCCAAGGCACCCAAGACCTGGTGTACGAACCCCAAGCTAAAGCAAATGTGTTTGCCGACTACCTAGAGAGGACCATGAGGCCACGAGATGACCCCCAGGACCTAGACTTCACTGGCCGCGTCAAGCGGGAGGTTCGTCAGTACCTTCGACGCCCTCTTGCTGAGGCGGACCGACTACCTGTCATTAGACCCAGTGAGCTCCAGGGCGCACTCCGGCGTCTAAATCCCAAAAAAGCGTCGGGACCTGATGGGTTGACACCTATCATGCTCCGCCATCTTCCATTCAAAGCCGTTCTTTTTCTTACTCGGGTTTTTAATATGTGTCTCGCCCTGGGCCACTTTCCACGGCAGTGGAGGGAGGCTCGGGTGATTTGCATTTTGAAGCCCGGTAAAAATCCGGCTCTCCCCGCCAGCTACCGCTCCATTAGCCTCCTGTCAGTCCTCTCGAAAGTTTTCGAGAGGCTTGTTTTAGTCCGCTTGTCGCCCCTTCTGGGGGACATTCAAGCTATTCCTCCCCATCAGTTTGGTTTTCGTCCTGGGCACTCGACATCACAGCAGTTGCTCCGTCTGGTGGAGGCCGCTGCCCTGGGTTTCCAGGAAAGGGCATTCACTGCGGCGGTATCTCTGGATGTCGAGAAGGCCTTCTCTACCACCTGGCATGCAGGCCTCCTACACAAACTAATCACCCTGGGGCTTCCTGCACACATGATACACATCTTACACTCATTCCTAAAACACAGACATTTCACAGTTGTTGTGGCGGGAAAGCTTTCTACCAGACGACCCATCAGAGGAGGCGTCCCAGAAGGCTCTGTCTTATCCCCTACACTATTTAGCGTGTACGTGGCGGATCTCCCCACGGAGCAACACGTCAACATTGCCCAATATGCGGACGACGTGTTATTATACAACACAAACAGAAACGCACGCAGAGCCTTCAACCCAATACAGCGACACCTAAGCCTCATTCATGATTGGTGTAGGCTTTGGCGATTGTCTATCAACCCAGAGAAAAGCCAAGCCATACTCTTCACTAAGCGTCACTTTCCCGCCAACCTCCCCGCCTTTAACTATTCTGGCAGAAGGATAGAGTGGACAAATTCTCTCAAATACTTAGGTGTAAAGCTGGACAAGGGCCTAACTTTTCGGGGTCACATCCAGGAGGTGACTCATCGGGCATGCGGAGCTTCGGCTTCGTTATACCCCATGATGCGCTCAGGAATGCCGACACCCCTTAAGTTGCGCCTTTTTCAGGCTTTAATTCTTCCCATCATGCTTTATGCTTGTGAGATCTGGGGCATGGCCGCAGGATCATATCTGCGTCAAATTCAGCGTGTACAAAATAGATGTCTCAGGGCTATCTATTCTGTTTGCTGGAGGTTTCCCGTGAGATACCTTCATGAAGCCTCATCTCTCCACTATGTGGAAGATGTCATTAGGCGCCGGGCCACAAAATTCTACGCGAGTTTGCCTCAACATCAGAGCGCCCTGGTTAGGTCTCTAGGGAACTACAGAGCAACCGAAAGACGCTACAAGCTATACCGGCTTCCCCGCATGGCGTGCGGGCACACCCGGTAACAATAGATTATTTATTTCAGCCTAAAATCACTACTGTTTGAATTGAATTTAATAGACAATCTAAATTAAACTCTTCCTGAAAATTATCACACCAGCGGTGCTAACATAGCGTTGCACCCGAGTTGGCTACCAAGAGGAGCTACGGCTACCTCCCTTCTTTTCTTCTACATTATCTCAAATCATCAACCTGCAAAACCCCACATTTCCTGTCATTAAGTGGTTAAGTCCGTGTAGGACAGGTACACGAATGACACACATCGTGCTGACCCTCAGTCAGCCGCCAGCTACTTGAATGAATGAATGAATGAACATGTCGCTCTCTATTAATACTTCTAGAAGCTATTTTAATAATGCCTTAAGTACTAATAAGTTCATTCAGATGTTATAAATGCTTGTGTTAATGCTTGTTCTAGATACAAAGGCAATTCGAAACTGCTCTAGGCTTATGTGGTACTTAGGACATAGCACCTGGACGCAACTTATAAATCTCTCATCGTGCAAGACCCCAAAGGTATTGCTACTTGCTATCTGAGGAGAACATAGATATTTGAAGTTTCATAGTAATAATAACGATTCTAGGGAAATAGAGAAATTCAAAGTACCTTAATAGGTTGAGTACAATGAGACAAGATATAAGAGTTAAATTCAATACATGGCCCTTTAGGAACAAAATATAAAATTATGTTGAATTATATTTAATTTATAATTTAAGAGTTCGCGACAAAATTAATTTATTTCATCTTACCATTCCTCTGAAAAACTAAATTTTAACTTCATTATTTCCCACCAAGCCTGGATGTTTTCTTGCAATTTTTAAAGAAACACAAATAAATTTTTGAGCTGCCGTCCGTTGAATCAAACAGAATCAATGCTGCGCGCTGCCCGTATTTTGCAGCTGTATTACTATTTATCGGCTTTTGATGACGTCAAGAAGAAAAGGAAATACAAAGTACAAAGGCAATATGAAAACGCAGTACGCTCAAGTGTTACTTAGTTCTCTTAACAGCTGGTCGAAGCTTAGGAATCCCGCACTTTACAAGACCAGAAATGTATTAACGACTTGCTATTTGAGAAAAATATAAGTATAACCCGACCAAGGCCAGTGCAGTCGTGCACTGGAAGCGGCAAGCAAGCGAAATAACGCAATGACAACTTGTTTACGGCACAAAATACTGTACCGTCGGGTTTACTAATGTGCAGCGTAGTATTCACACAATATGTAAATTGATTTTACTTGGAATTGTCAAATTAAAATATGAGTAGAGTCACATAACATTATCTACTCTGTATAAACTATTTTTGTAAGTGCTTATATATATACTTTATACTAATCGAGATAAACACTTGCAGAAATTCCTCCTGGAAATCCACGAAACATGATATCTAAGGTTAGGAATGCGTAAATATAGAAATATTCAGTATTGAAGAGCTCGTGGAACTGGACACTCCAATCTAAGCAGCTGTTAAACTGCCCACAGCACCACGGATGTTCCGAATATATTTTGAAAATGTATCCAGAGCAAATAAAGTATTATTTAATGTGCATTTTCTTAGTCAAATAAGACCTGAATCTTTCCTGGCGAGGAATATGCTCACTTTCTTCTCGGGCAGCAAGCCAGGTGAAAAGACGATTAGATATCAACGTTTCGGGAGTGTGCATCTCTCCCATCATCAGGATATTTACAAAATGTTGTAACCACAAACAAAATACCGGATATAACACAACTATAAACAAAGACAAAACACTATCAAAATTCGCATTACTGAACAAAAGACTGTTTTCAGTAAATTAAATGCCAGGTCAGAAGATAGCGAGAGTCTAGAAAATTGTGTCAAAGAAACGTAACTACTTAACTTGATTATCAAGCTGTATTGATCCTTGCTTCTTAATCCGACGGATTTCCATTTTAAGGTCGGTTTCCAAGAGGAGCTGAACTGAAATGGAGCATCACGATTAAACGTGCTCCTTTCAGAGCAAATCGTCAAAGCCTCCTTAACTCTCCACTCCCAGTTAGTGTCACCCAATTATCGGAAGGCACGACCAACTGAGCTGGGTAGAGGACAGGAGACTTTCAGCTCACGCCCACCCATTTATCTTGTAGCGCTAACATAGGGGATGGTTAGTAAGGTGTCACTAGGCACTGTACTGTCTCTTCCCCCTCCCTCTGACGTCTGGAATAATCGGGATGATTTTCCGAGTCGCGAAGCTTCGAAACAGCGATCTTCCTATATAAGGGCTGCAGTGGACGAGTCAGTTCAGTTCTTGGCAAACAGCCGTGAAGAGCACAGTGCTAGCGAACGGACTGGAAGACTTCCTACGTGTATCAGAGGAGTTGTACGTAATTGCGAATGTGGTGTGGACCTGTGACAGACGAACTGGTGGATTGTAATTGTGTGCGCTACATAATTCTACGTAATCTGCAAGTGTTCCAACTGTAATTAGGTGGAAATAAAGAACATTTTGAGTTTGTTCATTTGGACTTTTAATTTCACGAACCCATAAAGTCACAACTGGTGTCAGAAGCGGGATATTACCACCATGGACACGGCATTGGAAAAGATTCTGGAGAAGATGATGGAAATAAAAGCCGAACTGGCCTCGGAAATGAAAGCGGCAAATAATAGCCTGGCCGCGGAACTAACAGCGAAGACGGAGGCGGCAAATAGCGACCTGTCCGCAAAGTTGGAGACGTGAAATCGCAATTTGACTGTAATGAAGGTTGAATTAACCACAGAAATGAGAGCAGCGAACCACAGTCTGGGCACGGATATGTAGGTGGCGAACGAGGTTCTCGCCACCAAATTTGAGGAACAGTTGGTCGGCGTGAGGGATGACGTCGCAAAGCTGGGCAAGCGGATGGGTCAAGTAGACGAGCGCCTTAATGATTTAGAGGAAAAGGCCGACAATAACGCCAAGTCCCTGAACGCCATGGTGGAAGACGTCGAAGACCTTGCGAACCGCGTAAACAACCTGGAGGGAAAGGCCGACAGGAACATCAAGTCCCTGAACCCCATTATAGAGTACAACGTCGGCAGGAGGCTGAAGGACTTGAAGGCCGACGCGCCGGGACGCGACACAACGTCGGCGCGCGCAAAACCTCCTAAATGCGACGGCGCATCAACGTTCGGGGTATTCCGCCGCCAGCTCGACACGGTGGCCAGGCACAACATGTGGTCACCAGAGGAAGAGGACGCACAGCTAATAGCCAGCCTCCAGGGACGGGCCGTGGAAGTACTAAACGTGGTCCAGACTGCGGCGGCTCCCAAGGATATCTGGGAAGCCCTGGAGAACCGTTTCGGGAACCACCGTCTAGCCATAGCCTACCGCAGTCAGCTGAAGACAAGGTTGAAACAGCCAGGGGAGACGCTGCAGGAGTTCGCCCTGGTGATTGAGCAGCTGGCTAGCAAGGCCTTGTTTGACCTTCCGCCGCAGTTAGTATTCCGAGAGGCTGCCTACGTCTTTGTCGACGGGGTACGAGACACCGAGATACATCAGCGCCTAATGCTCGGCGACTACAAAACCATCCAAGAGGCGCCAAGGTGACGGCTACCCCGACGTCGAGAACGAGGAGTGTCCGCTTTACCGGAGACAGAAGACCAGCCGAGGGACGCCGGCGAAGACCTAGTGGCCTGTGTTGGGGATGTGGACAGCCGGGACAGCTGGAGAGAGACTGCCTACACCAGGAAGAGCAGCCGGAAGAACGAGTAAGGCCCGGCGTGGCGAGAAGCATGTCAGCGCCGTCCGCACCATCTCCTCGAATGACACTGCGTGCCGTCAGCCGGTGGATGGATGACAGCTTCATCGCGGATGGTTGGGTTAGAGGGAAGCCATGCCGCGTACTGGTGGACCCGGGGCAGCCGTGACCGTCGTCAGACCTGACATAGCAAGGGTTTGCCGTCCAGGAAACCAAACCAACCATACCAGCTGATGATGGCATCGGGCGACACCCTGCCTGTGGAGAAGGAGGCTCTGCTGAAGCGGACCTTGAGATGGAGTGCCGTGCGTCTGTGGCTGTTCGTCCCGAAGGTGGCTGAGGAGGTGACACTGTGACTGGATGTCCTCAGGAGCCACGATGCGACGGTTGACGTCAGTAGGAAGGTCCTGGGGCTCAACGGAGAAGAGGTTATACTCAGTCAACCCGAAGAGCGCCTTGGAATCTGTAGGGTCGTCTTGAACGAAGAATTGGTTGTCCCCACGAGGAGCGAGGGGGTGGTGACGGCGCGACTGGAAGGCCAGAGAACCAGGAACATGATGCTGGACCAGAAGACGCCTGTACACGAACTATGTGTAGCTAGGGCATCGTTGTCGTGCCGAGAGGATGTGCCAGTGAGACTGCTAAATCCAACGGACACCGATCACGATGTCCAGGTTGGAACGGAGTTGGGAACGTGTGAGCCCGTGGTGATCGTAACAGCAATCGACAAGACACAGGAGCCGGTGCCGACGCAACACCTGGGGCCCCGACTGGAAGGCTTACTGGCGTGGGCGGCCGACCATCTGTCCGCAGAACAGCTGGAGAAGTTTCGACAACTGCTGAGGTGAAACCAGCGCGTTTTCAGCCAAGGCGACAGTGACTAGGGCCGCACGGAAAAAGTGCTTCACCGCATCCACACCGGGGATGTCCGGCAACCACCTGACGCGTTCCGATTGGCGGTACCAGACATGCTGGAGGACATGAGATCCAGGGAAGTGATGAATAGTTTGACAGCCCTTGGTGTTCCCGTGTAGTCTTGTTGACGAAGAAGAACGGCGATCTACGCTTCTGCGTGGACTTCAGGAAGCTAAACGCTGTCACCGGGAAGGACTGTTTTACCTTACCCCGGATTTACGACACCCTGGACACGCTAGCTGGTGCACAGTGGTTCTAGACCCTGGACGTGAAGTCGGGCTACTAGCAGGTAGCTCTAGACCCGAGATAAAAGGAGAAGACCGCATTCTCGACAGGCCAAGGGCTTTGGCAGTTCACAGTTATGCTCTTTGGCCTCTGCAACGCACCAGCTACCTTCTAACGACTCATGGAGTCAGTGATGAGAGGACTGACTTCCGACGCCTGCCTGCTATACCTGGACGACATCATCATCGTCGGTAAGACTTTTGAAGACCATCTCGAGAATCTGAGTAAGGTAATACAGAGACGGCAGGCGACCAACTTGAAGCTAAACACGAAGAAGTGTCAGCTCTTCCGCAAGGTAGTCAACTACTTAGGCCACATAGTCTCAGCAACCGGAGTGGCAACAGACCCGGATAAGACACAGACTTTGAGAGATTGGCCTCACCCAAAGGATAAGAAAGAGTTTCGCAGTTTCCTGGGGCTGCGCAGTTATTACCGACTCTTCATAAAGGGGTTTTCCAACATCGCCAAGGCCCTCACCGGCCTGACAGGGAACACCGACCTTATGTGTGGACGGATGACGCCGAAGACGCTTTCCATCACCTGAAGAAGACGCTGTGCAGTGCTCCAGTTTTGAGAGTTCCACAACCAGGTGGCGCCTTTATTGTAGACACCGACGCCAGCGACCACTGTATTGGAGGCTTCCTATTCCAAGTCCAGGACGGCCACGAGCGAGTGAGAGCCTACTACAGCAAGACGCTATCCAAGGCAGAAAAGAACTGCTGCGTCACCCGGCGAGAATTATTGGCGGTAGTAAAGACCTTGGAGCACTTCCACAAGTACCAGTACAGTCAGCCATTCCACCTGAGGACTGACAATTCCGCCCTAACCTGACTATTGAACTTTAAGTACCAGGAAGGCCAGACAGCACATTGGGTCTAGAGGCTGCAGGAGTACGACTTCACCTCGGAACGTCGCAGAGGGAAGAGCCACAGAAGCGCAGGCGCTATATCCCGAAGACCCTGTCCAGAAGAGTGCGGCCAGTGCACTAGAGTGGAAGAGAAGGAGCGTGCCGCAGCAGTCCGAGTTGTCACGGCAGTGCCTGCGGATGGCTGGGATAGCGCAGGCCTGAGGAGGTAGCAGAAGGCGGACGCAGACTTGGGGCCACTTTTGAGGGAAGTGGAGGCAGGGACAGTACCAACCTGTTAGGACATCGCACCGAGGAGCATCTCCTACAAGTCGTACTGGGCCCAATGGGACACGTTGAGGATCAGAGAGGGCGTGCTGTTCCGGGTATGGGAACCATCCGATGGGAAGACGCAGAGAGAACATTTGGTACTTTCCCGGATCAAGGTCCCGGAAGTCTTGGTGGAAGTGCACGCCGGTAGTTCAGGAGGACACCTGGGATCGAACCGAACGTTTGACAAACTACGGCAGCGCTACTACTGGCTGAGGCTCCGAGCAGACGCTGAGAGATTGCGCCGTCAGGGTCACGTGTGCGCAGTGACTCGCGGCCCCCAGACTAGGAGCCGGGGTCGCATGAAGCAGTACAACGTCGGAGCGTCATTCGAAAGGATCGCCGTTGACATATCTGGACCATTCCCAGTGTCCGACCGAGGAAACAGGTACCTGATGGTGGTCGTGAACTTCTTCACCAAGTGGCCGGAGGTGTATACCATCCCGAACAAAGAGGCAAAGACAATCACAGACTGCCACGTGGAGCAGGTGTTCTGCCGATTTGGGGTGCCGTTGGAGCTCCACATCGAACAGGCCATTAATTTTGAGTCCAACCTGATAAAGAAGGCAGTGGAAAGACTTGGGGTTGAAAAGACCCACACAAATCCTCTACATACCCAGTCGGATGGCATGGTGGAAAGGTACATCAAGACTTTAGAGGAACACCTGAGGAAGGTCGTGGCCAGCCATTAGCGAGACTGGGATGTCAAGGTGCCACTGTTCTTGCTGGCCTACCGCTCGTCAACACACGACACCACGGGGATGACGCCAGCCAGCTTAATGTTCGGCCGAGAGTTACGCCTCCCTAGTGACCTGGCTTTTGGAAGCCCTCCGGAAGCGAAACAGCTTGTGACCGAGTATGTGGACCATCTCCACGACATGCACGAGATGGCTCGCCAGAAAATCCAGAAGGCAAGCGACCGCATGAAGACCCGATACGACAGGCAAGCCAACAGCCAAGGGCTCCAGCAAGGTGACCTGTTCTGGTTGTACCGCCCTAGTCAAACCAAACGACGCTGCCCGAAGCTTCAGCAGCCATGGCAAGGACCGTACCGGATGGTGAAGGGGATCAACGACGTGGTCTACCGGATCCAGAAGGTGCCCCGTGGAAAGATGTTGGTGGTACACCTGGATCGCCTAGCACGCTATGATGGTGTTGTTCCGGACGACCAGCTTTGAGGAGGGAGCAGTGTCACCCAGTTATCAGAAGGAACGACCAACTGAGCCTGGGTAGGGGATAGGAGGCATTCAGACCACGCCTACCCATTTATCTTGTAGCGCTAATATAGAGGATGGTTAGGAAAGTGTCACTAGGCACTGTACCGTCTCTTTCCCCTCCCCCTGACGTCTAGAATAATCGGTATGATTTTCCAGGCCACGAAGCTTCTAGAAACAGTGATCTTCCTATATAAGTGCTGCAGTGGACGAGTCAGTTCAGTTCTTGGCGGGCAGCCGTGAAGAGCACAGTGCTAGTGCACGTACTGGAAGACTTCCTACGTGTATCAGAGGAGTTGTACGTAATTGTGAGTGTAGAGTGTACCTGTGACAGACGAACTGGTGGGTTGTAATTGTGTGCGCTACGTAATTCTCTGTAATCGGCAAGTGTTCCAACTGTAATTCAGTGGAAATAAAGAACATTTTGATTTTGTGCAATTGGACTTTTAATTTCACGAACCCACAAAGTCACAATATTGCCAAGATGGTTCCGTCCCGAAAACTGGCTCTATGGTCGTTATCAAAACAATGCTCTGCCAGCCCCGACTTCTCAGTTTTGTCTATCTCTGATTCCGGCCACTTAAGACAAGAATTACAGCACCTAAGACCCACTTTCCGTCAAAACGGCTACTCCGGATACGACGTTGAAGCCTCGATCACCAGAACTAGGAAAGGGAAACCTGTAATACAGTAAGCTTCAGATAAGCTTAATGTTAGAGCCTACATCCCGTTTACCGGCAATCTGTCCGGCAGAATCAGCAAAATTCTCGCCAGATTCAACATCAGGACTGTCCACAAGCCACCTCAGAAGATTAAACATCTGTTGAGACCAGTGAAAGACAAACTGGACTTCCAATTTCCGGGAGTGTACCGCATTCCCTGTGAATGTGGGACACCGTATATAGGACAAACCGGAAGGACCATCGCTACTAGAATATTCGAACATGAACGGAGCATTCGTTTAATGCAACCCGAGAAGTCTGGGCTGGCAGAGGATTGTTTTGATAACGACCATAGAGCCAATTTTCGGGAGACGGCTATCTTGGCAAAATGCAACAGTCACTGAGAGCTGAGAATTAAGGAGGCTTTGGCGATTTCTTCTGAAGGGAGTACGCTTAATCGTGATGCTGGATTTCAGTTCAGCTCCCCTTGGAAACCGGCCTTAAAGTGGAAATCCGTCGATTTAAGAAGCAAAGATCAATACAGCTTGATTATCAAGTTAAGTAGTTACGTTTCTCTTACACAATTTTACATACTCACGCCATCTCCTGATTTGGCATATAATTTACTGAAAACGGTCTTTTGTTCAGTAGTGCGAATTTTGATAGTGTTTTGTCTGTTTATAGTTGTGTTATATCAACACCAACTCCAATACTCAGACCATAATACAGATTCCAAGATGGCGCCCGTCGAAGCCCAGCGGCTCTGGTTACGTAGAATAGGAAACTATACACAATGGACATAATATAATCCATATTACGGAGTAGCGAGGTAACTCCTAAGCATTTATCACTTTATACTTTCAACTAAAATGTGTAATAACATAAATAAAGAGCATCATGACAAATCCTAAGAGCTTATCACATTATATAGTAGCACGACCAGTACTATGCATTTTCCACCTTATACTTCCAATCAAAATTTAATTTATAAGGCATGACAACTCCTAAGCATTAAACACAGCAAACTTTATCTTATTGGACTCAATCATCCTATCGTCTGTAGCAAGTACTAAAGTTTCTTTTATATTGTTTTCATAGTAATCTTTTCTGGTAAGGACATAGGTACTGCTTTTACTATAATATTTAAGAGAACTCACCAGATTGTCCAGTTTACTCCAATTGTCACGTTTGAAGGTGTCAGTTCCCTCACACTGCAAGAGCCATTTAAAATTTCCCACTGGTAGGCTCATAATATTGCTTCTAGGTTATGAAATACTTTGAAACTTATTAAGTGAAGGAACATCAGTGAAGCTGGGATCTTGAATTTTATTGAAAAGAACGTAACTAATCGTCTTTAATAATGAGTATCAATGGGTTAAAATCTCCTCACCACTTAGGTTCAAAACTGTCAACATCTTGTGCACACCAAATATTAAAATTATCTTCACTCTCTGTAAAATGTCTTGCATACATTCTTTTGGATTTTGTCTTTTCTGGTTGAGCTTTAATGTGTGATAGGATGGCTGATTCTTAAAAATCGTGGGGTAGGTATCATCTATTAATTTTGGTACTTTTCGAAGGGCACGAATTGGTTCACCATCATTTGCTGGAAAGATATCTTCCTTAACCTCAAAGCACTGTTCAAAATTATGAATAAAAACTACAGTTTTGTCATTTACTTTAAAATCTTTACGATGTATGTTCCTGTTCCACTTATCCCATTACGATTTTTCCTTCGCAAATTTAAATGTCATGTGAGGTGCTCTACCATAATTAGATTGCAGCTGGGAACACAACAACGACGCATTTCGACAATACTTCACAGTATATATTTAGGTAAACGTTATCACTTTATGTTAAATACTCAACTATAAACTAACTCGTTAGTCACTAATTGCCACTGTAATATGAATTACAGTAATTCTTCAAACACACAATCAAAGTAAACAAACACACACTTTACTCTGTAGATATAACCACAACATAATAAGCTGGGCCACGAGCGCCGCCATTTTTCCTACAATCGATTCTCGTATTATGGTCTGAGTATTGGAGTTGGTGTTGGTTATATCCAGTGTTTCATTAATGGTTATAACGTTTTATAAATATCCTGATGATGGGAGAGATGTACACTCCCGAAACGTTGATATCTATTCATCTTTTCACTTGGCTGGCTGCCCGAGAAGAAAGTGAGCATTAATTTTCTTGTTTTTCTCCTGAAGTTCCTGGGGGATGCGGCGTTTCTATTATTTCATTGCAAGCTTCGCCACTGCATATACTTAAAAACAGGTTCACCAACATTTGATGCTCATTACTGAAAGAAATCTTAAGATGTTCGAAAATATGCGACTCTATTCGATCGGAAAGTTCACCAAATAACAGCAAATATGATTCAAATGGTTCTCTCATCTCCCCTTCCCCAAAATAAAGTCTCAGACAAAAATTGTGTATTTAAACTAGATGTACCTTTTTGTAGCAGGACAGTACGCACGATGGTTCTGTGCCAGTGAAGACCGTGTGCGCAGTCGTTTAGAATCCATTTGCTGAGTCTACACTCTCGGTCATTCGCAGTACACTGAAATGGCCAGTATCTTGGAGTGTATTTCCCGGTAAACTCGGGGTTTTCCCGTTTTTTTTTCACAAAAAACTGAGTCAGTTGGAGAATTTAATGTCATGTTGGCACGTTGGCCATAGTAGCTCAATGGTTATAGCGGCTGGACGGAGACTAGAAGACCCGTGGTTCAATTTCCGGCTATGTCATTGAATTTTCAGTCTGGCTCTACCATAGTGCGTCCTACACACGGCTAGTGTGAAAGAACGATTAATTTCCATTAATTGTACCTAATAGTGGTCCGAACTATAAAGCCCGGGCCTTAAAGCACTTACAGCATAGTAAGTCGTCATTAAGGTAGTTGTCTCATGTGTTTATGAGAACTCCTAGTGGTTTACTGGGAAAAACGCGAGTCAGTTGGAGAATTTAATGTCGTGTTGGCACGTTGGCCATAGTGGCTCAATGGTTAGAGCGGCTGGACGGGGACCCCCAATTATGGCAGTTTAATTGTAGTCTATCTAAGAGTGAAAATATCTGAGTGTGCCCGGCTTCTACATCCAGAGTAAAAGAAAGATTAAAGTACATGCTTTAGAAAATATCGTGTGTTCTGTTGTTGTCTCGACTCTACAACTTGAGAATGCAAAAAGTCCATGCAAAAGACAGCAAGAACAGCAGCCGGCGGCAACGGGGAACAATACGGCGAACCAGCGACGGCGGATACCGAGAAAGAAGGAAGTCGAGTCCAAGTATAAGTGAGCAGCGTGAGGGGGTGAGCAACGTTACTGCCGCAGCCTAAAACGTCCATGTTCTAAATAAGCAAACACCATTGCTTATTAAGTTCTTACAAAAGGTAGTTGTTACTCGCAAACTTTATCTTGAGCTTTAGAATCCCATTGCCAGGAACGGTCCGAATCAAGAAAGTCTGTGCTTTGCCAAAGTAACAACTGAGCATTGTCCATACTCCAGTTTTGCCATTTGTGTTGATTTCACTGCATTGTGTCATTTTTGTTGCTGTTCGCTTGCATCATACAGCTTTACTTTAGTGTTTTACGCTTGTGTTTAACCAACTCAGATTAATTTAAATACTAAACATCTAATATCGTATGCACCCAACTTCGATAGCGCAAACTCTTGGAGATAGTTACAGGAGAAATGTGTTTGACGTTTTACTTTATCCTTTGTCTAACCTGGGAAAAACAGTTGCGAAAACCACAACTCAAAGCATTTTATGATAACATTAAAGTACGTCTGCATGAAAGAGATTGAAAGTCCGGTTGGTATGTTCGATACAATCCATCTAGAAGCTCAAAATAAAATGAGTCAATAGTAAAAACGTGTTAGGCATGTATAATACTACCATTTATCACATTAGGAAAGGTCATTATTGCTAATTCTTATCACGATGATGAATAAATATGAGGGAGAAAATCAGCTACATTTGTAAATGCCATTTCTGGATTCAAAGCTACTGGCACACACAATCGTGTTCTCTTCTTGACTAGCTTTTAGGTTTAGGAAGCTCTCTAATGCTTCTTTTGAAGTTGAATGAAAAGAAACAATAAAACTCAAGCTCAGACGAACAGAAAACCTTGAGCTACAACCAAGTACATCCAACACACAATATGGGTCAAGCTCCCGCAGAGGTTTTGAAAGCTGTCGTGCCTATCTCGGCCTTTAAGGCACTTCGGAAGGCCGGATAAATTAGCCATGCAATGTAGCTTTTCTCTTAATCTATCAAAAATAGATTACTTAACGGTTTACAACAATAACATTATGCTTTTGGCTACTTTAACCAGGAGGTTTGGATATATATTAACCTATCGATTAATGGAGACATCTGTTCAAAAATTAGGTGTAAGGATTCTATAAAGTACCTTAATACTCTGTACATTTCATTGTTTATGAAACTTTTAACTATTTAGATTCAAGATTTGTGTTTGCATCAAGTGCACATGCTTTATGTATGCATTGAATCAGATCTACAATATTTCTGTAAACTAATAAAGCACATCAGCACATTAGCTGGAGCATTCGAGCCCCAGCCAGGAGAGACTACGAATCACTTTACCCTGATGATGCCAAGCGCAGTACTTGGTGAAACGTCGGTAACTTCGATGCCTCCTAGACCACGGCCTACAAGCCCGGCAAATAGTAGTAGTTTTATTAGTCTAGACGCCGGCCGTGAAAGCCTAACTTTATACAATATTTTTGTAAGCTATTATTTAGTAACGTATTATATCAATATCTATTAAGATTTGTGAGACTGACATGCAGTTGTTTCTTATAACGTTTTTCCTCATTTTAACTTTTTTAACACAAAACTTTCACTGACTGTCACGAACTCGGTAACGTAGCTGGCTCACTGCAGTTTACAGCAAAGTTACACCCCCACCAGCCCTGAGAAGAAGGATTGCCTATTGTTTCAATAGCTGCGTAGTCGAAGTGTTCGGTTCAAGGTTGTACAGTTCAGTTTATGCTAGCAAGCGGTAAATAATCATTTGTTTACGATATGTTGTCACACACAAGCTGTAAGGAAAGAAAACTTTGCCAGCATCTGTATCTGCATCTGTTCAAAGAACATTACGTGTCTAGTGAAAGCTTGATGCGTTGGAAAGGCTGTTTAGGTTGGAAGCAATACATCTAAACAAAGAGGGCCAAATTTGGCTAAAAGAGTTTTGATTAATATTGTCAGCCGAACATCGGAATTTCCTCTAGAACCAGCTGGCAGGTAGGGCCAGACGGGAAGCATTCAGACCACGCCTACCAATTTATCTGTGTAGCGCTCACGGAGGTGATTGTTAGAAGACCGGCACGAGCCCTGTAATGTCTCTTTCCCCTTCCCCTGACCTCTGGAACCATCGGGCCGCGAAGCTTCCAGAACCAGCGTTGTTCCTATATAAGGCCAGCATTGGGCGACTCAGTTCAGTTCTTGGCGAGCAGCCTTTGAGGAGCGCCGTGCTAGCCAACGGACTGGAAGACTGTGTACGTGTATCAGGGGAGTTGTACGTAACTGGGAGTGTGGAGTGGACCTGTGACAGACGAACTTGTGAATTGAAATTGTGTGCGCTACGTAATTCTATGTAATCGGCAAGTGTTACAGCTGTAATTCGGTGGAAATAAAGAAGGTTTTGAGTTTGTGCAATTGGACTTTGAATTTCACGAACCTACATAGTCACCATATTTATTGTAATCGGTTAATTTTGATCGACTCGATTAATCGATTAAAATTTTTAACCTTTAATCTAAAATAAAGAATTAATCGATTAATCGTTTCGGTTAATTGATTAAATCACACATCACTAATATATATATTAAATGTCCAATTTGCATAAATTCAAATCGTTCTTTATTTGCGTAGAAATACACTCACACTAGCAGTATTACATCCCATACACAATCACGATCTACCAAGATCGATGCTCATAACAGCCTTCTGATTACACCTTTTTACATCAGCTCTCGTTACAACATCTGTTCACGACTGACTCTTGGCGAGTCGTCGCTTCCTTAAACACCTCATCTGATAATTCCAAACTGTTACAGATCAATAAAGAAATGAATAATCTCTATCAATCAAGATGTCACCAGAAATTTCCATTTATCTCAGTTTATTTCGGCAGACCTTTATCTGCGTGCTACGTTTATCATTTCCTTTGTGTAAACAAGCCGCGTTATCGCACCGCGCGAACTTTTATGTGCGTCGCCGTGACAATACTTCTCTGATCAAAGATACATTTTTAAGACACCATCTTACTCACAAACTTACTTTGTACTTATGATAGTAAGTCACCACAAATGGTGTATCTCGAATGCGAGAGCCCCTAGTGGTCTACCGGAGAAATATACGAGTCAGTGGAGAATTTAATGTCAAGACGGCACGTTGGCCATGGTAGCTCAATGGGTTAGAGCGACTGGACGGAAACCAGATGATCCGTAGTTGAAATCCCGGCCATGGCATTGAATTTTTAATGTTCACTCTATCTGTCCAAGACCTTAGTCTATATACGGCTAATGTGAAGAAATGATTAATTTCCTTCAATTAACTAACATAATACGAGTTAAATGATGAAGCCTGGGACTCAAGTACTTAAGATAGTAAGTCACCACAAACTGTGAATCTCGAATGCGAGAGCCCCTAGTAGTCTACCGGAGAAATATACGAGTCAAATGGAGAATTTAATGTCAGAACGGCACGATGGCTATGGTAGCTCAATCGGTTAGAGCTACTGGGCGGAAACCAGGAGATCCGTGGTTCAAATCACGGCCATGGCATTGAATTTTTCGTGTTGACTCTATCTATGTCGTCATACCTTTACAGAGCTGGAACGCAAATCTGAGGTTATGAATGCGGCTTCGCGACCCAAAACCAGCACGACAACCCGAGCGGCAGAAACAGCTCTAACACCTACTAAGACCCCCACCCGGTAAGGGTAGGATTCTCGTGCTGTCAGCTAGCCGGAGCCAAACGAAGCTTCGAGTGAGCGTAGACTTTCCAAACCACCTCGAGAGATGAGGGATAGCAAGGCCGATGATAGACCGGCGCCCCGTCCCTCCTCCCCTTCACCACCTTGTACATAAGACCCAACACTAACCAGTGGTTCGCAGGCCACGGACTTGTTGGGTTGGTTACAGCAGCTGTTGCTTGACCATGGCCAGTGACTCTACGAACTGTTAGTGAGCTTATGTTCATCTACCGACCCTGTAGCCCGTATGACTGTTGCCATGGAGGGACTCGCACTATTGTCCGCTTACCCCTTTCGCACCAGAATATCGGGCCGAACTAGGTCATCGACCTCGTTGAGGTTCGCTTTTTGGACTGCTAATGGTTTAGCGGACCAGCGTAATGAGCTTCTGCAATTGGCAAAGTCGTCTGTTCTGGATCTCATGGTATCGGAAACACATCACCGAACCGATATCCCCTTACATATTCCAGTATTCCACTGCCTGCGTACTGATCGTATGGGCCGGCGAAGAGGTGGCACGGCGATTTTCGTGCGTAGAAGTGTGGTCCACAAACCATTCCAGCTCCATCTACTTCAAACCCTTGAAGCTACGGCCGCCTTTGTGAACTTTGGCGGTTCCGAAGTTCTGGTGGTTTCTCCCCATCATCCACCCCGGAGACAATTCGTGGTCAACGATTACCTATCCATCCTATCCCTACACAGCAACGTCATTCTTGTCGGGTACCTCAATACCAAACATTAGCATTGGCATTCTGGTGCTCAGATGGACAGGAGAGGCAGCGAAATCGTTCGCATGATTGACGCGGACTCTCAGCTCAGTGTAGAGGGCCCCTGGCAACCCACCCATTTACCGCGATGGTCAAGAACGTCCATCAGTCATCGACTTCGCGATAATCAAACATTTTCCATTTCATCTATCACTCAGTTCTGGCTGAGGTTAGCAAACGGGTTGCCAGTCATGACGTACCAGTTCAGTACCTTGGCGTCGAATGGAATTGCGAAAAGATCTGCTTAAGTGACTTCATCCCGCCCAACCCTAATATCACTGACATGCCCTGCCTTGAGACTGCGGTTTCCTCCTTTACCTCTATCGTGGTGCGAACTGTCCGAAACCTCACTGTTCATACCCCAACCCCTCCACCCTGATATCCTTCCTCTTTAACTCCTTCTTGGTCAGCGCGCTGTCTTTGCCAGCGGTGGTAAAGTACGCCCCATAATCGACCTCTTCTTGGGCGCTCGCACCGCGAGGTCCGTCGTCGACTACGCAAGTATAGATTGCGAGAGTGGCAGGAGACGATGTCTCGTCTGAATCTCGAAAGTTGCCAAAAGGTTTCGGAACCGTAACGGTCCACCCACCGCCCCGCTCCAAGGCACTCAGGGCCTATCTTACGAACCCTAAGCAAAGGAAAAAGTATTTGCCGATTACCTTGAGAGGACCATGAGGCCCAGAGATGACCCCCAGGACCTTGACTTCTCCTACCACGTTAGGCGGGAGTTACGTCGATATTTTCGGCGTCTTCCGGCTGAGTCGGATCGACTTCCCATCATCAAACCCAGTGAGTTCCAGGACGCTCTCCGGCATCTAAATCACAAAAAGGCGCCGGGACCTGATGGGTTAACCCCTGTTATGCTTCGGCACCTTCCCTTTAAGGCCGTGCTCTTTCTCACACGGATCTTTAAAATGTGCCCTGCCCTCTGCCACTTTCCGTGCCAGTGGAGGGAGGCTCGGCTGATTTGCATTCTGAAGCCAGGGAAAGATCCGATCCATGCTGCCAACTACTGATAAATTAGTCTCCTATTAGTTCTCTCGAAAATATTCCAGAGACCTTTTCTAAAGTGCTTGTCATCTTTATTTGGCGACGTCTAAGCCTTTCCCCCTCATCAGTTTGGTTTCCATCCTAAACACTCGACTACTCAGCAGTTCTGCGAGGGGGTGAGGCTGTTGCCCTGGGTTTCCAGGATAGGACATACACTGTGGCAGTGTCTCTGGACGTCGAGAAGGCTTTCTCTACGACCTGGTATGCATGGCTCCTACACAAACTCATCACTCTTGAGCTACCTACACACGCTATACATCTTCTACACTCTTTCCTGAAACAGACACCTTTCAGTTTCAGTAGCACGAAATTCCTCCCCCAGAGGGTCCATCAGAGTCGGAGTACCTGAAGGCTCAATACTATCTCCAACACTCCTCAACATCTACGTGGCAGACCTTCCCACTGAGCTTCACGTTAATATAGCACACTTTTCTGATGATGTTCTGATTTTCTGCACAGATAAACTCCCACGCAGAGCCCTTAACCCCATATAGAGACACTTATGCCTAATCCAAGAATGGCGCAAGTTCTGGTGATTGTCTATTAACACGGAGAAAAGCCAAGCCATCTTGTTTATAAAGCGCCACTTTCCCACCAATCTCCCCACATTTACCTATTCTGTGCCAAGAATAGGGTGGACGAATTGTATAAAATACTTGAGAGTCAAGCTGGACAATGATGTAACTTTTAGGGAGCACATCCAGGATCTATCACATAGGGCATGCGAAGCTTCGGCTTTGCTTTACCCAATGATGAGGTCCACGATGCCCATCCCTCTTGAGCTACGCCTTTTCAAGGCTTTAGTGCTTCCTGTTATGCTTTATGCGTGCGAAGTCTTGGACATGACGGCATACTCGAACATGCTGCTCTTGCCACTGATACAGAATAGATGTTTTCGGATTATTTATTCTGTATACAGACGCTTTCTCCTGACACTACTCCATGATACCTCATCTCTTCCCTGTGTGGAGGTTGTGGTTAGAAGCCGGACAAAGAAACTTTTCGAGAGTTTACCTCACTATCAGAGCGCCCTGGTTAGGTCTCTTGGGGACTATCGTCGTAATGAACGCCGCCTAAACCGGTATCAGCTTTCCCAAATGCCTGGCGGGTATAACCGGTAACCCTAAGGTTATTCTACCAACTCAAAATTATTACCACCCAAGAATTGCCTGGATTATCCAAATTTAAACAACTTTCTTTCCAAAATTTTACACCCAGCGGTGCACAACAGGTGGTTGCACCTGATTTCTCAACCGTTGAGGAGCATAGGCTACCTCCCTTCTAATACAAACCTAAATTCTACCCGCCATCCTGTATAACCTACATTCGCGTCATACGTGTTTAAGTCCCTCTTAGAACAGTTACACGCGCGACACACCACGGCTGTCCCTCAGCTTGCCAATAGCACGACGACGATCTTGATTACTAATAAACAAAACTGTGAAGCGTATAATATATAACCACTATTTAATAAATAACTAAGCTTGCTCCTAAGTATATAAAACTTACTGCTATATATTCCTGTACAACAGGATCATCTCCATGCTCATAAGAAGAGATTGCCAATGCATATTATTTCAAAAATCTATATCTTTTTATTATAAATAAACTTTTGTTATAAGAGTACTTCCAAATTACTATTCAAAGAACCCATTTAGCTACTTGAAACATTTATAATACAAAATTTTAAAAAATATGAACATGAAAACTAATTTAATAACTAGTTTATCTTCAATATTGGCACAGATTAAATTTCATGTCACTCACTAATTTAAGAAGCGAGATATAATAAAACAAGATTTTTAAGATTATAATATTCAATTATGTCCACAAAATATATACAGTACAATAAATTTGCTTAATGGAGCCAAACATTTTGATGCTGATTGCTAATTTATCAGTTCTTTTGTTGCATTCAGTTAGGTATATACAGAGCACCCAAGCTGTGGCTCATTTTGATTTTGGTTGTGGTTCTAGTTGTTTATTATTCTGTGGGGTGCTTTGGTTAGTCTCTTTGTTATTAACTGCAGGATATGTCTTGCATTTGTGAGAGCCTTTTCTTAAGTTTCCATTAATTTTCCGCTGGTGTATAACCGGCCGTCTTCTACATGAGCTCATCCTCCTTCTGCGCCTGCTCCTACATCTACTCCGACAGCTGCTCCTACTTCTGCTTCTACGGCGACCGCTGCCCATCCTCCTACTCGGACAACTGCTCCTTCTCTTCTCCTCCTTCTCTTTAGACAGATGTTCCTGCTCCAACTGCGTCTCCCACAACTGATTCTTCTCTTACAAGTGCTCCTCTTCCGCTTACTAACACAGCTGCTCCTGCTGCTCCTGTTGGAGCTACGCCATAATCTTCCATCCCTAATGAGTCTGGATGCTCTCATATAAGGATATTTCTGTGCAGCTGTCATACTTCTCCAGCGCCTACATGCCTCCTTCGCCAGTTCAGTAACGCCCTTATTCTTGTTGTTGCGATATCGACACAAACGCAAGAAAATAATACGTACGGTGAAATACGCGTATATCATTTCCTGGAAAACAAAAAAAATGTGGTTAAAATTCTTCAATTATAAATATGTTTATTTCTTAGTTTTAATTGAAAATATGCTCATAACATTGCATTAGTATAATAATTGAAATATATGTGACAGTAAAACAACTTTTACACAGTGCAGTATAATGCGTGAAGCAACTGTGTTGATGTGATAAGAGTAATGATTTGGCATGACACATGCGGTGCCAGCATTCTTGAAGCTTCCAGGATTTAAAATCTTATTCCAGTTCCTGCCAGGCAGGAAGTGCTGTCTGTGGTAAAAATTTTGAATGCACAGAGCATAGTGCCATTCAGAACAAGTTAGACTTGGTGCTCAGTGCTGATGTGGTATTGGTTGAGAAGCAGCAGATTTCCTTTATTCAATTTAAGAAATTGCTGTCTGCTCAATCTCAGCATCTTCAAACTGACAGAGAGGTAGCAATGGTTGTCATCTCGACGGGGAAGTACTCGAATACGTGATGCTAAAGGTAGTCGCAGAAATGTCTGAATGTGTACATAGATAATAAAATTAATATGTACTTATTCAAAAACAACGAAAAGCTCATGTGCTTAATAGAATAAATTAGACAAACACTTAATATTCTCAGTGATGACGAATGGCACATATATTTTGAATGGATAAAAGCTCATGTAGCCATATATGCAGACAAACTAGATGACAAACTTGCCGAACAAGTAACATACAGAATTGATGTGGCAGTGACCTACAATAAGACACCAAAAAATAAAAAAAAACACACACACAATCATAGAAGACATTATAACTATGGACCTGTCTAATCTTTTCAGCATTGATGTATGTGCTAAAGAATAAAGATACATCCATAGTCTCATTTTGACGGCAAAATCGTGCAGGACACATTTCGAGTTGAAACTAATAGCAATAGCAAACTGGTAACACTTAGTACTGATCCTTGAGGCTATTCAGATAATGCAAGTGAGAATTAACTTCAGAGATAATGTGCTGAGTGTTATATATATTCACATTGAATAACTATATACTTTGAATGGTGAAAAATTCTTATTAAAGGTAACGATAACTGTGTTCTGACATCGGGAACGCACATGGCTTCGGAGTGATACAGACTGGTGATTTGTTTGCCTACTTTGATCACTTGGTAAACAAACTACAGTAGCTTCATTTTCTACGTAAACTGCAGTTTTCTTAAAAGTACTTGTATGGAACTAAAAAGAAACTCGCAATCCTATCATCACATCCAACTCGTAGAGTTTAGTACCGAGATATCCAAAAACATGCTAATCGGCTGCGAGATGTTTTGTCTGTCCACGCCCTCGGCACTCGTTGCCGTCTGCCGCTATCACAGAAAAGCGCACAAAACGATGCAACATTTTTAAAACTACTTTTAAAGGCTTTACTTACCGTCCCTTTCCGCCCATTACTTGGTCCCTCTCTAGGAAACTGTCCATTACTTGCGGAGTTCACGTTGAGAAATGCTGGCAATCACCTGGTCGATATTTTGTTTTAATTCTTCTAGGTGTGTGGATGGGTCTTACGCAATTTATCATTTAAGTTACCCAAGAGATAGAAATCGCACGTGGTCAGTCGGGGGACCAAGGGTCCCACAAATCTCTACTAATAATTCTGCCCTGAAACACATTTTCAGTTGTTCTTAGTGAAAGAACGTCTGTAAGAGCTGTTGCAAAGTCTTATTGAAAAAAAGCAAAATCACGGTCCATGTCAAAATTGTATTCACGCATGTATGTATGGGCGTCAACTGATGAAAAAAAAATCGGCCTGTAATTCCTTCTCCGCTAATGGAGAAATGCCAGCATTTTTCTACTTGAACTACGGCGAGTTACGGATAGTCTCCTAAAGAGGTGCGAAGCATGTATGGACGACGGTGGTCAGTTTCATCATCTCCTTATATAACAGAGCAACTAGTCTTTAAAAGTAGTGCCTTCCTGAATTGAATTTATTTATTTATACAATTTTCTATTTGCAATATTTTGCATACAATAAATACATATTCCTTAATCTAGTCGTATATATTTTGGTGCTCCAACGAGGAGATTCCGGAAAACAGGGCGGAACAAGTTGTGACAAGTGTATATCGAGTTCACCGCAAGGAACGAGGTGAACTAGTGCGCACTCATACCCTGTTTCTTACCATTAATCGGGTAGATCTCCCGCAAAAAATTAAGGCAGGCTATGAAGCTATTGAGTTAGGCAGTATATACCCAATTCATTGAGGTGTTATAAATGCCAGCGCTTTGGCCACACGAGTGATTCTTGTAATGGAGTTGCTACTTGCGTGGACTGTGGGGAATTCAAGCCTGATGATGCATGTACTTCACCTGCAAAATGTGTTAATGGCAGTGGCAATCATTCATCGAGCTCCAGAGCATATTCCCGGTTTATGGAGGAAAAGACGATCTAAGAGATTAGGGTGAGAGAGAAGGTGTCCTTCTTGGAAGCCCGGAGACTCTGGCCTATTTGTCAGTCTTCTGTCCCTATGACCGTTACCTACAGTGCAGTTGCAGCTAAGCCGGTACCTAGACTTGAAATCACAACACAAACTAGTGACATAAACGGGGCAGTAATATCCGAAAGAACAATTACACCCAGATCACAGCCAAAAGAAACAGACACCAGCAGGAACAACAGTGACCAAACCTACTAAATCCAGTCCTATGAAGAACGTTACAGCCAAGTCACCGCAGGAAGCATCTACCTCAAGAATATGTGCACCAGTAATATATAACGCATCGTCCAGAGAGTTTAAGGCCTCATATGAAAGAACTGACTTGCTCAGATAGTTAAGAAGGCCAGTACCAAGCAAAAGGAGCGCAAAAGTCCACGACCATCTCCTCCGAGAACATCTCCTGAGGAATCATCTGGAGCGGACTCAGATCGGCGGCTCTCATCTTAGCCGATCGCAGTTTCCGATTGTTTCGAGCGACCCGAAACGAAACTATCAGTAGGAAAGCGGTCGTCCTCCATTGATGATGTGGAGCAGGAAAATCCTGTACTCACTGCCAAAACGACAGTGAGAAAAAAGCAGGATAAACCTCCTGAAAATACTAGCCCGACCCCTAAGAAAGGGAACAAATGATTTGACCACCAATGGGCGGGTAGTTTTTTTTGATAACTGGTTAATATTGAAAAAGGCTTTTTTATAAATTTTGGTATTTTATGGTTAATTATAGTGTTTATTGGTTTTTTATATTTGGGCGTATTAATTTTATTGTCATTTTTTAAATTTTTTGAGTATTTATCTCAGGCTATTAACATGATTTAGTTTTTAAGGGCGCTGATGACCAAGAATTTGAACGCCCATATATACAAATCATCAGCATCATCTCTAACTTGCCGTTTCCGCTTGTCGCAACATATTTTCTTCCCTACTCTTTACTTTTCTCATCCATTTCTGTGTAGCTTTCCAAAACATGTACCCTATATTTCTATTTTCATTTTTCCTCGTAAACATTTTTATGGCTATCAACTCGTTATGCATCTTTTCCCATTTCCTCTCCCATACTTCCTGCCTCCTTGCTGCTAATACTTTACACTCTATCAAAATATGAACTGCACTTTCTCTTTCTCCACAGAATCCACATATTTCTACATTGTTACTTCTTAGTCCTCCTATAAACATTGATCCTGTTCTAATCCAAGCCATTCCCTCCCTCTTTTGGTTTCTAGCTCTCCCCATATTTGTCTTTCTATATCCCACACTCTATATCTGATTATTTTTCAAAAACTATCTATATTCCTATTTTCTATTCCCCATAAATCTTTAATTCCTATTTCTTCCACAATTTTTTCGCCTCCGCCCAGCAGCCTTTCCTGCTTCCCGGTTTCTTTTATTATTATTATTATTATTATTATTATTATTATTATTATTATTATTATTATTATTATTATTATTATTATTATTATTATTATTATTATTATTATTATTATTATTATTATTATTATTATTATTATTATTATTATTATTATTATTATTATTATTATTATTATTATTATTATTATTATTATTATTATTATTATTATTATTATTATTATTATTATTATTATTATTATTATTATTATTATTATTATTATTATTATTATTATTATTATCATTATTATCATTATTATCATTATTATCATTATTATCATTATTATCATTATTATCATTATTATCATTATAATCATTATTATCATTATTATCATTATTATCATTATCATTATCATTATCATTATCATTATCATTATCATTATCATTATCATTATCATTATCATTATCATTATCATTATCATTATCATTATCATTATCATTATCATTATCATTATCATTATCATTATTATTATTATTATTATTATTATTATTATTATTATTATTATTATTATTATTATTATTATTATTATTATTATTATTATTATTATTATTATTATTATTATTATTATTATTATTATTATTATTATTATTATTATTATTATTATTATTAATTTTTTTGGTAATTGACGTCCTCCAACGTTGTCATATCGGACGATGAATGAAATGGTTGAAGTGATGCTCAAATGAGTCTGGGGTCCATGGAGCTTAGAGTTTCCCGACATTCGTCTATCGGATAGGGGGAAAACCCGGATAAACCTTATCCAGGTAACTCATTCTAACCGAGATTCGAACTCGGGACCTTTTGAGCGTGAGGAAGACACGCTACCATCTGCACTACCGAGGCGGTCCATTTTGTTGATTCATAGATACCTTTGGGATTTCATCCTCATCTTTCCTCAAATATTTACAGCAAAATTTCTGAACTGTTTCTATTATTATACCTTTTCTTTTGGTTTTATCTAACTCTACTGGGGCTACTTTGCCTAGTGCTGCTCTGAGCAGTCCCAACACCTCTGGCGAATCTATTGTTAAGCAGGTGTATGCGCGCCTATCTATGATAATGGCAGTCGGCCACGAGCGTCGAGGGTGCAAACAAACAATACCGCGCAGGCGGTTAGGATGCTTTCGGGTTACTCAGTATAAACGGTATTGCTTAATTCTTACTGGATGCAACACAAGAAAGCGATATGGTGGCACTTGTAAGTATCTCTACGTTTGCGTGTTAGTCAGCTATAGGGAAAATGTAAAGTGACGTTGCGTTATCAAGATGTTAAGTATTGGAATATGCTGCAGTCCAAATACTAGATGCAGAATGATTGGGTTAGGAAATAATATTTAGTTTATTCAAAAAATATGTTTATTAGCTAACGACTAAATATTTTGATTTTTAACGGCGCTGTAAATTCAAGCATTATGCCAATGCCAAAATGATGACCTTTAGAAGATCATTTACATGTCAGTAAATTTACTCACGTGGGCTATTGCTGTTAAGCACACTTAAAAGCTATTGGTTGGGGCCGGGTATCATTGGGATCCTCAGATCAGCGTCCAACCAATTCAGCCACTTAGGCCGACAAGACAATGCATAATATTTCAATATTAGTTCTAAAAGGGGTTTTAAAGGGAGTACTGTAATTTAGGTTTTCCTTAATTTTGACGCTAGACTTAATTTCTACACGCGCGCACACGTACATACACATACTCACCTACGAAATTTTGTTCCTCTAAGTTTAAAAATGTTTCGTTTCTTACAACTTCTTGTTTAGAACGATTTGTTTTTCAAAATGTATCTTGTCATGCAGTTTTTTCAATAAAATTATTAAAGCTATTTAAGTTAATTGATGGAAATTAATCATTTCTTCACACTAGCCGTATACAGGCTAAGGTATTGGATTGAAAGAGTTGACATGAAAAATTCAATGCTATGGCTGGGATATGAACAACGGACCTTATGGTTTTCGTCCAATCGCTCTTACACATTGAGCTACCATGGCCAACGTGCCGTCTGATATAAAATTCTTCAATTTATTCGTATTTTCCCGGTAAACCACTAGGGTCTTTCGTATTCGAGATACACCATTTGTGGCGACTTACTATCGTAAGTACATGAGTCCCAGGTTTCTTCATTTAACTCTTATTATTTTAGTTAATTGATTGAAATTAATCATTTCTTCACACTAGCCGTATATAGGCTAAGGTTTCGGATAGAGACGACCTGAAAAACTCAATGCAATGGCTGGAATTTGAACCACAAATCTCCTGGTTTCCGTCCAGTCGCTCTGGAGATCCGTAGTTCAAAACCCGGCCATGGCATTGAATTTTTCATGTCGACTCTATTCTGTCACATACCCATTATCGCGATAGTGCGGTTTGTGCACACAAAGCAACGGATAAAGACAGCACGGAGATAAAGGCCGTCCGAAACAGATAAAGTTAGACGTCTGGAACGTTCATGTTTCGTCTAGTGCTATCTTACAGAACATTCGATTTCTTGTTTGTTACAGAATATTCGAGAAATGCCTAGTAATATGAGTCGTGGTATATATAAGGAAGCTGCGACTCGCTAAGGGACACTTGTAACGAGAGTTGTTATTTACGAATAGAGTATCGTGCAATTGTGAACGCTGTTTTTTGTGGTCAATGACTTTGGAAGATTGTAATTGTGTCTGTGACGTAATTCTGCTACTGTAAGGATTGTCCAAAGTTTATTTCTACTTAAATAAAGAATATTTTGAATTTCAGCAATTTGGACTTTCAATTCTACGAACCCATAAAGTCACAATACTAAAGCTATTTTCACATTACCATGGTAACACATGGAAAGGCTTCAGGCACTATTCCGAAGTCAAGGGTTCAAACTCAGTGGAGGGTGATGGGTTATTTCTGGGCTTAAAAGACCTTAGCTTGACTTGCTTGTGAGTGGAACTAAAGCCTTTGGTCCAGTGTCGTAGACTGAGGGCGCCTTAAGCATCTCAAACTGATAGAGGCCTATGAGCAAAATTAAGCAGTCTATCACGTCAAATATGGAACGGTGAGAGTCACAGCAGTTAAATAAAAGCCGAGTTTCAGTTCCCAAAATTGGAAACTGAGAATGTTGATTAGAAAGGATGAAAAAGATTTTTTACAGCTTCTGATATTTTTACTGTTTTTGTCCAGTTTTATTCTTTTAAGTATAAGAAGATGCCTTAGCAAGTAGTTGGATGCGTGGATTTATTAATCATTGCTTCCTGGTGATGCAGTAACATTTTCAGCCTGTCAGCATGTGTTTTACGGATTGCATTACGTTTGGAGTGTGCAGATGAAAAAATTAAGGTGTATAAAATCACTAATTTAAGTAAATAGCGCAGAACTTTAACTATGATGTCATTGGAGCAACTTACATGGGATTTTGGAACTTTACATACTGCTAGGGTCCAAGTTCTGTGTGTTTGCGTGGAGAGGAACTGTGTGAAGAGGGTAGTAGGCTGGTGACTTGTGGCAATGCTTGCATAAACAGAAAGTATCACTTGAGATTGTCATTGTACCTTACATGAGCATCATTGGCGATGCTTTAGCTTATAAACATTCGTTTGTTACAAGTGCCAAGCTATTGTAAATTATTGTGGATGAAGGTTCACCAAAGGCCATTCGTAACCGAAATCTTGTGGTCCATAGTGAGTCTCGTCAGTTGGAGTAGAATAGGAAATTCTCACAAGGAATCCAGGCAAAGTAATTCCTTAAATATTCCACTCAAACAGGCAAAATATACAAGCAAGCGGAAGTTGCTTGTATAATACAATGGTCGCCCAGAAAGTACTGTTTAAATTTATCTCCGCTACAACGCTGCAATCGCAGTTCGGCACATGCGCGGTAAAGTCTGTTTAGCCAACGTGTGTGCAGTTCCCAGTCAAAGGGACCTCAAAGGAGCTGACCTCCCCGCCCACTAATGACCGTCATAAATCTATCTCCACACTTCAGAAATGGAACACTGACGTTGGGGACCAATAGCAACCCAGATTTTCTGAAAATGACAGTTGCATGTCTACTCCGCGTGGAGTCTCAGTTGCCAAAGTTCGAACTTCCTGTTATTATGTTTCATTAGGTGCAAGACGGTGATGTTAAAATGTTGCAACATTGTAGAGAGGACCGTCAGGAGGAGGGTTCATGTTGTAAAACGATTATGGGGGTTCCTCAAAGAAAGCGGCCGCCGTGCACTTGCGTTGAGTAGACAGACTTTAGACGCTCTGTATCAAGGGGACGAAACTTGTGCCATTGTGAGATCTCTGTCAGCCACGTACACTTTGTTGTGGTTGTTTACAATGTCGGTGTTGATTGAAAATCCCGCCGCTTGTGAAATCAGATCTGTGATTCGTTTTCTGAATGCTAGGAAAGTGAAACCAATTGAAATTTATGGGCAAATTTGCGATGTTTACGAACAAAATGCGATGAGTGATACAATGGTGAGAACATGGGTCCGACAGTTCAATGAAGAACGTAGTGAAGTGCACGATGAAGAACGAAGTGGACGTCCGTCTTTGGTTACAGAAGAACTGGTTCACGCAATTGATGACAAGATCCAGGAAAACAGCAAGTGTACAATTAGTGCTCTCCCTATGGAATTTCCCCAAATCTCACGATCACTAGTTCATGAAATTGTTACCGAAAAACTGAAATTTCGGAAACTTTGCTCATGTTGGGTCCCAAAGATTTTTACTGAGCGGCTCAAAACAAAACGAATGGATAGTGCATTTCAGTTTTTGACCCGTTATGATGAAGGCGGCGAAGAATTTCTGACACAGATAGTCACAGCTGATGAAACTTGGGTTTCCTACGACACCCCTGAAAGTAAGCGGCAATCAATGGAATGGAGGCACACCTCATACCCAGCAAAGGTTAAGCCGAAATAAATCTTGACACCTGGAAAAACGATGTGCACAGTGTTCTGGAACACGTTTAACGGCAGAGGTTCTACTCCCATTAGTCATGGACCCGTAGGACCAAGAACCCGGGCCTCCTTCTACCCGGGAGCGATGGAAAACTCCGGGAGTCTTTCCATGAGGCAATGCCTTGAGTATAAAAAACCCGCTCCCCCCTCCCCATCGACTACAACGTCAAGACGGGTGGAAGTGGATACGCCACTTACGCGCGTCAACCCCGCAGGGAAGATTACCGAAAACCCGGTGGGGCCACCTGGTGGGTGTCGGGAACACACTGCCCCCTAGAGTCCAACCAAATCCGAACAACTGCCCTACGGGAGGGGCTTGGCAGTTCGGCTCGAGGTTGCTCTAGTAACGTCAGAGGTACCACGGTGCTAAGCGTCCGCAGCACCCGCACCTCGGCAGCTGAAGGGGACGGATCCCCTCCCATACGGGAAGTGTTCTGGGACAGGAAAGGCATCTCACTCATTGATTTCTTACCGCGTGGTCAAACAATAAAAGCAGATGTTTATTGCGAGACACTTAGGAAATTGCGCCGCGCAATACAGAATAAGCGCCGAGGAATGCTGTCAAAAGGTGTTGTGTTTCTTCACCACAACGCACGACCACACACTGCAAATGCGACGAAAAACATCCTACAGGGATTTGGCTGGGACGTGTTTGACCTCCCCCGTACAGACCTGACCTCGCTCCTAGTGACTTTCATCTGTTTTTGCATCTCAAATCTTTCCTTGGCGGTCAACACTTTAACAATGACCAAGAGCTGATAGAAAATGTTTCCAACTGGTTGAAGACACAGGCGGCAAAGTTCTATGAAGAAGGTATACAAAAACGTGTGTCTCCCTATGACAAATGCCTGCACAATTTTGGCAGTTATGTGGAAAAGTAGTTTAAGAGTTGTAAAATTTTGTGCAATAAATACTTTTTCTGTATCTGCACACAATTTAGTTTTATTACCAAACAGAGCTTACTTTCTGGACGTACCACCTATATAAACTTCAACATTATATAACGTCCTCCAACGTTAAGTCATATCGAGTGGTACATAGAGGTACAGGGTAGGGTAAAATGGGTAAAGATGCCCCACTTTTATTTAAACTCCAAATTTCCCTGAATAAGGACCTATGAGACATGCAATAATGGTCGTAACAGCTTCTGTAACATTCATTACTTAGGCAAATAAGTGTAAATTTTACAATTCGTAACATTATAATTTATTATAGACAAAACAAAAGCATGGTGTAAAGGGGCATCTTTGGCATATGATTGGTTAAAGATGCCCCATTAATATCTAATCTGAAACAAACAATTAGAACCAAAACAGACACAAGAAAATTGAAAAGTATTCAAAAGATAGGTTTATGGAAGCTTTTTTTTTATGAATGTTTCTACTTTTTTGATATTTTAGCACGTTTTATACCCTTTTTGTTAGAATTTTTTCTACCACAGTCAACGCAAAAATCTCTAAAAATTGTACAGTTTTCATGCAGCCACTTTTTACAAATAGCACACTGTATCCACTCGCATTCTTATTTGGTGAGATAGTAATATTCCTTACACTCTTTGCAGGTGTCTTCAACGTCGCTGTCTGAGTCCTCCGAATCACCGGAAATTGCGATTGTAGTTGATCTTCTTGGTAGCTTCTCCACCTTTGGCAATTGTTTACTTTTTGTTGCAGCATCTTGTTTGACCTTTATGCTGTCAGCACTGTTGAGAACATGCCCATAGATCCTCCTTTTAACTTTTGACAGTTTTGGTTTAGGAATCATTGGTGGAGGGGACAGCTTCATGAGGATTTTGGTTGGTGTTTCTTTAATGCATGTGGACAGATGTGTAGACTCTTTTTTTGAACAGGAAGGTTGTGGAAGCAGATCTAAATCGGGCAAAGAAGGATGAGATTGCTGTTGAGTCTGAGTTGGTTCACTGGAGGTTAATTCTGTGGCATTGACAGATGCTGAAAACTCCGGTAAACGTGAGCTGCTATCAGACACTGCAAACGCATAATCTGGAATGCTGTTCTCATTTTCCGGATAGATTCCAGTTGCTCTGAATCCACTCGTGGCGTTAGAATTTGTAGCTGCTCTTCCCCACGCTTTTCCTATCAATGATCCAAATTGTAAGCGAGTAATTTTACGACCCTGATTAGCCATAAACTAGGAGTTACATTCTTCATTGTAAAATCCCTTCAAAGCTTTAAAAAATGCTCTATCAAGGGGCTGCAGATATTTGGTGGAATGCGGGGGAAGGCACAACAGTAGAATATCATTATCTTTTGCAAATTCCAGCATTTCAAAGTTGTTGCAGTGGGAAGTATGGCCGTCTACTACCAAAAGCACTTTGCCCGTGGTTTTCGAGGGACAAAATAATCCCGCAGCCAGGTCATAAATATGGCACTGTTGATATATGCAGATTCTTTATTAATTATGACTTTGGAACCTGCTGGCATTCCATCTTCAAATTCAGACTTTTTATTTACTCCTTTGAAGATGCACATGGATCGCAGAAAATTTCCCTCCGCATTGCAGCAGGCAAACACTGTTATTGTTCCACCTTTCTCTCCACTTGTTAATTGACACACCTCTTTGGAGCCCTTTGTGGCAACCACTTTGCTCACCTTGTTGATCACCTGAAGACCTGACTCATCTACATTAAATATATGACCAGGCTTGTTAGCCAAGTCGTATTCCAACATGGTGCTCTTCAGCAGGTTAAAATACTGATGCAAAACATCCCTACTAAGCCCTTGGGCTCGTGCAATGGATAGTCCTTCTGACTGCCTGATACTAAGATCAGGATGTCGCAGCATAAAAGCTCTGAACCAGTCATAGCCTGCCAATCCTTTTCTGAATTTTCCATGTAGTCCTAACTTCTCACTAAAAGAAAATGCTAGGATCCTGACATCCTTGCTGGTGGGTGCAAAACCACAACTTTCAAGCCTCTTAATGTGATTAACAAGGCGAAATGCATTCTCATATCCTAGAATACCGTAAGGTCCAAGTCCAAGCTTCTTCGTAGATTTTTTCACAATTCTTCTACGAAGAGTACGTGATGGTATTCCGTATTGTCTGCTAGCTTCATTTACACCCATTTTCTTGTCCTGAACGGCTACTATGGCCATAGTCAAGGATTCTTCACTCCATCTACCTCGATCAGAATCTACCTTTTTAATGTATTTTCCCATCTGAAAACAGCATAATGGACATGCATTAATATTGTTATTATTTATTAATTACCCATTCTATTTTTTTTCTAGAAATAATTACATCAATTATCTTCATACGGACTTATAGGTCACAGTATATGCTGTATTCAAGCAACTTATTACAATTTTAGGATTGCAAACTAATAATTCTGTATGATATTCAATATAAAGGTTCCCTTGGTATTTCAAAACTATAACTGAATGAAATTCATGCCAAAGTAGAGTGGGGCTTCTTCGCCCACTCGGTGGTGAGGCATCTTCCCTGACTGGTGCAAAGATGCCCCGGGCGATCACGTGACTCCCACGTGCATGGTCTGAGATTTCAACACAGAGGCACAGTGTACTAAAGAGTGTTCTTCTAATACAACTGTTAGTAATCACGCACTGCTATTAATAGGCAGTCAGTTCGCGGTCAAATATCACTTCAGCAAAACTCTGGAGGTAAAAAATGCATTCTTACCTTGCAAATAATACCAACGCGCTCGAAGAGAAAGAAGCGATGCGACCTTCACATTCACTGACTCACAATGAACTCCGCTTCAACTGGAATGGCACAGTGGTGCCATCCTGTGTCGCAGTTCGAAGTTTTTAGATCTGGGGCATCTATGGCACTGGGGCATCTGTGCCCATTTTACCCTACATAGAGCTTAGAGTTTCGCAAAGCTCATCTTTCAGGATAAGGAAAAACCTCCAACGATAAGTGATATCGGACGTCAATTGAGATGGTGTTCAAATGAGTACAGGGTACACAGAATTTGGAGTTACACGAATTAAGTTAAATTTAAATGTGCGATATAGTAAGAAGGTCATTCCCAAATAATGTCATACTACATGACACAAGTAGCGCAATTTACTCTGGTTTTGACATTTATTTGCACTGTTCAGTTTTATGTATTCATTAAAACACCTGAAACGCCACTGTCCATCGGCCAGTGGCCATCTCGCACTCCCCTCCCTTCTCTTATTCAACGTAAACTTGAGCACATTTCTTCCCATCACACAGATGGACCCTTACAGTACATGTACTGCAATATGTGCAGTTTTAACATCAAAAATAGCATATTTGAACCAAAAGTGTCTAAAGTGTTCTTCCATCACCTATATTCACTTTTTCAAAGTATTCACGTCAGTGGCCGCTCGTGGAATAAAAGTGTGGGTGTTCATAAGACCTACACTTAAAATGCACACTACCACTATCCGCTACTGCACTACCACTGCTACTAATGAGTACTAGCTCAAACGCCCCACAAAATTTTGTACAATCTGTTAGCCTAGAGAGGATGTATTTATTCCTATCACCATGCTTATTGTGTCGCATTACTGACAGTGTGTAAGCTGAGCATTAATATTCACGCGACCAAACTTGGCGAACTGAATACATGCATTTTTACGTCAGCGTGAATTCCCGTGCTTCTTTATCTTTTCACTAGGATGTGCCAAGTCCGCACTTGCTACTTTTGTCCAGTTACTCACTTTAGAGCTGGTCGTGCGTCGTGGCGTAGCAGGTTAAGGCAGCATTCCACGGAAAGCGGCCCGGGTTCGATCCCACCCATGGGGTGCGGATTTTTGGTGCCCACTCAGCATCGTGAGGAAAGTGAGGAGCTTACGATAGGTACGTGGCTCTGGTCACGAAAACCAACGTTCCGGCTGGGGGATGCCGAGATGCTGACCATATCTCCTCCCCGTATCGGTTGGATGATTGCCCAACTCTATCGTGTGCAAGTAGGCGTGAGGCCGACATTCGGGTTGGTAAGCCTTGGTCCTGTTAGGGTTGTCGCACCAGTGGTTAACTTAACTCACTTCAGAGCTAAACAGAAGGCACGGAAAGCTAAAAAGTGCATTTCTAATACTATAACCGCATAGCCATTTACAGGTTATGTATACATTGTTAAATTTGCGCCTGTAGTCCCGCTTCTCATTTTTGTAACACGCTTAACCGTCGAATTGGGCTGCGGACGTCCTAGTCGCTTTATTACATTTTTTCTTCGCAAGTCACTTTGTATATTTTATTTCTTAAAATGGAATCCACTGAGTTCGTAGCTACCTCTTGAGAGAAGTTCAACAGTCACAAAGATTCGAAAACCTCGCGATCGGTCGCTGAACACAACAAAGAGTAATTGTTTTGCGCTAAAGCACTAGTTGTACTTGATGTACTAGGAAACTCGCAATTGTCTCATCTGCTGATTATCTACAAATTCCAAGTTTATCACAGTGTTTAAAACAAAATATCTGTTTAGAAACTGGACTGTAAAAGCACGCCGTATTCAAAGCAACATAAAGCAACAAAGCAAAGTCTGAGAGCGCTAGGAGTTGTAAACATTCTTTGTATTTGGAGACAGTTACAGTTAAAGTCTATAGATAGTAGCACTTCCCAGAGTTGACCAAGAACTCCTCTGGCCTTGCCAATGTGAATTAACGCGCACATCGAAACTGTGCTCTGATCTGGGCGTACCCAACTAACGCCTGCCTGTAGCATTGGTCGTCTTACACATGCGCAGAGCTTTAAACTTTACATGATGTGCTAGCACAAGAGAAGTGTGCTACCTGCAACATTGCCACATACCATGCTATCGCCGTCTACTTACTACACCTTAAGCAATGAGCGTGGTAAATACAAATAAAGAATGAAAAGAGGAAAAGGGCTTCTACAAGACAAATATTGGGAGTTCACGTGCTCTTCTGCTCCTAAGAAGCAGCTGCCCCTGATTCACGTGCAATTTGATCCAATTCTTGTGAAACTTGTTATTTATCAAAGCAATTATATGTCATACCTTTTATATTTGCAGCGGTCTCTAGGTAATTACATTTTTTAAGCGTTTGAAGCTCCAAGAAACTAAAACTTTAAAATAACAGAATTAATATTTATCTTCTTTTGAACTAAAGTTAGTGAAATAAATTTGTGTGTCAGATTTGTGCGTTATCAGACGAGATACAACTCTTTAAAATATTTTTAAAATTATATAATTTGGAGCACATGGCATGGAGTAATAAACTCCAGGTTTAAAATTTAGTAACTGGGAAACTAAAGGGTTACCATACTGAGTTTTAAACCCCTCAAATGTTGCTTTAATGTGAAAAAGTACTACCACGTGGGGTTAAACCTCACTTTTTTATTTTTACATTTTATTATAATTTTATCCCTCTAGATTAGAAATATATAGTTAAAAAGTTCATTGGAGCAATATTTTATTCCTATTTTGCTCATTATATTAGTGGGTGTTAAGTTGTTGCAACGCACCTTTTTTGTAAACTTTCAGAAAATCTACCATACCTTCTCTAATACTGAACAAATATTTCTGAACTAAGCCTTGTTTTGTAAGGTATCTTACTAGCTTAGTACCACTGTAACTCCAATGATGCTAGTTTTTGTTTTGTCTTTAGATTTGTATATAAACAGTTATTTGTTTTGAGTAATATTTTGTACCAGTTATTGGTGTATATATGATATGGGTAGGCCAAAAACATTTCGAAGGAGAAGGTTTACAAGCAATCGTTTTACTAAAAGCATAAGAGTAAATGTGGAAAATATAAATACAATAGACAATGAAACCACATGTAATATTGAGGCTAGTAGGCCCATTTCCCACTTCACTATGATAGTAGTCATATACAGAAATTGATGAGCTACGAGTCCTGAAAGCAGATAAAATGGTTGAAGAACTGGCCAAGAAGGTAAGAAAAATGAAGAGGAGCTTGAAAGGAACAAGTGAGGATACAGAGGGTTAAGACTATGCAGCAGGAATGTTCTGACTCATGCGAGAAGTCAGTAATCAATATATAAATTTTAAAGATGTTTTTCTCAGTTTCACATTTTTTCAGGTTGCGGTACAGCTTTTTTTATAAAAGCAATTCAACCAAAACATATGAATTTGTTGTGTGTATTAAGCAGACTTATAAGAATAGTATTAAGACGGGACTTTTTCTCTGAGATTCATAATACTTGTTTGAAAAATAAAATTATCTGAAATTTCAGTGTTTTTTGTAAAAAATACTAAAACATTATAGCAAATTATCAGTACAAAATTTTAAAACAATAATAAGTGTTAATCAAGATAAAGGTTTCAAGAACATGCCTGAAAATTTCCATGCACATATCAATAATAATTTCTTAGTAACCTGTGCTCAAAATCATAGAAAAAGCATTGCGGGATTTTCGCTGTTTTTTTTTTGTTTGTAATTTACGTCCTCCAACTTTGAGTCATATCGGGCGATGAATGAAATGGGTTGAAATGGCTGCTCAAATGAGTCCGGAGTCCATGGAGCTTAGAGCCACCCGACATTCGTCTTTCAAAATAAGGGAAAACCCCTTAAAAACCCTATCCAGGTGACTCACCCTAACCGAGATTCGAACTCGGGACCTCTTGAACGTGGTCTACCATGTGCGCTACCCAGGCAGACAATTGCTTAGATAGGCAGTACCTTCCCACCTTAAAACAACACTGAAAATAAAATTTCATTTAAATTGTTTTAAACCTTTAGAACATAACAGTTTATTGCACTTTAAGGAATTTTGAGAGTCATTCTTCGTTGATTAATCTTGAATTCTCGAACATATGAAAACAGAATAAATCAGTTTAGTGAATTGAACGCAACTCATAGAGTTACACTTTATCTGGATTATATTCAAATTATTCACTGGTTATAACTTATTTTTCATAATGAACTTGTGAATTCTGCCTTAAACCTGTTTAGAGATGGTATGGATATTTATTGACTTGGCAGTTTTTTTATATAATTTTAAGCACATATATTTGACAAAAGTCTCAAACAGGTTAGTCTTATGAATATAGGTGTGTAATTTACGTCTATTACGTGTATTATGAAGGGGGTTCGGAGTGAGCAAAAATCATAAGATTGTCATATTTTATATTTTTGTCTCACATGAATCTGCATTTTTCTACGATTAAAAAGATATATGACACATCAGGGGAAGGCAGGTAGTGGCGCTGTGACGTCACCTCCACAAGCTCTCATCGCAAACTATGCTCCCGAACCAAAGGCAGGTTAGGGTGTGACGTCACCCCACTGATTACTGCTGTCGAAGGGGAAGGAATAGTAATAGTTTGATGTGTGCGAGTAGGATACACAGGAAACGTATTGGGTGTTGATAATATATACAATTTACATCTTGGGTGTTGTAATATTAATACTCACTGATTTAATTACACAATTGGTCACGGTTTATAAATAATTACATTTTGGCTCTGTGCTATGAGAAAATATATAATACTTCAAACTCGAGTTTTGTGAAGGACAGGCATGTTATAAAGTAGATAAAATAAAACATCAAGTAATTTTCTCTGCAAAATAGAGGAGACCAATTCAGAACAAAATTACGTGGACATTTACCGACACTTTCTGTGTCGGTTTTCTTTAACTAGTTTATAAATATCAGGACATAATGTCTGGGAAATTTTTAATCGAAGCTGCATGTTAAACTGTGATCCGACAAGGTAATTCGTGGTTTGGACTTAGCTAATTTCATAACAGAAAAGAAATTGATCACACACATATATCGAGCCAAACATACACAATGTCTGTGCGGCAAGTGAATACAACCTCGGAAATCTGGTTTCAGGGACATTCTTGTAAAAATCAGCCAAGTCTTTCTTGTGTGTATATTTGTCCTTCAGTAAATCGTCACATTGTAAATTTAACAGTTCCATTTGGTACGTGGCAGGTACATTTTTGTCATCGAGTGCGCTAGACCTGACTGAACCCTCAGATTCTGAAATCACAGGGCCATTTATACGGTCAAGTTGGTACTACACGGCTCTTGCCTGACGTCACACGTAATGCAGGCCTGCTCCCGGCTGAAATACGTCACAGCTCTCGAAGCTGTCTTCCTCTGTGATACATATAGTATAATAATTTAGAAACGACTTTAATTACGCCTGCTCTATTGTATTGCTTCTGTCAAAAGTCGATTAAAATGTGTAACTTTTGAGAGCTTTAAGATTGTTTTTTTTTTTTTTTTTCTGTAAGAGCTATCGGAATGGAATTTTTGGTGATGGGTGGAACACTTTTTATTCTCAATCTATGCTGTTGGATATCCCCTTTTTAATTTATCTTTGATGTTTGTTAACATGCTTCTCCTATATTTTTGGTGAATTATACGTATTGAATGTTGTTTTGTAGGATATATATATATTCCTGTTAGTGTTCCCTTCTTGGAAAATCAGTCATTATGACAATACCAAAATGTGTTTTTAAGAAAAGGAAGTATATTGGCAAGTCTAAAACTGTAATTATAAACAATACATGCCAATCATCAACAGGTACTAACCTAAAACATGTTCCAATTTGTTTTACGGAAAAAGAAATACAGTCATGCTCTGAAGTTTATAAATAAATGCATGATTTTCTAAACGTAATAGTGAATGTTTCTATGATGAAAAGATTTAACAGTGGTTCTGTTGTATGTATAAAATGCTATGGCCATTTTTGAAGAGGAGTAAGACACAGATAACACATCATATGGCTCAGGGATGCACTAAGGCATGATAAAATCTACTACCAACCTCTGGAAAATCACATTTCTGCAAATATCTGACCCACTATCTCAGCATCTGTGTAAGATACCAAGCTACAATTTTACCACATGTTCTGTATATGTATACATAACTATAGACAGAGTTAAATTTATTTGCAATATTTTCTGAAAAAATTAAATAAACAATTTTTTTCAATTTTAATATTTTGAGTCTTATTAAAAATTATAATATATACATTTTCCACGTTAGTCCAAATTTCTCCTGTTTAAATTGCAAGGAAGCCGTACACAACTTGTGGTAAAATTTTCATCCCTCTAGGTTGATTGGTTGCTAAGATAACGGGTTTTAAATTATGTAGAAACCTTTACTAAAAGCACTAGTAATAGAAACTGTGAACAATAGATACCCATCCGAAGAATGATTACATATCTACACAGATGGATGTAACTTGGACAATAACTCAGGAGCAGGAATTAAGTGTGCGCTGTTCTCATTCTATCAACCAGCAGGATACCACACAACAAATTTTGATGCAGATGTAAGGACTATTCATATTTCACTCCCACACCTTCTATACAAAATAGCTAAATTCAAAAACTCTGTCACACTTTCTGATTCTAAAGCAGCATTATATGCAATAAGTTCATATAAAATGAGGTCAATCCAAATTAAGGAATGTCACAAATTGATCCAACAACTTCAAAAACTACAGAAAAGAATTATATTACAGTGGACCTGCACATTGTGGAATTGCTGGAAATGAATCAGCTGATTTTCTTTCAAAAAAGGTGCAAATGTAATAAAGAACAAAAGTAAAAGCTTAGCCTTTACATCCATAAAAATATTAAATATTAATAAAAAACAAATATAAAACAAACAAAACCAATGAATATCTAATAAAGCCAAAGAGAGAAAATGGAACATTTTAATTAAAAGTCCAGAAATTATTCCAGAAATCCCACGTTAAGCTGCAGTAGCAAATTTTAGATTACTTATGGAACATGATTATTTGGGCAAACACCTACACAGAATAGGAATTTATGCAAGTCCAAATTGTCCTCTGTGCAACAGAGAAGAGGAAACGACTGAACAACATCTTCTAACCTATAAAGCCCTACCTGGCGGACCCACTACACAGAAATATCGGAGAGCAAGAGAGCTAATGGCTTCATTGCCAAAGCTTAGCATTTGAAAACAACAACAATATAACTGAATTTAACATTGTCGACATAAGGGATTCCAAACCCCCTTTCAGTATTTGTGACATAATTTGTATTATTAGCCTTCATATAAATTAATAAGTGTAGTGCATTCTTAAACTAGACACAACACATTTCACTGAACATTTAAAGTTACCATTGTGATTATTCTTACCCGCTTCTTGCTAGGCGCCTTTTGTATTTATATTTTTGTTCAGGACTCATGGCGCTGCGCGTCTGGCAATCTTTTGCATAGGACGGCCGGGCATTCGTCCCTTATAATGTTTGAGGAAGTAAACGAATGCAGATCTGCGGCCACGTAATCTTTTGCCTCTTTTTCTTGAACATGTCCTTCGTCTCGTACAAGACCATCGGCTTGCCATTTGTCAATTTTTAACAAAATAATTTACCAAAATCGCAAATATTGAGATAACGCTGCAGCAATGTTTGTTTTACGTTATAAAGGTTGCCATGGTTAGGAAGTTGTTTAAGTAGTTCCATTATTTTCGATTACATCGATTTTTACAAGCTTACCAACTTCATAGGTTGCAATTGCAATTATTCATCAACGGCTCCAAAATGCGTTAAATACACCTCAACCCTGGTTCTCCAAGTGGAGAATTAAAGTAAATGCAAGGAAAATCCAAGCTATAATCTTTACGATAGGAAAAACAAGCGTGCGCTTCAGCCGCTAATATATCAAGGCGAAGGAATCGACTGGAACGACCAAGTAACCTATTTAGGTGTTTTAATGAACTAGGACCTCACCTGGGGCAAGCACATCACTATGATCAGAGCCAAGGCCAATGACCAGTTAAATAAATTGTTTCCAATATTTAACATAAACAGTCAACTTAAGGTACATATGGGGCTTACCCTATATAAGACACTACTAAGGCCATCATCACGTATGCAGTCCCGTGTGGGGATATGCTGCAAAAACTCACACAAATTACAAACGTTACAAACAGAATAATCAGAATAATAGCAAAGCAACCGCCGGTAGCACCGGCCAATCTTTTGCACAATGAACTAAAGCTACACTCAATTGAGGAATTTATCAAAAGACTCAGCTTTAACGTATATAAGCGCAAATATAAAAACGGTAAAAATGGATGTCCAGGAGGCCGTGATTGAAGTTTATTGTTCTGAGTGTTTCTGCATAAATAATGATATATAATTAATGATATAGTTATTTTAAATCGTGTTAACTATTCAAATTTACACAGTGTCACTTCAGCACAGCTATAAGAATATAATCCGGTGAGTGGATAAACGTCATAAGTATTAATCAGACACAATTTGATGGTATGAACCTTAACCTAAAAATGGCTGCAGCTAATCGCTACCAGCTAAACAAGATCAATAGTTATAATACAGTTAATGATTCATCTAGAAATGTATCATATTCTAGAAGTTTACACCCAAACAGAGAGAAAGCTTTAGTAATTGAAGCCCATAATCATATATCAATAAAAGAATATGTCCTAGCATTAGGCCAACTAACTGATCCCTCAAACATACGTTTTGTTTCAAGAATATCAAACAACAGAATATGTATGTATTTAAAAGGTAAATCTATTGTAAATGAATTAACTACAAGACACCCTAGATGGATGATCAAACATGTTTCGCTTCAAATGAGGCCCCTTTGGAAAGAAATAAGCGGGTGATCATATCCAATATATGTCCAGCGATACCAAATGCTATTCTCCAAGGAAGCTTACTACAGGTGGGAATCCAGCCTGCTTCTCATATAGAGTATGTGAAGGCTGGGATTGCTGCTCCTGGATTTTCTCATATCCTAAGTTTTAGACGTCAAATGTATATACACCCAGACAATGTTGAAAAGCTCCCAGACAGTATGGTAATTGAATATAAAGCTACAAGTTATTGGATATACTTTTCAACAGACGCAACCGTGTGCTTTCTGTGTTAACAATAAGGTCATTTAGCTAGACAGTGTAAACAAAATGGCCAAGCCAAAGCTACAGATCACACCCATTCACAAGTTCATAACCTAATACTTCCTTCAGAAACTGAATTTCCACCACTTAGCGGCACTTCCGAACCTACTTCAAATAAGCAGCTAGACACCACACATATAAAGAACTCCAGAGCACTAAACAATTTAACAGTGAATTTAACTGTAAGTGAAATATGCGTTACTAATACAGCAAAAACCCACAGCAAATGCATGTATTAGCTGATGATATCACAGCTGACAAACCAACTAATGATGACAAAACACAAGGTTTTGAAAAAAAAGCTTGAATTTACCAATAGATTTATTCCAAAAAGTTTCATATGACAATGACACTTTAGAATCAGTTCCCGTTCCCACTACTCAAAAAATAAACATTGACAAACAGAAAACAGTTTGCAAGAGACAAATTTCAGAACCAACTAACTCTGAGATGACTGACGCCAATGAGGATCCCAATCATTACACCGGAAGTGATTCTTTTATATTAGATGAAGATCCCTTAGAGGACAAAACATCTAAAAAGGAGACAGAAAATAAGACACGTAAACCTCCTGTCAAAAAAAAAATCAAAACTAGTATGAACTAGTATGAACGAAAGCAATAGAAGAAGCACCAGAAGATTATGCATTAAACTGTATACAGCCTTTAAGCTTCTATGAGGATGCCACTGAAAATAACGACATTATTAAAGTTGCAGAAAATTATGATATTAGTTTAGACATACTAATTGAAACTTTGAGAAAAGTTAGACAACATCTCACAAACCAAAGTTTAAAGAACAAAACCACACGAATGGAAAAAAATTACGCGCCGCCCTAAATGTTGAAAGAAACACTTTAGCTACAAGTCAATAACATAACCATAGCAATGGCTACATAATGTTGTCACCCGAACATCGGAATTCCCGATAGAACCCGCTGGCAGGTAGGGCCAGACAGGAGGAATTTAAGCCACGCCTACCCACTTATCTCGTGTCACTAACTGAGGAGACTGTTAGGGAAGTGTCACTGGTCGCTGGCCACCTCTTTACTCTCCCCCTAACGTCTGGAACAGTCGGGATATTTCATCTAACCCGGAACATTCTAGATTGGTCAGTTGGTCTTATATAAGCGACGCGCCGGGCTGGAGAGGGTTCAGTTCTTGGCGAGCAGCCGTGAGGAGCGCCGTGCTAGCCAACGGACTGGAAGATTGTGTACGTGTATCAGAGGAGGAGTAGTACGTAATTGTGAGTGTGGAGTGGACCTGTGACAGACGAACTGGTGAACTGTAATTGTGTGCGCCACGTAATTCTATGTAATCGGCAAGTGTTCCAACTGTAATTCGGTGGAAATAAAGAAGATTTTGATTTGGTGCAATTGGACTTTTAATTTGACGAACCCACAAAGTCACAACTGGTGTCAGAAGTGGGATATTACAGCGATGGAGGCTGCATTGGCACATATTTTAGAAAAGTTGGAGACGGCAAATAAAAACTTGGCCGCGAAGATGAACGAATTAACAACGAAGACGGAGACGGCAAATAACAACCTGGCCACGCAACTGAAACATTAGCGAGAAGATGGAGGAAATGAAGGCCGAATTAAAAGCGAAGACGGAAATGTGTGTACTGTTTAACGCCCGCTTTTACTACATACGGCACCGCAGGCGGTGACACTGATGATGCATGGGATGAAGATGGAGCACCGGTGGAATGAGATGTCGGGGGAAACCGAAGGTCCCGGAGAAAACCCGCCGCAACGCCGTGTTGTCCACCACAAATCTCAATTTTCGGTCACATGGGATCGAACCCGGGCCACCTAGGCGGCAAATAGCGACTGGCCGCAACGATGGAGAAAACAAATCACAATCTGACTGCAAAGATGGCCGAACTGACCACGGAAATGAAGGTTGCGAACGAGGCCCTCGCCGAAAAATTTGAAGAGCAATTGACCAGCGTGAGTTATGACGTCACGAAGATGGGAAAGCGGATGGGTCAAGAGGACGAGCGCATTAACGTCCTAGAGGGAAACTCCGACAATAACATCAAATGCTTCGAAGACCTGGATAACCGCGTTTACAGCCTGGAAGGAAAGGCGGATAGCAGCGTAAAATCCCTGAATGCCATGGTGGAGGACGTCGTCGGCAGGAGGTTGAAGGATTAAAAGGCCGAAGCGCCGGGACGCGACACACCATCAGCGTGCGTCAAACATCCGTAATATGACGGCGCGTCAACGTTCGAGGACTTCCGCCGCCAGTTCCACGCGGTGGCCAGGCTTAACAAGTGGTCACTGGAGGAAGAGACCGCTCAGCTAATAGCCAGCCTCCAGGGACGGATCTCAGAAGTCCTAAATGCGGTCCAGACAGGGGTGGCTCCCAAGGATATCTGGGAAGTCCTAGAGAACCGGTTCGGGAACCACTGCCTAGCCGCAGCCTACCACATTCAGCTGAAGACAAGGTCACAAATGCCAGAGGAGACGCTGCAGGAGTTCACCCTGACGATTGAGCAGCTGGCTTGCAAGGCCTTGGTTGACCTTCCACCGGAGTTCGTATCCCGGGAAGCCGCCTACGCCTTTGTCGACGGGGTATGGGACACCGAGATACGTCAGCGCCCAATGCTCAGCGACTACACAACCATCCACGAGGCGCTGACGGAAGCATTGAGGATGGAGGCGGCCAAGGTGACGGCCACCCCAACGTCGAGGACGAGGAGTGTGCGCTACACCGGAGACAGAAGACCAGCTGAGTGACGCCGGCGAAGACCTAGCGGCCTGTGTTGGATATCTGGAAAGCATGGACACCTGGAGAGTGACTGCCCACTCCAGGAAGAGCAGCCGGGATACGAGTAAGGGCCGCCGTGGCGAGGGGCACGTCGACGCCATCACCACCATCCCCACGAGTGACACTGCGTGCCGTCAGCCGGCGGATGGATGACAGCCTCATCGCGGATGGTTGGGTGAGAAGGAAGCCGTGCCGCGTGCTGGTGGACACCGGCTCGGCCGTGACCATCATCAGAACCGACATAGCCAAGGGTTTGCCATCCAGGAAACCGTGCAGACCATAACAGCTGCTATGGCATCGGGCGACACCTTGCCTGTGGAAAAGGAGGTCCTGCTGAAGCTGACCTTGGGATGGAGTGCCGTGCATCTGTAGGTGTTCGTCGCGAAGGTGGCTGAGGAAGTGACTCTGGTATTGCATGCCCTCAGGAGCCACGAGGCGACGGTCGACGTCGGCAGGAAGGTCCTGCGGCTCAACGGAGAATAGGTCATACTCCGTCAACCCGAAGAGCGCCTTGGAATCTGCAGAGTCGTCTCGAACGAAGACGTGTTTGTACCCGCGAGGAGCGTGGTGGTGACTGCGCGACTGGAAGGTCAGAAAACCAGGAACATGATGCTTGACCAGAAGGCCCCTGTACACGGACTATGTGTAGCCAGAGCATTGCTGCCGTGCCGAGAATAGGTGCCAGTGAAACTGCTAAATCCAATGGACACCGATCACGACGTCCAGGCCGGGACGGAGTTGGGAACGTGCGAGCCCGTGGTAAGCGTAACAGCAATTGACAAGACACAGGAGCCGGTGCCGACGCAACACTTGGGGTTTCGGCTGGAAGGTCTACTGGAGAGGGCGGCCGACCACCTGTCCGCAGAGAACTGGAGAATGTTCGACAACTGCTGAGGCGATACCAGTGCGTCTTCAGCCAAGGTAACAGTGACTACGGCCGCACGGAGAAAGTGCTTCACCACATCGACACCGGGGATCTCCGGCCTATTCGGCACCACCCAGACGCGTTCCACTGGCGAAGCAAGGGTCGGTACGTGACACGCTGGAGGACATGAGATCCAGGGGAGTGATTGAAGAGTGTGACAGCCCTTGGTGTTCCCCTATAGTCCTGGTGATGAAGAAGAACGGCGAGCTACGCTTCTGCGTGGACTACAGGAAGCTCAACCATGTCACCCGGAAGGACTGTTTCCCCTTACCCTGGATTGATGACACCCTGGACACGCTAGCTGGTGCTCAGTAGTTCTCGACCCTGGACCTGAATTCGGACTACTGGCAGGTAGCTCTAGACCCGACAGACAAAGAGAAGACAGCATTCTCGACAGGCCAAGGGCTTTTTCAGTTCATAGTTATGCCCTTTGGTCTCTGAAACGCACCAGCTAACTTCCAACGCCTCATGGAGTCGGTGATGAGAGTACTGACTTACGACGCCTTCCTGCTATACCTGGACGACATCGTCTTACGTCGGTAAGACCTTTGAAGACCATCTCAAGAATCTGAATAAGGTGCTACAGAGACTGCAGGCGACCAACTTGAAGCTGAACTCGAAGAAGTGCCAACTCTTCCACAAGGAAACAAGGAAGTCAACTACTTGGGCTACATAATCTCAACAACCGGAGTGGCCACAGACCCGGAGAAGACACAGGCTGTGAGAGATTGGCCGCACCCAAAGGATAAGAAAGAGTTTCGCAGCTTCCTGGGGCTGTGCAGTTAATATCGATGCTTCATAAGGGGGTTCTCTAACATCGCCAAGCCCCTCACAAGCCTGACAGAACACCAACCTTATATGTGGACGGACGACAACGAAGACGCTTTCCAGCACCTAAAGAAGACCCTGTGCAGTGCCTCAATTTTGGGATTACCACAGCCAGGTGGTACCTTCATTGTTGACACCGACCCCAGCGACCACTGTATTGGAGGCGTCCTATCCGAAGTCCAGGAGGCCACGAGCGAGTGATAGCCAACTACAGCCAGAAGCTATCCACGGCAGAGAAGAACTACTGCATCAGCCGGCGAGAATTATTGGCGGTAGTAAAGACCTTGGAGCACTTCCATAGGTACCTGGTTGGTCAGCCATTCCACCTGAGGACTGACCAGTCCGCCCTAACCTGGCTATTGAGCTTTAACAACCTGGAAGGTCAGACAGCACTTTGTGTCCAGGGGCTGCAAGAAGTACGACTTCAGCTCGGAACATCATAGAGGGAAGAGCCACGGTAACGCAGACGCTATGTCCTGAAGATCCTGTCCATGAGAGTGCGGACAGTGAACAAGAGTGGAAAAGAAGGAGCGTGCCACAGCATTCCGAATAGTTTTGAGGGAAGTGGAGGCAGGGACCAACCTGGGAGGACATCGCACCGAGGTGCGCCACCTACAAGTCGTACTGGGACACGTTGAAGACCAGAGAGGGCGTGCTGTTCCGGGTATGGGAATCGCCCGATGGGATGTCGCAGAGAGAACAGTTAGTACTTCCCCGGAGTAAGGTCCCGGAATTCCTGGACGAAGTGCACACGGTACTTCAGGAGGACACCTGGGAGCGAACCGAACGATTGACAAACTACGACAGTGCCACTACTGGCTGAGGCTCCGAGCAGACGCTGAGAGATGGTGCCGTCAGTGTCACATGTGCGCGGCGAGTCGCAGCTCCCAGACTAGGAGCTGGAGTCGCATGCAGTAGTACAATGCTGGAGCGCCATTCGAACGGATCGCCGTTGATATAGCTGGACCGTTCCCAGTGTCCGACTGAGGCAACAAGTACCTAATGGTAGCCGTGGACTACTTCACTAAGTGGCCGGAGGTGTATGCCATCCCTAAGCAAGGGGCAAAGACAGTCACAGACTGCCTCGTGGAGCAAGTGTTCTGCCGATTTGGGGTGACGTTAGAGCTGTACAGTGACCAGGGTACCAATTTTGAATCCAACCTAATGAAGGAGGCACTACGAAGGCTTGGGGTGAACAAGACCCGCACGACGCCTCTACATCCCCAGTCGGATGGCATGGCCGAAAGGTACATAAAGACCTTAGAGGAACACCTAAGTAAGGCTGTGGCCAGCCATCAGCGAGACTGGGATGTCAAGGTGCCACTGTTCTTGCTGGCCTACCGCTCGTCAACACACAACACCACGAGGTTGACGCCAGTCAGCGTAATGTTCGGCCGAGAGTTAGGCATCCCTTGTGACCTGGCTTTTGGAAGCCCTCCGGAAGCGAAACAGCCAGCGGCCGAGTATGTGGAGAACCTGGTGGACCATCTCCACGACGTGCACGAGATCGCTCGCCAGAACATCCAGAAGGCGAGCTACCGCATGAATACCCAAAACGACAGGCAGGCCAACAGCCAAGGGGGTTCCAGCAAGGTGACCTCGTCTGGTTGTACCGTCCTACCAGGACCTAAGGACGCTGTCCGAAACTTCAGCAGCCATGGCAGGGACCGTACCGGGTGGTGAAGAGGATTAACGACGTGGTCTACCGCATCCAGAAGGTTCCCCGAGGGAAGATTTTGGTGGTATACCTGAATCGCCTGACTCGCTACGATGGTGTTGTTCGGGACGACCAGCTTTGAGGAGGGAGCAGTGTCACCCAAACATCGGAATTCCCTATAGAACCAGCTGGCAGGTAGGGCCAGACAGGAAGCATTTATGCCACGCCTATCATTTATCTCCCCTCTAACTGAGGGGACGGTTAGGGAAGTGCCAGTGGTCGCTGACCGCCTCTTTTGCCTCTCCCTGACGTCTGGAACTGTCGGGACTCAATACCCCATGAAATAATAAGGCAGTTGCATGAAGACGGTCTAATATACCTACTGGCATTATATAACTTTATGTGGAATACTAAAGTATTCCCTGAAGAGTGGCGCAATGCCATATTAATACCATTTCTTAAGCCTGATAAAGATGGCTCATTACCTCAAAGTTATAGATCTATAGCATTGACATGCTGTATGTGTAAAATAATGGAAAAAGTTGTAAATAACAGGTTGAGATGGACCTCAGAAAAAAAAGTTTTTACTTGTGTACAGTGTGGATTTAGAAAATATCACTATACAACATATAATCTCTTATCACATGAGACAGCAATATGGAAAGTATTTAATGCCTCTCGACATTTAGTTACAAGGATGCAAGGGATAGTGATGTGCATTCCATAACCTTTCCTATCCAAATTCCAACCTCAACCTGCCCGTGGTGCAACCCGCTTTTACCAATGAGGCTCTGGGGACCGAGTGTTAGCGGTATAACTGCATCAGAAATAGAGGAAATGCTATTTCACCTCTTACGCTGACCTGTCATGGCGTACAAATGTTCCACAATTTGTGCTTGTGAGAAAAGCCGATGGACTTTAAAACTCCTCCCGGCCAGGTCCGATGGACCCATTTACCAAAGACGGGTGTGGTCCTCCAGACATACTGGGTGTTAAAGTGAGTGGATGATGTAACCACCATTACAAGCAAAAAATAGGTGTCCACTTAAAAACGGTTACATTTATGCTACTTAATGCAAAAACAGTATACAGATATATAAGTAAAATTAATTGTCAGAAAGAAACAAGGAAAGAACCACTCAAACTAAATAGGAAAACACTAACTTCAAATTACTCTATTTCTGAAGCCTTTAATAAGTATTACAGCTCTCAGCATAAACTTTCCTCTGAAGCAAAAAGAAAACAAAGGCAGATTAAAAAAAATATCTCAAACGATATATTCAGCAAAGAATTCACCACAAGGGAACTAAATCATGCCATCCATGAGTTGAAAGATAAAAAGTCTCCTGGACCAGATAAAATCTATGCTGAATTTCTGAAAAACCTAGGATCAAAGGGAAGAAAGGTACTTGCGGCAAACCCGCATACCATGGTTAAATTACTGGGTTCTAATTGGAACTTAATTGGAGCTATGGGTTCTCTTGTCCTCAGGTGAATGGTTGTAGGAAATGGATTTTTGTGGTTGTCGTTGGCTACTCAGTCGTATTAATAATACTTGGTTTGTGGTAGAATTATTTGATTTAACTTTGTATCTATGTTGACTTATCGACTTGGACCGGTGACCACCTTTCAGACTTCGAAATCTTCGCTTCTCTTTTTAATGCACATGAACACGTTCTTCCCGTCGTAGTATCAACTTGCAAGTAAGGTTTCTCTACACGTTCCTCCTGACGTAGTATCAACTTGTAAGTAAGGTTTTTCTACTTCATCATTCAGTTCGAACCTTATTCTAACCCCCTCTATAACTTTATCACGTGACTAAACTAGCTCACCCTTCTCAAATGTTACATTATTATTGGTTTCTCATTTTATTCCGAATTTTCCATTGGTTTTCAAAACCCATATAACTCATTGACGTTTTACCCACCCTGAGTTGGGGAACGCCTACCCTGAGTTGTTTCTAACGGTATGCATCGTTACCAAATCAGCGAAGTAAATATGGTGTTCTCAATACACATTCACTGCGTTGTAGCGATAATAATTTATTAACCACTCTTCCATTTGAGATGATCATATCAGCGGCGCCAGTGTGCCGGAATTTTGACCCACAGGAGTTAATGGTCATGGTCCATGTCTTCATGATAGTCCCCAGCTTTCTCGATCTGCAACAGGAGGGCGTCATTAACAAAAGTGATCATAACAGCAGCGTTGGCGTACCGGAATTTTGACCCACAGAATTTCATGTCGTGGCCCATGTCTTCGTGACAGTCCCCAATATTTTAGATCTTAAGAACAGGAACGCGTCATCACAAAACGACGTGACGTATTGGCATGATCAATAATAAAGGAGCCACCTTTTCCTATAGGTCCTTTTTTTGTATTTTCAAGCGTATCCTCAGTGTAGCCCTTTGACACAGTGTGTCCGGCGTTTTCCCAAGCGTCATCCAACCACGCTATTTTAATGGAAGTTCTTACTCAGCATTTGTCTTAAAAACAAAACGCTTAGCGCTAAAATACCTGATCTTTGGAATATTCGTTTTCCTTATTTTTTAACTCAAACCCCAGATCATGAGGACATTGTTCAATGAACTAAGGCTTCCTTAAAATAGCTTTGCTTCTTTAAGAGAAAAAAGAAGCTTACGTATGGTAGATGCTCTTTTCGGGAGCTTAGGTGCGCCTTCTGATGAATTGTTTAGAGATTCAGGAAACAGCCATCTCACTTATTTTAAGGACACACACAGTCCTTTTACTCACTTGGTTGATAGGAATAAGCGGTTCACGTATACCTGCTTACCGCTGAACAATCATGTACTTCGTTCTAACTACGACTCTCCTAGGCATCCGAGCTGTGTTATCTCCAGCACGTTATATTATCAGCCATGCTGCTTAGTTGCTCCTAGCACCTACGAGTTCTGCTGGTGAGCGCTAGGAAGCGCTAGTCTCATCTTAAGGGAGCAAGAAAACCACCAGTTGATTAACGCCGCACTGGGAGGGACTGGATCCGATTTTCGTCTGGGAAGCTTGCCGACAAAGTTATTTCCGAGAGGTATCTCGAACTCTGAACATTTCCATCTGCACTTCGTCCCTCCGTAGGAGAAACATTGTTTGGGTTCGCTTCATTATCTAAGTTTTGGACATACCTTCTTCTAAATTCTTATTCCAAATTTTTCCTTGGTTTCTCGGGTTATTTAATGCAAATTTTGTGAAGTTAGTGCGCTTAAAACACCAAAAGAAACTATAAAGGTCTTTCAGTGTATTTAAAGAAATAAATTGTGATCAGTGACAAGGACATTCAATTGACATTTACTAAAGTTGATTATTGCTAAACATTCAAAGGCAAAGAGAAATATGTATATTGTTATATTTGGAATTTTTAGAGTATGAAGAAACCGTCGAAAACCACTAACTTTGGAGTATTTTGTGCCTATATCCTTAAACAATCCTATACGTACATTTTTTATTTATGGCTTCCTTATCATTAATAAATGTTAACCATATCGGGAGCGACCGCCGGGCAGCTTCCGGCAATTGTGCTTTTGCCACAACGGTGCAGCCAGCGTGTCACGCAGTGTATACATTAAACCAGTGTTCTATACTCAGCCAGCCGGCCATCCTGCAGAAGTTGACCAGCTAACGTCTATAGAGCGGGAAAACCGACATTTAGGCAGTGGGCAGCCACTAATAGCCGATACTGGGTAAGGCGCATCTATAACAAGTGTCCGGACCTCTTAGTGGCAAGCTGTTCAGCCCCTGTTGCCTATAGGTGAGGTGCACGTTTGTCTGTTGCAGTGCGTTAAGCACCTGTCTGAGCCTGACCAGCGACCATGTTTAAACCCGTTTCCCCTACCCCCTCCACCAGCTCAGTGCAAATCGGGCCTGGGATGTTAGCACCAGTGGCCGACACCTACACCTCTAGTGGTGCCAGGAAAAGAAAACTTTGCCGAAAACGCCAAGGTGGAGATGGCAATGTTGTCCTTCTGGAATCATCCAGGCCTATAACCAACCAGGGCGTCTCTCGGGAAGTCAGTTCTCGGGTAGACAAAATTACAGAGTCTGACTACGACGACTGTGCCAGTGTCCGCATATCGCATTTACACCGCAGTGGGAGGACAGTACCCTCCCACCATTCTTCCGGTTCCTCGTCTCGGGGTAGTGACCCGGAGTTCGGTTCATCGGGCCTCTCGACTGATGGCCAGGAGGAGGATTTCCATGCTCTCGAAATTTCAAACATAACAATGTACAAATTTTGCTTTAGCTTTAAATTACTAACAATAACGAAGTTTGGTAGTGTATCAATCACATGGTTTTGCCCCATTAAGTTTTTATAATTTCATTTAATGTCCAGTGCACTAACTCCGCGAAATTCATTACAATTCAACCGAGAAACACAGGGAAAAAATTTGGAATAGAAATTTAGAAGAGGTGTGTTCGAAACCTACATTATGAAGTGAAGCCAAATATGTTGTCCCCAATGTTGCTACGTACAGAAGTTGAAATAAGTTGAAATGTTCACAGATCGAGATCTCTGACAGAAGTAAGTTTCTTGTCCTCGACTTTCCCGGAGAAAAGGTCGGAGCCTGTTCCTCCCGGGGGTGTTGCTAATTATCTGTCAGACCTCCAGCTCCCTCTGCTGACGAAACTACCGCTTATTAGTGCTGCGCAGCGAAACTAGTAGGTGGCTGAGAGCACAAAGCAGCATGGCAGGTAAACTAACGAGCTGACGATATCCAACAGCGCGATGCGTTCCAAGGCTTTTGATTCCCGAAAAAAAGGACATTGGCGTGCAGGTCTGCAAGCAGTTAAAGTTGACGTTAGCCGGAGTTTCTTTCAAACAGCATCACTGCTGATGAATATTGGCTACATCATTTTGATCCTGAGTGCAAACAGCAAAGCTCAGTGTGAAATTCTTTTTTAATCGCCAACATCCAAAAAAACAGAATTGGGTGCTTCTGCTGGGAAAGTGACGGTCATTTTATTCATTGATATTCATGGAATGGTTTATCAGAATATTGTACCTGTACACATATCAGTAAATGATATACAGGGATATCCTAAAAAAATTGCAAGTCCATATCAGGAGCAGAAGACCATATTTCCGGTAAGCAGGCTGGATGCTGCACCACAAATATGCGCGGCCGCATATTGCCAATGTTTTTTTTTTACGAATATCTTGCAAAAAATTAACCTGAAGTGCAGCCCTCACCCTCCCTATAGTCCGGATTTAGCCCCATGTAAATATTTACTCCTCCCTACCTTGAAGAACGCCTTCGCGGGAGGCATTATCCATCATCAGAAGGAGTGGTGAAGGTTGCGGAGGCGATTTTGAAGGAACTCTCAAAAAATGGTTTCCAGCATGTCTTTGAAAAGTGACCCAAACGCTGGGACAAGTGCATCGCATTCAGGGGAGACCATTTTGAAACGTACCATCAAAATTATGAGGATGAGCAAAGGTACGTTGTGAAAAACAATGTGGTCATCCTTTATTGAACAGCGCTCGTAGGTATGTTCTACTAATAGACAGGCTATAACTCATAATTGAAACCAGCCCAAAATATTTAGGTATATATACGGCAGGTGGTAGCCTAGTGATTATGGCACCAGATTGCAGGCCAAAGGGACGCGGGTTCGATTCCCTATGTTACCACTGGAATTGTTTCCTGGTGTAATCTTTCTGGTCGACTTTTGTCCTGGGGTTCACTCAGCCTCCAAGAGAACTGAGTACCAGAAAATTCCTGGGGGTGAAGGTGGCTGATTTGTGGGTCTGACCCCTCAAATGCCTTGTACGCTGAACATCTATATACGTGCAAGTTTTAACCCAAAAAACAAAATAAAAATCCTTTGATCGATTTAGTTGGTTTCGGGACTTAAACACAGGATCTTCTGTAAGCAATTCCGACACATTTCAACTGCTCTAATACCCTGGGTCGAAGGGTGAATGTAATGGGTACAAGAGAATGTGTTCTTAACTTGCTATTATGTTCTAATAGTTACAGCAAAAGATACTCATAAAACTAGTTACAAGATTTACTTTCGGCTGGCCCCGTAGCTCAGTCGGTGGACCACCTGCCTGCCGTACTGCGGGTCCCGGGTTCGATTCTCGGCGGTGGGGTTTGGGGATTTTTCTCCGACCAAGATAATTCTTCATCTTACCCTGGAGTCTGGAAGTATGAATGAAAGTGTGAACGTGTGCGTGATCTAATGATTACAAAACCAAAGATAACGAGTTAACACCTTCGGTATGTTCCAAAGGAGAACGGCCGCCGATATGACCATAGCAGTTAAATGGAACAAGGAAAGTAAAATAAAAGATTTACTTTTTTGGCAAATTATAGCAGAAGCTATAATATTTGTCACTACTGCTCCTTGTTCATTGTATGCGAACAGAATATCAGGGATATTTCTGAAAGTCCTCTTACATTACTAACGTAAAGAACAAACACAACATTTTGCGTTGTCAAACCTATTACCTAAGTTTGAAATTTTAGTAAAACCTAAAAAAAAAAAGCAGTTTTTAATGTATTCTGCTAAGCACCGTTGTACCCTAGAGAAATGCTGCGTGTGGAATAGAGAGGGACACACTGAGAGAACACGAGGAAAGAGGAAGGAAATGGTGATTTCACTATTACGTAGAGCTATGTTTAAAACAACCAATTGTACGTCATTCTTATAAAATATCATTGTGTAAATAAACAGAGATAACAATATTAAATTCTTTTTTATAACAATATCAAAGAACTGTGAGTGCTAACAATTTAATATGTTTACGACATACTTGGTTACATTAGTAATTATAATTATAATCGATTTTCTAGATGGATTAGGAACTGGCCTTGAACAATGCATTCATTCTGTTAAAGATTCCCTTCGGGTAAAATAAAGTTGTCTAAAATAAAAGTAAATGCTTAGTAGGTTACCTAAATCTAAGATAGTTTAGAAAATGATGGTGACCTAGCATGGAGTTTGAAAAAACTATACAACTTTCAGATAGAAGAGTACATCACAGAGACCTTTCTAATTCACATGTAAAATTATTAATTGTATACAATTTAAACATAAGGGTAAAACGTGTTTTTTTGGTGAACGGAAAAAGTAGGGCTTTGCTGGTAGAGTTCATTCTAGAAGGTGGTGTTTCCTTTAAGAGTTTGTTGTTGCATCTTTGGAAGAAGCTAAAGCTAATTGTTGAGTTTAACCTACGTCAAACAAACGCCCTTGTTTGGTGTCAAAACATATTTATTCAAGGAAATCCCAATATGGGATATTATAGTTGGAGAAAAAACAGTTTTTTCCTAGTTACTATAGTGACTAAGTAGCAGAGATAGAATTAAATTACAATAAATATCATCCTCACAACGCTTATTGTATTTGTTCTCTTTTCTAATTTCTAAAAAGTGCTTAAGCAAGACGTTGTTATTGACCCCAAAGGTTAAACAACAAACCTCCATATTTCTGCTGCGGCCCTAATACGTCGATACCGAGCTGGAGCTCTCTGCGCACTGCTGTCACTGTTGCAGTAGCTATCACCTCTTTAAATGTTCTGTTTCCCTGTCTTATGTGGAAGGACCAGCGGGCTGGAACAAGCGGCCCGCTTTCTCCATTGGGAACAAAACTGACATAAGGATTATTTGCTGCTCCAGTCAACAATCTTTTTGGTGCTTATAAGTCCTTGCGGCGACTTCCATATCTGTTTTGAAAGCCACACATACTCTTAAGGTATAGGATTTCCATGAAACAAGGAGGTATAAACAAGTAGACCTGCTACTCTTGTGTTCTTGTAACCAATAAATAAATAAATGAATGAATGAATGAATAAATAAATAAAAGAAAGAAGGAAAGAAGGAAAGAAGGAAAGAAGGAAAGGAAGGAAGGAAGGAAGGAAGGAAGGAAGGAAGGGAGGAAGGGAGGAAGGCAGGGAGGGAGGGAGGGAGGGAGGGAAGGAGGGAAGGAGGGAAGGAGGGAAGGAAGGAAGGAAGGAAGGAGGGAAGGAGGGAAGGAGGGAAGGAGGGAAGGAGGGAAGGAGGGAGGGAAGGAGGGAAGGGGGAAGGGGGGAAGGGGGGAAGGGGGAAGGGGGGAAGGGGGAAGGAGGGAAGGAGGGAGGAGGGAAGGAGGGAAGGAAGGAAGAATGAATGAATGAATGAATGAATGAATGAATGAATGAGTGAGTGAGTGAATGAATGAGTGAGTGAGTGAGTGAATGAGTGAATGAATGAGTGAATGAATGAATGAATAATTAAATGAATAGATGAATAAATCAATAAATGAATAAATAAATAAGAAAACAAAAACCGAAACCTTGGCCTATTTACTGGGAATTTAGAATTTTCATTAATTCTGTTTATTAATTATTACTATTTAAATTTATCAGTTTATTGTATTAATTTTGGTTATTATTGTTTCATAAAACTTTATTGATGCTGGTTGCACTTAATCACGACCTCACTTATCAGGCTCTAACTCCCAACTGATTCACTCTGCATAACGCACTCAAAGCATTGCTAGAGGAAGGATTCACCTTTCCAACACTAGCAGCCATGGCGCTCCACGGCGGTTTATTTAAATACAATTAAATCAGTTCAGTTATAAGTGAAGGATCCTTGTACAATGGCTTTTGATTCCCGAAAAAAGGGACATTCGCGTGCAGGTCTGCATGCCGTTAAAGTTGATGTTACAGGAAGAGCCGGAGTTTCTTTCAAACGTAATCACTGCTGATGAAACTTGGCTACATCAGTTTGATCCTGAGAGCAAACAGCAAAGCGCAGTGTGGAAATCCTTTTTTTTTAATCGCCAAATCCCAAAAGGACAAGTGGGTGCTTCTGCTGGCAAAGTTACGGTCATTTTATTCACTGATGTCCATGCAATGGTTTATCAGCATATTGTACCTGTACACATATCAGTAAACGGGCAGTAATACAGGGATGTGCTGAAAACATTGCAAGTCCATATCAGGCGCAGAAGACCACATTTCCGGTAAGCAGGCTGGATGCTGCACCACAAAAATGCGCGGCCGCATATTGCCAATGTTTTTTATGAATATCTTTTAAAAATCACCGTGAAGTGCATCCCTCACCCTCCCTATAGTCCGGATTTAGCCCCATGTGACTCTTTTCTCTTCCCTAACTTGAAGAAACGCCTTCGTGGGAGGTATTATCCATCATCAGAATGTGGTGGAGGTTGCGGAGGCGATTTTGAAGGAACTCTCAAAAAATGGTTTCCAGCATGTCTTTGAAGACTGGCACAAACGCTGGGAAAAGTGCATCGTATGTAAGGAAGACCATTTTGAGAAGGACCATCAAAATTATGGGGATGAGTAAAGGTACGTTGTCAAAAAAAAAAAAAAAAAAAAAAAAAAGTGGCCATTCTTTATTGAACAGTGCTCGTATGTTCTACTGATAGACAAGCATTAAATCATAATTCAAATGAGCCAAAATATGAACGTATATTTACGGCAGGCGGTAGCCTAGTGGTTATGGCACCAGATTACAAGCCAAAGGGACCCGGGTCCGATTCCCGGTGTTAGCACTGGAATTATTTCCTAGTGTAATCTTTCTGGTCGCACTATTGGGGTTCACTCAGCCTCCAAGAGAACTAAGTACCAGAATAATTCCTGGGGGTGAAGGTGGCTGCTTTGTGGGTCTGACCCCTCAAATGCCTTGTATGCTGAACATCTATGTAAGATAGTGGCCGTATGGCCTAGCGTGGGGTTACCTTTACGTTGTATACACTATATATAACTGTCTTTTAATGGCAAATTAGGTTTTTGTTATAATGATTCCTAAATACCTATAAAGAGAGGTTCACTTCAAGAGACAGCGAAAGAGTGAGTGACAGGTTTTGAGTGAATGTTTTACTTTAGTACACAGGAATTACGAAGGGACTATTAATAAATTTTGGCATTCAAAGAACATTAGGTCCACATCATAAATACATTTTCAAATGACGATTATCCTTCCATCAACGTACTATCCCCCTGTCAGTGCACTAGGAAATGAAATATACCTAATGGTGGAGGATACTTATAGTAGTGGAATTTACCAATCGTTTCGAACAAGCATTTCACTATCAATGGGGAAAACCACAAAAAATTAAACAAAATAACAATAGTTAAAAAGTACCTTTGATGGATTTTCTTGGTTTCGAGACTACTACACAAGAACTTCTGTAAGCAATTCCGACACATTTCAACTGCTCTAATACCCTCGGTCGAAGGGTTAATGTAATGGGTACAAGAAAATGTGTTCTGAACTTGTGATTATGTTCTAATAGTTACAGCAAAATAAACTCATAAAGCTAGCAACAAGATTTACTTTTTTGGCAAATTACAGCAGAAGCTACCTATAACATTTGTCACTACTGCTCCTTGTTTACTGTACACCAACAGAATATCAGGGATAGTTTTGAAGGTCGTCTTACATAATTAACGTAAAGAACAGACACAACGTTTTGCGTTGTCAAACCTATTACCTAAGTTTGAAATTTTAGTAAAACCTCAAAAAAGCAGTTTTTAATGTATTCTGCTAAACACGCTGTACCCTAGAGAAATGCTGCGCGTGGAATAGAGAGGGACACAGTGAGAGAACACGAGGAAAGAGCAAGAAGATGGTGACTGCACTATTATGTAGATCTTTATTTAAAACAACCAATTGCAGGTCATTCTTATAGTATACCATTGTGTGAATAAACAGAGATAACAATGTTAAATTCTTATATTTGTTAACAATATAAGAGAACTGTGGGTGTTAACAATTTAATATGTTTACCACATAGTTCATTACATTAGTAATAATAATTATAATCGATTTTCTAGATGGATTACGAACTGGCCTTGAACAACACATTCATTCTGTTAAAGATTCCCTTCGGGTAAAATAAAGTTGTCTAAAATAAAAGTAAATGCTTATTAAGTTACCGAAATCTGAAGATAGTTTAGCAAATTATGGTGACCTAACATAGAGTTAGAAAAAACTATACAACTTTCAGATAGAAGATTACTTCACAGAGAACTTTCTAATTCACATGTAAAATTATTAATTGTATAGAATTTAAACATAGGGTAAAACGTGTTTTTTGGTGAACGGAAAAAGTAGGGCTTTGCTGGTAAAGTTCATTTTAGAAGGTGGTGTTTCCTTTAAGAGTTTGTTGTTGCATCTTTCGAAGATGCTAAACCTAATTGTTGAGTTTAACCTACGTCAAACACACGCTCTTGTTTGGTGTCAAAACTTATTTATTCAAGGAAATCCCAATATGGGATACTATAGTTGGAAAAAAACAGTTTTTTTTCCTAGTTACTATAGTGACTAAGTAGCAGAGATAGAATTAAATTACAATAAATATCATCC
>CM060950.1:171593016-171633016 GCA_030765055.1 Mantis religiosa | reverse complement strand
CTTTTGCTTTCTTAGGCCTAGGGCTCGATGAATATTTCCACTGCGAAGTCTCCTGGTTTGTTAACGTGCCATAATGATGGAACCAACTCTCGTCACAAGTGCTGACCATATTCAGAAAGTCTGGCTCCCGTCGTAACCTTCTGAGCCATTCTTGACACATCATGACGCGGTGAGCCTTTGTTCGTCATTCAGCACGTGCGGATTCTACTTCTCTGCAAATTTTCGATAGCTAAAATCATTGCGAATTATGTCATTTACAGTTCCAAAAGAAGAATACATTATGTCTGCAACTTTCGAAATTGTTACTCGACGATCTTCCAGCACAATTGCGTCAATTGTGTTAATGTTGACTTCTGTTTTTGCTCTTACGAGTCTTCCAGGTCGCGGTGAATCTCGAAGGTCTTCATGACCTCCTTTGAAACGTTTATACCGCTCAAAGACTTGTGTTTAGCCTAAATCTTGGTCGTTGTATGCTTGCTGCACCATTTCTAAGGTTTGTGTAGGACTTTTGTCTAAAGAACATAAAACTTTATTGATGCTGGTTGCACTTAATCACGACCTCACTTATCGGGCTTTAACTCCCAACTGATTCACTCTGCATGACTGGCACTCACAGCACTGCTAGAGGAAGTGTTCATCTTTCCAACACTAGCAGCCATGGCGCTCCACGGCGGTTTATTTAAATACAATTAAATTAGTTCAGTTATAAGTGAAGGATCCTTGTACAATGACTTTTGATTCCCGAACAAAAGGACATTCGCGTGCAGGTCTGCATGCCGTTAAAGTTGATGTTACAGGAAGAGCCGGAGTCAGACAAACGCCCTTGTTTGGGGTCAGTACATATTTATTCAAGGAAATCCCAATATGGCATATTATAGTTGAAAAAAAAAGTTTTTCCTTTTCTAGTTACTATAACTATAGTAACTAAGTAACAGAGAAAGATGTAAAGTACAATAAATATCATCCTCACAACAATTATTGTATTTGTTCTCCTTTCTAATTACTAAAAAGTGTGCTTAAGCAAGACGTTGGTATTGACACCAAAGGTTAAACAACACACCTCCATATTTCTGCTGCGGCCCTAATACGTCGATACGGAGCTTATAAGTCCTTGCGGCGACTTCTATACCTGGTTTCAAAGCTACACATACCCTTAAGGTATAGGATTTCCATGAAACAAGGAGGTATAAGCAAGTGGAGCTGCTGCTCTTGTGTTGTTGTTGTTGTAGTATTACGATACCAGTAAATAAATACATAAATAAATAAATAAGAAAACAAAAACAGAAACCTTGGCCTATTTCCTGGGCATTTACTGACAATTTAGAATTTTCATTAATTCTGAAAGGGTAGAGCCAGAATGCAAAATTCAATGCTATAGCCGGGATTTGAACCACGGATCTTCTGGTTTCCATCCAGCCACTCTAACCATTTGAGCTACTATGGCCAACGTGCCAACATGACATTAACTTCTCCAACTGACTCGTGTTTTTCCCGGTAAACCACTAGGAGTTCTCATAAACACATGAGACAAGTGGTTCAAATCCCGGCTATGGCATTGAATTTTTCAGTATGGCTCTACTCTTTCATAGTGCGTCCTACACACGGCTAGTGTGAAAGAACAATTAATTTCCATTAATTGTACCTAATAGTGGTCCGAACTATAAAGCCCGGGCCTTAAAGTACTTACAGCATAGTAAGTCGCCATTAAGGTACTTGTCTCATGTGTTTATGAGAACTCCTAGTGCTTTACCGGGAAAAACGCGAGTTAGTTGGAGAATTTCATTAATCCTGTTTATTCGTTATTAATATTTAAATTTATCAATTTATTTATTTTATTAATTTTGGTTATTATTGTTTCTGGGCTAGGTGAGGAATTATTTTTGTATGTAACATCAACCTCTGAAAGAAAATAAAACTTATTAAGAGGCGCGATTGGCGGTATTACAGAAATCACCATTTCCACCTATTTTTGAGATAAGTATTACATTCCAAGTCATTATAACCACTGGTCCCAATCATTGCCTTAATGTTCTTTTATTTTGAACTATTTCATGGTTAAATGACCAAAATGATCTGCCACGGCTGATTTAATCTACCTAATTATATGCAACTTAGTAGAAATTCTGAAAGACCATTGAAGTGACAGTAAATATTTAGTTTTATTCCCCAATCAGTGCATTTTTCCTATCATGCAGCATTTTGGAATCAAATTCTGCCACACTTTAGGTCATGTTGACCTTGTTACTCAGACCGTATAGAATACCTATTACTGCTTCGCGACGATTCCGCGGATTCCCGACTATAGTCCACAGTTAGTTTCTAAAACAATCTGTTGTCTAACCTACTAGGAGTATGGAAGTATACATGAGACTGTGGATGTGTCACCGATTTATTAGTGAGTAGGAAAAGAAAGCTAAAATTTGGCTCAGTTTTCGTATACGTATTACTGTAGAGTAGATTCTATCACATCTTCATCACATATGAATTGATAAGCTTCAAACACGTTCATGGTAAAGGACCTGCCGTTCTCACCTAAATATATAAACAGAAAATGGATATTCACAGCCTTGTAGCTCAGTGGCAAAATGCTTTTCGCTTAAACCAGAAATGAAGCCCATCAAACATTCTATAATTGTTTTTCCCTTTTCTTTCTCTTTATTTTTCCTTTACGTCCATTACCCTAACATCCATCCAGTTAAAAACACCATCGATCTCTGTCCTCTCGTTCTTCCTCCTCCCTTCATTCCCTCCCTCCCTCTCTCTCTCTCTCTCTCTCTCTCTCTCTCTCTCTCTCTATGTTTTTGATTCTCTTTCCCCTGGATATCACATTCACTATTATATAGTTTTCAGCCTTCCATTAGCTCCCGCAAACCTAAAGGTTTCCAAAGTTCAAAGTATTATAGTTCCGCTGTATTTAGATATTCTTGACTTCTGTCTTTATACTTGACTATTTCTTGTATTAAACTACTACTTACATCTAGTTCCATACTTATATTCTTGCTTCTGTTTATATTTTAATACAAAAGTCAGATTAAATTTCAATAAAAGTGCTCCAATGATGATAAACTTCAATCGCTATACCGTCGACCATTTACATTTGGAGTATTTTCTTGCGTGAATGGTATTCAATCATATAAAACAATAAGTATACAGCGTGGTTAACAGATAAAATATTGCTTACCTTCTTCTTCCCCTTAGAATCAAATTTGTCCGGTGGCTGTTGATTCACTCCAAGTTCATATATCTCTTTGCCTACTGCTTATCTATTGTGTCCTTGCTGTGCACGTGCTGTTTGTTGTCTTTGATTTAATAATTGAATTTAGAAGTTACCCTTTCCATCGCTCTTCTTCAAACTACCTTCTTATGGAGGAAATAATTTCATGAATCTGCACATTTACTGGAGTACCAGTTCCTACTTTTTTCATTTTTCCAGAAGAGAGCATTAACTTACATTGTTTACATTCGACATAATTACATAAATTACCCTAATATAGGCACAGCTATACATAATAATATTCACTGAATTAAGTGTTCCAAATTCCAACTCTACAAGATTAAACAGTGTACAGTGATAAGTAAACTGCTATATCAGGAAATTAATTCAGTCTTCTTACAAAAACGAAAGAAAAAAAACACGTGGGATACATTGGTATTGTAAACAGAACCGAGCTTGCGCTTTTCAGTGTGATCTCCCGCCCCCATTTATACTGCTGTTGTCAGGTTAGCCTTCCGCTGCTTAAATCTACCGTTTAAACAGTAGCGTTTAGCCATATGAAATCATAACATTCTTAAAGCCAGAAGCCTAGCCTATTTAATATATAAGTAGGAATTCCACATCACTTCATTTATTAACTCTAATTTGACTGAGAAGACTACTGTTGTCCCAAAACAACACCTCTTCATATTTCCTATTATCCCAATTTAATTTTCATTATGGGGGGTCATCTGTAATGTACTATCAGTAAGCAACACTGATATGTTCTGTTTATTTCTAAGATCCTAATACACCATAAATCAAAGCGATGTGTGTATTGTTCTAATATAACCTACTTCTTTTTATCGCCAATGCAAGAAAAATATTTGTATTAGTATTATTACAGCTTCTTGATTTAGGCGTAGCTTACTAATAAATATAGGCTTTATATTTATATATAATTTACATATAGGCATTATGTAGGTATAGAGAGATATTTACGCTTGTGGAAATCTTTTAACCATGCTTTACAATGTTTTCTTCTTGGTACATGCGAAAACTGCTGGATTTTGTTTATTTGTCGTAAAACACGACGATGTATGTCGCTCAGACCTGCCTGAATATCAACTAGTTTTCAGGATTTCGGGTATAGGTTTCTACGCTTTGATCTATTTTCAATTTAATTATTATAATTTTTTTCCATGTGGTTACCGTCGTATTTCTGTTTATCTCCTGCTTTTACTCACTCACATACACACAAGCACTCACGCCCGAGGCTGGAATCAAATACACAATCACCTGCGACACGGAGCACAAAAACTGGAGACTTAAGTGAGGGAAGTCATGAAGACAGCACAATCTTAGCTACAGAAAAACTACTACTTCCAGCCGAGAATCAAACCCGAGAACCATCCCCATACATCGAGCAGATTTTCTACCGGGTGGATTGCGATTTAGAAAGCACGATAGTCTTCGAATCATCCTGGGACCACTCCTTTTCAACATCTATATTAATGATATTCCTATGCCTAATTCAGTTAAAACATTCGTCTATGCTGATGACACAGCCATCATGGCCCAATCCTGGCAACCACGCCTAATACACCGCCGTCTTCAAAACTACATTACCCAACTAGAATCTTGGCTCACCGACTGGCGAATCAAACCAAATCCCACGAAATGTCAAGCCATTCTCTTCACCAAACGCACCACCCATCGAGGCCAAAATCCCCCTCCCCTGCAACTCTTCGGCACTAATATAACCTGGTCGCCCACAATAAAATACCTAGATGTCACCATGGACAGAGGCCTCACTTGGCGCACACACATCAATCAAATCAGAGGCAAAGCATGCGGCCGACTCAGAGAACTCTATCCGCTATTAAACCACTCCAGCCTTATTCCCATCGAAACTGCCTTAGTCCTCTACAAAACCCTCCTCGGACCACTAATTACCTACGCCGCCCCGGTCTGGGGCTATGCAGCAAATACACACATTAAACGACTACAAACCTTCCAAAATAAAATCCTACGGCTAATATGCAAACTCCCGCGTACAACCCCAGCAGCACCTCTACATAAAGAACTAAGAATACCTACATACTATTAACGAATTTATCCGCAAGCTCGCCTTTGACCTCTACAAAAATGCAGAATATAACCCAAACCCAGTCATCCAAAACATTGGCAACTATGACCCATTCACCAACAAACATAAGAGACCCCTATACCTCTTTCACCGATACTCGGACAACGACGTTAGCGAACATGACGTTCAAGACTTCCTAAACCAGCTCATCCCTGTCTAGAACCCAACACAGCCCTCAAGACTACCATAACATCTCCCTACAGAATTTCCTCAGCATTCCAAATCACAACTAATTTTTTATGCATGTTTCGAACTACTATTCCCGTGTACTAACACCACCTCGGAGCTACTAACGTACCATCAATAACATGCATGATCATAACCCAACACTAACCCTCCACAAAGCATAAACGCATGCACCGCAATAGGCATTACACGCATGCCCAAATAACAATACACAACACGAATCCCCGGTCTGGCACTCAGGGCACCTAGCCATGTTTGCCACACTGGCCTCTCACACCACGCCGCCCAGCATGACTCATGCTGAGCATATCATACACGACACTCCCCAGAGTGCTTATTGCGGGATCCTTAAATACCTCATTCTTAAGTTCAAGATATTTCGGGAACAATAAAGAAAAATAACTTCTCTGTCAATCGAGATATCACCAGAACCTTCCAAACACTGAAGCCCTATTTGTCAAGAAGTAACCAGAAATGTCCATTTATCTCAGTTTGTTTGTTTCAGCAGACCTTTTATCTGCATGTTATCTTTGTGTGCAGGCTCTTATGTGCCGCGGCAATATTGTGAAAACATATGCTTTAGGCCTTATTATTACACGTATAGAGGTTAACATGGATAAATACATGCCAGTGAGAGAGAGAGAGCGTATGTGGGCATATGTGACATTTCACATACGATTTCCAAAAGGAATGCTGTTAATGTTGTTATTTTAAAAAGCTCAAAATAATGGTATATAGCTTCTTAATTCGCTTTTCAAAGAGTTACTCTTCTTCATCATATTACCGTTGCCTTACAATCCTAATGACTTACAAGACAAATGTCCTGAGACGGTAAGGTGTCTAGGAGTAAGCAAACTTTGTGTGTTAGGTTACCCAGGAGGGTTATAAATAGAGTGCCTAGTGCGGCGATGAACAATTTTATGAAATGAAGTAATTGGAAAATTCACCAGTGAAGTTAACAAACCCAGCATTGGCCTAACGACCCCCTAAAACCTCAAAAAAGAGCCTTGGATGACCTTCCAAATGCAAGTCGCACACGTTACTATGGTCCCACCTCAATGTTATATTATTCCTTTCGTCGAGTGTCTGGGTTTGCTTTATTAATAAATCTATGGACTTTTTAAGGCACAGTAGAGAATTAGAATTAGAACACAGAATAAGACTTTTGACAATTTAAATATTTTATCCTTTATAACATGTTAGAAGTGGTTAATGCCAGAAAATATATTTAGGGTGCCATGCTTTCTTTAAATTATGTGTAAGATTTTACTTAACTTGTACACGGTGCTCATTTCTATTCGTTATTTCCCGCCCTCCAATTGAGCAAGAATGACATCATAGTTGACCGGTGAGTCTATCTTGATTTCATAGTGCCCTCTACTGAGAAAAAGAGGTAATTTTTGCGGAATAGTATGCAAATTACAGCGATCTCAGTGTGGTTGCGCTTGTAACTAATACAACCAGCCTCTCCTTTTACCCCTCTGACGGTAATCGTGATTGACATTCTAGTACATACATATGTATAAGCAGCACGTTTATACTCTAAAGATTACCATCATGGATATGAACAAATAGGAGCGCGTCTTGATGGTTGAATGCTACTTTCCTACTGGCATTAAAATTGGTGAGACATATAAATAATTAAATCACCTTATAGATGAGTTTATGCAATACTATCTGGCATTCAGACAAGTCTCTCGGAGAGTTATGTTGTCAAAAGTGTCCAGGTACCGTCAAATTGACATACTTCTGTTTGCTACATGAACGCCTTACGCTTTATCAGTATACGATATAAACTTTTTTGCATTCCCACGCTTAATGAAAATGTCTATTAATTTTTGTATCCTTATGTCTTTTAAAACCAATAGGTGCATTAAATATTTTCAGTTACTCGCCAAAAGAGAGACAGTGGACGATATAAAGTGATTGGTCACAATCTAGAAGTAATAAATATAATATGTAAATATTATATTTAAATAATATAAATAATCTGTTTCTTGCCCACATCCGTGATATAAGGTAGCGTGTGTGCCTCAAACTCAAGATGTTGCGCGTTCGAATCTCGCTAAAGATGAGTTACCTGCATAAGGCTTTTTATAGGGTTTTCCGTTATACTACGAAGACGAATGTCGGGTAACTCCCAGCTCTAGGGACACTGGACTCACTTGAGTATCATATCACCCTATTTATTTATTCGTTAATTCATTTATTCATTCATCGTTCGATATGACGTGCACTGTTGAAAGGACAAAAAAATCTGTTTCTTTACTAAAACGTTTTGAAACTAATGCTGTTATTAATTTGGCATTCCTTTATAATTTATATTAAGCTATATACGTTCACAGAGAAACACCAAATTGCAAGATAGTTTTTTGTACTTCTTCGTTATTTATAGTGTTCAAATTCATTAAAACAAACTAGAACAGCTATCGTATCTATGCACCAGGCGGGTAGGAGCTATTGTAAACAAGCGCCGGCCAGCAAAGATAACTGAGGTAAAGGACTTGCCGGCATAGATTAGCTTACGCTTCTGGAATGTGATAGAATATTTGGTTTCCTTATTCCTCCGGAAATTTCTGGACTGATAGAAATTGTTCGGGTTCTGGTTTATTGTAGAACAATCTAGAATTACGAATTAGGTTATTAAGGACGTGCCGGCTCGAAAAGTGAGTAGTTGTAAACAGAGTTAATATGGAGAGCCTGTTGTGTAACAAGAGTGTTGAACTGGACGCTGTTATTGTGATCCACCTTGGAAGATTGTGTTCTTATGAGATGTAATGTTGTTACGTGAGAATTGAACAGTGTATCTCTACGGAACTAAAGAACATTTTATAATTTTGGCAAATTGGACTTTTAATTCTACGAACCCACAAAGTCACAATATTCATTGTTGAAACTCACACCCCTTTTATGTTGCTGGTAAAGAAAAGAATTTATTTAAAACATTTGATTTTATAAGAAAAGCCTATAATCGCTTTTTTAAACAAGGATATACATAACAGAGAAATTACCATCTCCTTCCTCTTTCCTACTCCTCCCTCCTTGTCTCCTTATCTATTCCACACACAACTTCTCTCCAGGTTACAACGATGTTTAGATGATTGACTAACTCTGCCTTTTCTGAGTTATAATTATAGTTTCAAACCTAGGTAATACGTTTGACTACACACAATATTGGACCTGTTCTTCTGCTGTTTATGTAAGTAGAACTGCCAAGTTTCCCTTTGGTATTCAATTGGTGTACACTACACAGGGAGCAGTAACGACAAATGCTATAGAGTTTATTGTTATTTTATAAATAATGAAACTTATCAAAAGCTTTATAAGTATCTATTTCTGAAATCACTAAAAGATAATACAAATTTAAGAATACTTTTTTCACCCATTGGAATAAACTTTTGAACGATAGAAGTGGTGCCGCAGCAATGTGTGGGACTTCCATACAGAGGTCCCCTGTTTATGTTCCGGGGCCGACAAATATGTCTGGGGATTCTTACGCGGGTTTCCCCGTCGGTATACTCGATGGATATTGTTAAATTTTCCTCTTATATCTGTCAACACTATATTTCATATCCTACTTCACCGCCAGAAGGGCAATACATTGATGGTGAACAATCAACATTTAAATTGTTTTTAAGATGTGCGACCAATAATTTATTGAACGACAAACTTAATAATACTCCCTACGGAAATCCTGTGGGAAAAAGTAACAAACACACGAATACACAGTCACGCCCTCTCTCTTGTTGTCTGTCTCTTTTTTCACGTCAGCCTCTGCATGTTAGTATTTCTGAATCACAAGAAGATTAATAAGTTAAATTACCTGTAAAATACATTACTGTATGTATTCTAATACTTTCTCTCGTTTTATTTATGAGCTTTAGTACGTCTACTGATTGAAGATATATAAAAACATTGAAAAAGCATAATGCTAAATAACGGAATCCATTTTAAGAGTATAATAAAATCAATAATGATAACAATAATAATACAACGAATTGTAATTAAAAATAATAGTAACGCAGGACTTAGACGTGTCACTCCTCTTTTTGTCATCAGGTAATTATACCTTAAGTATAGGAAGTAGTGACTTTCCAGAAATAAGAACAGGTTTTACTCTGAGAATTGGTGAGAAGTTAAAGTAGGCGATCGTTCTCTCAGTTTTAGTTCCTTGTTCACATTCCGAAGTACTCCGTTTGCATTCGAAGAGGACAGCGAAAAGATCATACAGAGGTAATACTGTCAGTGTACAGTTGGATGAAGAAGCTTTACAGCAGCATTTTAGGAGTGCATCAGAAAAATGGAAATGTGTTCTGTTATTTATAAACCTCTAATTTGACGTTAATGGCAATGCAATAATGTTAGCAAATAAAAAGCGATTAAAACCAAGAATGGTCAGGAAGATGGGTTTCCTGTCCCATTTTAGGTTCACAACTACTTAGTACCTAAAATAACCACCAAATACATTGAATCGAAGTTTCTGTGCATGTATAAGTTATAAATAAATAACGTCCACTGTGTGTGTGTGTTTGTGGGGGGGGGGGGAAGGGGTGGAGTACGAGGCCCTAACTCAAAAACAAGAAGTCGGTAAAATTGAAAATTACTTAACTTCAACGTCTTCGAAAAACCGAAAAAAAACTTTTTCTATAAAATAGCCTAGCCGCATCTACGCGTTATGAGGAAAAATGTTCATTTCATTTTTTAAATGTCTTTTATTATTTTAATTATTATATAACTTCTATAATAGACTTAGATCAGAGATATCAGGCTCATCTTACCAGAATATTCTATGATTAGCTTAAGTGCTCTTCATCTTCAATTGTTGTTGCACAGTTTTCTTCTGGTAAACCCTTAGAGGTAGACAAAATGTACTAAAAATACTGTCATATGATTAAACTATTTACTGCTAATAAAAATTTCCGGGATAACCTTTGTTGTTGGAAACAAGTTATTTGAGCGTTGAAAACCCTAATTTGTATTTAAATATGAAGAACTTTGATTAAAAACAATGACATTTGGATATCGCATAAAACACTAGGTTTTACCTCAGGCACTCTGCTTTATTCTGTAACATTGCTTGAGGAATGTTAGAGGGACACAATGAGAGAACACGAGGAAAGAGTAAGGAGATGGCGATTTCACTATTATGTAGATCTTTATTTAAAACAACAAATTGCAGGTTATTCTTATAAAATACCATTGTGTGAATAAACAGAGATAACAATATTAAATTCCTATCTTTGCTAACAATATCAAAGAAATGTGAGTGCTAACAATTTAGTATGTTTACCACATACTTGGTTACATTAGTAATTATAATTATAATCGATTTTCTAGATGGATTAGGAACAGTCCTTGAACAATGCATTCATTCTATTAAAGATTCCTTTCGGGTAAAATAAAGTTTTCTAAAATAAAAGTAAACGCTTATTAAGTTACCTAAATCAGAAGATAGTTTAGAAAATTATGTCGACTTAGCATGGAGTTTGAAAAAACTATATAACTTTCAGATAGAAGGGTACTTCACAGAGAACTTTGCAATGCACATATAAATTTATTAACTGTATGCAATGTAAACATAAGTATATAACGCATTTTTGAGTGAACGGAAAATGTAGGGCTTTGCTGGTAAAGTTCATTCTAGAACGTGGTGTTTCCTTTAAGAGTTTGTTGTTACATCTTTGGAAGAAGCTAAAGCTAATTGTTGAGTTTAACCTACGTCAAACAAACGCCCTTGTTTGGGGTAGGAACATATTTATTCAAGGAAATTCCTATATGCGGGTTTATTGTTGGAAAAATACGTTTTTTATTCTTAGTTACTATAGTAACTAACTAGCAGAGAAAGATATAAATTACAGTAAATATCATCCCCACAACGATTATTGCATTTGTTCTCTTTTCTAATTTCTAAAAGGTGTGGTTAAGTAAGTCGTTGACTTCAACCCCAAAGGATAAACAACACACCTCATATCTCTGCTGCGGCCCTAATATGTGGATACGGAGTTGGAGCTCCCAGTCAACTGCAGGCATTGATCTACTAGCTACCACCTCTTTAGATATTCTGTTTCCCTGTCTTATGCCGTTGGACCAGCCGACCGGATATGATCTCGCACCTGCGGCCCGCTTTCTCCATTGAGAACAAAACTGACACATGGATTATTTGCTGCGCAAATCTAAGATATTTTTGGGGCTTAAAGTTCCTCGCGGCGAATTTTCTACCTGTTTTCAAAGCCACATATACCCTTATGGTATAAGATTACCATGATACAAGGAGGTATAAACAGGTGGAACTGTTGCTCTTGTTGGTGTTGTTGCAGTTTAACGGTACCGATAAATAAATAAATAAAAATAAAGAAATGAATAAATAAGTAAATAAGTAAATAGATAACTAAATAAATAAAAAATATAATTAACAGATAAATAAACAAATAAATAGATGAATAAATAAGTGAATAAATAAATATATATAAATAAAAAAATAAAAAATACGTAATTGAGAAAACAAAAATAGAAACCTTGGCCTATTTACTGGGAATTTACTGACAACTTAGAATTTTTATTATTTCTTTTTAATACTATTAATTTTTATATTTTCCAATTTATTTTATTAATTTGGATTATTATTGTTTCTGTGCTGCGTGAGGAGATTTTTGTATCATCAGCCTCTGAAAGTATTTAAAACTTATCAGGAGGAGGGATTGACGGGTAATTAAGTATAGGAAATAAGAACAGGCCTTACCCTGAGAATTGGTGAGAAGCTGAAGTAGGCGATCGTTCTCTCAGTTTTAGTTCCTTGACCACATTCCGAATTACTACGTTTGCATTCGAAGAGGACAGCGAAAAGATCATACAGAGGTAATACTGTCAGGGTACAGTTACATGGAGAAACTTTACAGCAGAATTTTAGTTCTGCATCAGATAAACGGAAGGTTCTGCTGTTATTTTTAAAACTAAAATTTAACGTTAATGGTAATGAAATAACGTTAGCAAATAAAAAGCGATATAAACCAAGAATGTCCGGGAAGATGGCACTTCCTGTGCCACTTTAATTTCACAACTTAGTACCTAATATAACCACCACAGACTTTGGTATCGAAGTTTCTGTGCATCTATATGTTATAAATAACGTCCACTGTTTATGTGTGTGTGTGGGGGGGGGGGGGGGGATGGACGAGGCCCTAACTCAAAAACAAAAAGTCAATAAAGTTGAAAATTACTTAACTTCAACGTCTTCGAAAGACGGAAAAAAACCTTTTCCATAAAATACCCTAGCCGCAACTACGAGTTATGTGGAAACTTTTTCAAATCATTTTTAAATGTCTTTTATTGTTTTAATTATTATATAACTTCTATGATATACTTTGATCAGAAATATCAGGCGCATCTTAGCAGAATATTCTGTGAATAGCTTGTTAAGTGCTCTTCATATTCAATTGTTGTTGCACAGTTTTTCTTTGGTAAACCCTGAGAGATTGACAAAATGTACTAAAAATACTGTCATATAATTAAAACCATTTACTGCTAATAAATATTTCTGGGATAACTTTGTTGTTGGAAAATAGGTATAGGAGCTTTGAAAACCCTAATTTGTATTTAAATATCAAGAATATTAATTAAAAACAATGAGATTTGTATATATCATAAAACACTAGTTTGTACCTCAGGCAGTTTGCTTTATCCTGTAACATTGCTTGAGGAATGTTAGAGGGAGACAATGAGAGAACACGAGGAAAGAGTAAGGAGATGGTGATTTCACTATTATGTAGATCTTTATTTAAAACAACAAATTGCAGGTTATTCTTATAAAATACCATTGTGTGCATAAACAGAGATAAGCATATAAAATACTATCCTTTGCTAACAATATCAACTAAGTGTGAGTGCTAATAATTTAATATGTTTACCACATACTTGTTTGCATTAATAATTATAATCGATTTTCTAGAAGGATTAGGAACTGGCCTTGAACAATGAATTCATTGTGTAAAGATTCCTTTCGGGTAAAATATAGTTCTCTAAAATAAAATTAAACGCTTATTAAGTTACCTATATCTGAAGATAGTGTAAAAAATTACTGAGCCTGGTCTGGAGTTAGAGAAAGGTTTACAACTTTCAGATACAAGAGTACTTCACAGAGAACTTTTCAAAAAACAAGTAAATTTATTAACTGTATACAATGTAAACGTAAGCATAAAACATATTTTTGAGTGAACTGAAAAAGTAGGGCTTTGCTGGTAAAGTGCAATTTAGAAGGTGCTGTTTCCTTTATGAGTTTTTTGTTGCATCTTCGGAAGAAACTAAAGCTAAATGTTGAGTTTAACCTATGCCAAACAAACGCCCTTGTTTGGGGTCAGAACATATTTATTCAAGGAAATCCCAAGATAGGGAGAAAACGTTTTTCTTCTTATTTACTATAGTAATTAAGCAGCAGGGAAAGATATAAATTACAGTAAATATCATCGTCACAACGAATATTGTACTTGTTCTCTTTTCTAATTTCTAAAAACTGTGCTTAAGCAACCCGTTGACATTAACCCCAGTTAGTCAACACACCTCCATATTTCTGCTGCGGTCCTAATACGTCGAGACGGAGCTGGAGCTCCCAGTCAACTGGAGTCATTGATTTACTAGTTATCACCTCTTTAAATGTTCTGTTTCCCTGTTTTATGCCGTTGGACCAGCCGACCGGATTGTACTCGAACTTGTGGCCCGCTTTCTCAATTGAGAACAGAACGGTCACATGGATTATTGGGTGCGCCAATCCAAGATATTTTTGATGCTTAAAATTCCTTGCGGCGAATTTTATACCTTTTTTCTAAGCCACATATACCCTTATGGAATAAGATTACCATGATACAATGAGGTATAAACAGGTGGAAGTGCTGGTCTTGTAGTTTAACGGTACCGGTAAATAAATAAATAAATAAATAAATAAATAAATAAATAAATAAATAAATAAATAAATACATAAATATATAGATAGATAAATAGATAATTAAATAAATAATTATATAAAATATAATTAACAAATAAAAAATAAATAAGTAAATAAGTGAATAAACAAATAAATACGTAAATAAGAAAACAACAGCAGAAACCTTGGCCTATTGACTGGGAATTTACTCTCAACTAAGAATTTATATTATTTCTTTTTATAACTGTTAATGTTTATATTTTCCAATTTATTTATTTTATTAATTTTAACTATTATTGTTACTGTTGTGTGTGAGGAATAATTTTTGTAGGTATCATCAGCCTCTGAAAGTATTTGAAACATATCAGGAGGTGGGACTGATGGGTAATTATACTTTTTGTATCGGAAGTTAGGTCTTTCCAGAAATAAGAACGGGCTTTCCTCTGAAAATTGGTGAGAAGCTAAAGTAGGCGATCGTTCTCTCAGTTTTCGTTCCTGGACCACATTCCGAATTACTACGTTTGCATTCGAAAAGGACAGCGAAATGATCATACAGAGGTAATACTGTCAGGGTACAGTTCGATGGAGGAGCTTTACAGCAGCATTTGAGGACTGCATCAGATAAATGGAAGGTTCCTCTGTTATTTATAAAACTAAAATTTGACGTTAATGGGAATGAAATAACGTTAGCACATAAAAAGCGACAAAAATCTTGAATGTCCGGGAAAATGGCATTTCCTGTGCCACTTTAATTTCACAACACCGTAGTACCTAAAATAACCACCACAAATTTTGGTACTGAAGTTTCTGTACATGTATATGTTATAAATAAATAACGTCCTCTGTTTATGTGTGTGTGTGTGGGGGGGGGGGAGAGGGCTAGACCCTAACTCACAAACAAAAGGTTGTTAATATTGAAAATTACTTAACTTCAGCGTCTTCGAAAGACGAAAAAAAAAACCTTTTCTATAAACTAGCCTATCCGCGTCTACGCGTTATGTGGAAACATTTTCAAATCATTTTTAAGTGTCTTTTATTATATTAATTATTATATAACTTCTATCATATGCTTTGATCAGAAATATCAGGCACATCTTAGTAAAATATTCTATGAATAACTTGTTAAGCGCTCTTCATATTCTATTGTTGTTGCACAGTTTTTGTTTGGTAAACCCTTAGAGATAGACAAAATGTACTAAAAATACTGTCATATAATTAAAACCATTTACTGCTAATAACCATTTCCTAGAAAACCTTTGTTGTTGGAAAATAGGTATAGTAGCTTTGAAAACCCTAATTTGTATTTAAATATCAAGAACCTTAATTAAAAACAATGAGGTTTGGATATCGCATAAAACACTAGTTTTTACCTCAGGCAGTTTGCTTTATCCTGTAACATTGCTTGAGGAATGTTAGAGGGACACAAAGGTAGTGTTTGCACTATTATGTAGATCTTTATTTAAAACAACCAATGGCAGGTCATTCTTATAAAATACCATTGTGTGAATAAACAGAGATAACAATATTAAATACATACCTTTGCTAACAATATTCACGAAATGTGGGTATTAATAATTTAATATGTTTACCACATACTTGGTTGCATTAATAATTATAACTATAATCGATCTTCTAGACGGATTTGGAAATGCCCTTGAACAATGCGTTCATTATGTATAGATTCCTTTCGGGTAAAATAAAGTTGTCTAAAATTATAGTAAATACTTATTAAGTTACCTAGATCTGAAGATAGCTTAAAAAATTATTGCGCCTGGCCTTCAGTTAGAGAAAACTATACAACTTTAAGATACAAGAGTACTTCACAGAGAACTTTCCAATTCACAAGTAGATTTATTAAGTGTATAGTACAATGTAAACGTAAGCATAAAATGTACTTCTGAGTGAACGGAAAAAGTAGGACTTTGCTGGTAAAGTTCAATTTAGAAGGTGGTGTTTCATTTAAGAGTTTGTTGTTGCATCTTTGGAAGAAACTAAAGCTAAATGTTGAGTTTAACCTATGCCAAATAAACGCCATTGTTTGGGGTCAGAACGTATTTTTTCAAGGAAATCGCAATATAGGGTATTATTGTTGGAAAAATACGTTTTTTCTTCTTATTTACTATAGTAACTAAGTAGCAGGGAAGGATATAAATTACAGTAAATATCATCGTCACAACGATTATTGAATTTATCTTTTCTAACGTCTAAAAAGAGTGCTTAAGCAAGTCGTTGACATTAACCCCAGAGTTTAAACAAACACACCTACATATCTCTGCTGCGGATCTAATACGTCGATATGGAGGTGGAGCTCCCAGTGAAATCATTAATTTACTAGCTACCACCTCTTTAGAGTTTCTGTTTCCCTGTGTTATGCCGTTGGACCAGCTGACCGGGAATAATCTCGCACATGCGGCCCGCTTTCTCAATTGAGAACAAAACTGACACATGGTACATTTGCTGCACCAATCTAAGGTATTTTTGTGGCTTAAAATTCCTTGCGGCGAATTTTATACCTGTTTTAAGAGCCACATATACCCTTATGGTATAAGATTACCATATAAGATTACCAATGAGGTATAAACAGGTAGAACTGTTGCCCTTGTTGTTGTTGTTGTAGTTTAACGGTACTGGTAAATAAATAAAAATAAATAAATAGAGTAATAGATAATTCAATGAATAATTGAATAATTATATAATTAATAAATAAATAACAAATAAATAAAAAAGTAAATGAATGAATAAATAAATAAAAAGATAAATAAATTAACAATAAATAAATAAATACGTTCATAAGAAAACAAAAAGAGAAACGTTGGCCTATTTACTGGGAATTTACTGGCATTTTAGAATTGTTATTATTTCTTTTTATAACTATTAATTTTTATATTTGTCAATTAATTTATTTTATTAATTTTGATTATTATTGTTACTGTTCAGTGTGAGGAATTATTTTTGTATGTAATATCACCCTCTGGAAGCATTTAAACTTATCAGGAGGAGGGATTGACGGGTAATTATACCTTAAGTATAGGAAATTATGGCTTTCCAGAAATAAGAACAGGCTTTACCCTGAGAATGGGTGAGAAGCTAAGGTGGGTGATCGTTCTCTTAGTTTTAGTTCCTTGACTACATTCCGAAGTACTCCGTTTGCATTCGAAGAGGACAGCGAAAGGGTCATATAGAGGTAATACTGTCAGTGTACAGTTCGATGGGGAAGCTTTACAGCAGCATTTAAGTTCTGTATCAGATAAATGGAAGGTTCTTCTGTTATTTATACAACTAGAATTTAACGTTAATGGAAAAATAACGTTATCAAATAAAAAGCGATAAAAATCAAGTATATTCGGGAAAATGGCATTTCCTGTACCACTTAAATTTCACAACAACTTAGTACCTAAAATAACCACCACAGACTTTGGTATCGAAGTTTCTGTGAATGTATATGATATAAATAAATAACGTCCACTGTTTATGTGTGTGTGATGGGGGGGGGGGGATGGACGAGGCCCTAACTCAAAAACAAGAAGTCGGTAAAGTTGAAAATTACTTAACTTCAACGTCTTCGAAAGACGGAAGCAAACCTTTTCCATAAAATACCCTAGCCGCAACTACGAGTTATGTGGAGACTTTTTCAAATCATTTTTAAATGTCTTTTATTATTTTAATTATTATATAACTTCTATGATATACTTTGATCAGAAATATCAGGCGCATCTTAGCAGAATATTCTGTGAATAGCTTCTTAAGTGCTCTTCATATTCAATTGTTGTTGCACAGTTTTTCTTTGGTAAACCCTGAGAGATTGACAAAATGTACTAAAAATACTGTCATATAATTAAAACCATTTACTGCTAATAAATATTTCAGGGATAACTTTGTTGTTGGAAAATAGGTATAGGAGCTTTGAAAACCCTAATTTGTATTTAAATATCAAGAACATTAATTAAAAACAATGAGATTTGTATATATCATAAAACACTAGTTTGTACCTCAGGCAGTTTGCTTTATTCAGTAACATCACTTGAGGAATGTTAGAGGGAGACAATGAGTAACACGAGGATAGAGCAAGGAGATGGTGATTGCACTATTATGTTAATCGTTATTTAAAACAACCAATTGCAGGTCATTCTTATAAAATATCATTGTGTAAATAAACAGAGATAAGCATATTAAATACTTACCTCTGCTAACAATATTTACGAAATGTGAGTATTAATAATTTAATATGTTTACCACATACTTGGCTGCATTAATAATTATAGTTATAATCGATTTTCTAGAAGGATTAGGAACTGGCCTTGAACAATGCAATCATGATGTAAAGATTTCTTTCGGTTAAAATAAAGTTTTCTAAAATTAAAGTAAATGCTGATTAAGCTACCCAAATCTGAAGATAGCTTAAAAATTATAGCGCCTGGCCTGCAGCTAGAGAAAACTATACAACTTTCAGATTGAAGAGTACTTCACAGAGAACTTTTCAATTCACAAGTAAATTTATTAAATGTATACAATATAAACGTAAGCATAAAATGTATTTTTGAATGAATGGAGAAAGTAGGGCTTTGCTGGTAAAGTTCAATTTAGAAGGTGGTGTTTCCTTTAAGAGTTTTTTGTTACATCTTTGGAAGAAACTAAAGCTAATTGTTGAGTTGAACCTATGCCAAACAAACGCCCTTGTTTTGGGTCAGGACATATTTATTCAAGGAAATCCCAATATGGGGTATTATTGTTGGAAAAATACGTTTTTCTTCTTAGTTACTTTAGTAATTAAGTAGCAGGGAAATATATAAATTACAGTAAATATCATCATCACAACGATTATTGTTTTTGTTCTCTTTTCTAATTTCTAAGAAGTGTGCATAAGCAAGTCGTTGACATTAAGCCCAGTTAATCAACACACCTCCATATTTCTGCTGCGGTCCTAATATGTCGATACGGAGGTGGAGCTCCCAGTGAACTACAATCATTGTTTTACTAGCTACCACCTCTTTAGATGTTCTGTTTCCCTGTCTTATGCCGTTGGACCAGCCGACCGGGAATGATCTCGCACCTGCGGCCCGCTTTCTCAATTGAGAACAAAACGGACACATGCTACATTTGCTGCACCAATCTAAGGTATTTTTGGGGCTTAAAATTCCTTGCGGCGAATTTTATACCTGTTTTAAAATCCACATATACCCTTATGGTATAAGATTACCATGATACAATGAGTACAAGCAGGTGGATCTGCTGCTTTTGTTGTACTTGTAGTTTAACGGTACCGGTAAATAAATAAACAAAAACAGAGAAATAAATAAGAAAATAAATATATAGATAAATAAATATATAATTAATTAAATAATTATATAAAAATATAATTAACGAATAAGAAATAAATAAGTAAGTAAATAAGTAAATAAATAAAAGATAAAAATAAATAAATAAATACGTAAATAAGAAAACAAAAGCAGAAACCTTGGCCTATTAACTGGGAATTTACTGGCAGTTTAGGAGTTTTATTATTTCTATTTATAACTATTAATTTTTATATTTTCCGATTTATTTATTTTATTAATTTTGACTATTATTGTTACTGTGCTGTTTGAGGAATTATTTTTGTATGTATCATCAGCCTCTGAAAGTATTTGAAACTTACCAGGAGGAGGGATTGACGGGTAATTATACTTTTTGTATAGGAAGTAGTTACTTTTCAGAAATAAGAACGGGCTTTACTCTGAAAATTGGTGAGAAGCTAAAGTAGGCGATCGTTCTCTCAGTTTTAGTTCCTTGTTCACATTCCGAAGTACTCCGTTTGCATTCGAAGAGGACAGGGAAAGGGTCATACAGGTTCATACAGTACTGTCAGGGTACTGTTCGATGGAGAAGCTTTAAAGCAGCATTTTAGTTCTGCATCAGATAAATGGAAGGTTCTTCTGTCATTTATAAACCTAAAATTTGACGCTAATGGCAATGAAACAACGTTAGCAAATAAAAAGCGATAAAAATCAAGAATGTCCGGGAAGATGCCATTTCCAGTGCCACTTAAATTTCACAACAACTTAGTACCTAAAATAACCACACAGACTTTGGTATCGAAGTTTCTGTGCATGTATATGTTATAAATAAATATCGTCCACTGTTTATGTGTGTGTTTGTGGGGGGGGGGGGAGGCCCTAACTCAAAAACAAAAAGTCGGTAAAGTTGAAAATTACTTAACTTCGACGTCTTCGAAACAAGGAAAGAAAACTTTTCTATAAAATACCCTAGCCGCAACTAGGAGTTATGTCTAAAATTAAGGTAATTGCTCATTAAGTTACATAAATCTCAAGATAGTTTGAAAAATTATTGCGCTTAGCCTGGAGTTAGAGAAAACTATACAAATTTCAGATAGAAGAGTACATCACAGAGAACTTACCCATTCACAAGTAAATTTATTAACTGTATACAATGTAAACGTAAGCATACAACGTATTTCTGAGTGAACTGAAAAAGTACGGCTTTGCTGGTAAAGTCCAATTTAGAAGGTGGTGTTTCCTTTAAGAGTTTCTTGTTGCATCTTAGGAAGAAACTAAAGCTAAATGTTCAGTTTAACCTATGATAAACAAACGCCCTAGTTTGGGGTCAGAACATATTTATTCAAAGAAATCCCTATATGGGATATTATTGTTGGAAAAAAACGTTTTTTCTTCTTAGTTACTATAGTAATTAAGTAGCAGGTAAAGATATAAATTACAGTAAATATCATCCTCACAACGATCATTGTATTTGTTCTCCTTTCTAATTTCTAAAAGGTGTGGTTAAGCAAGTCGTTGACTTTAACCCCAAAGGTTAAACAACACACCTCCCTATCTCTGCTGCGGCCCTAATATGTGGATACGGAGTTGGAGCTCCCAGTCAACTGCAGTCATTGATTTACTAGTTATCACCTCTCTAGATGTTCTGTTTACCTGTCTTACGCCGTTGGACCAGCAGACCGGGAATGATCTCGCAAATGCGGACCGCTTTCTCAATTGAAACAAAACTGACACATGGATTATTTGCTGCGCTAATCCAAGATAATTTTGGTGCTTAAAATTCCTTGCGGCGAATTTTATATCTGTTTTCAAAACCCCATACACCCTTATGGTATAAGATTACCATGATACAATGAGGTCTAAACTGGTGGAACTGCTGCCCTTGTAGTTTAACGGTACCGGTAAATAAATAAAAATAAAGAGATAAATAAGTAAATAAATAATTAGATAGATAAATAGATAATTAAATAAATAATCAAATAAATATATAATTAACACATAAATAAACAAATAAATAAATAAGTGAATAAATAAATAATTCGATAGATAAATAAATAAAAATACACATATAAATAAATAAATACGTAAATAGGAAAACGAAAGTAGCAATCTTGGCCTATTTACTGGGAATTTACTGGCAATTTGGAATTTTTATTATTTCTTTTTATAACTATTAGTTTTTATTTTTTCCAGTTTACTTATTTTATTAATTTTGATTATTATTGTTACTGTGCTGTGTGAGGAATTATTTTGGTATGTATCATCAGCCTCTGAAAGTATTTGAAACTTATCAGGAGGACGGATTGACGGGTAATTATACCTCAAGTATAGGAAGTACTGGCTTTCCAGAAATAAGAACTGGCCTTACCCTGAGAATTGGTGAGAAGCTAAAGTAGGCGATCTTTTTCTCAGTTTTAGTTCCTTGACCACATTCCGAAGTACTCCGTTTGCATTCGAACAGGACAGCGAAAGAATCATACAGAGGTAAGACTGTCAGGGTACAGTTGGATGGAGAAGCTTTACAGCAGCATTTTAGGACTGCATCAGATAAATGGAAGGTTCTCCTGTTATTTATAAACCTAAAATTTGACGTTAATGGCAATGAAATAACGTAAGCAAATAAAAAGCGATAAAAATCAAGAATATCTGGGAAGATGGCATTTCCTGTGCCACTTATATTTCACTACAACATAGTACCTAAAATAATCACCATAGACTATGGTATCGATGTTTCTGTGCATGTATATGATATAAATAAATAACGTCCACTGTTTATGTGTGTGTGTGTGTGTGTGTGTGGGAGGGGGGGGGGGACGAGGCCCTTACACAAAAACGAAAAGTCGGAAAAATTGAAAATTACTTAACTTCAACGTCTTCGAAGGACGGAAAAAAACCTTTTCTATAAAAAACCCTAGCCGCGTCTACGCGTTATGTGGAAACATTTTCATATCATTTTCAAATGTCTTTTATTATATTAATTATTATATAACTACTATAATATACTTTGATCAGAAATATTAGGCACATCTTAGCAGAATATTCTAGGATTAACTTGTTCAGTGCTTTTCATATTCAATTGTTGTTGCACAGTTTTTGTTTGGAAAACCCTTACAGATAGACAAAATGTACTAAAAATACTGTGGTATAATTAAAACCATTTACTGCTAATAACAATTTCCGGGATAACTTTGTTGTTGGAAAATAGGTATAGGAGCTTTGAAAACCCTAATTTGTATTTAAATATCAAGAACCTTAATTAAAAACAATGAGATTTGGATATCGCATAAAACACTAGTTTTTACCACAGGCAGTCTGCTTTATCCTGTAACATTGCTTGAGGAATGTTAGAGGGACACAAAGATAGTGTTTGCACTGTTATGTAGATCTTTATTTAAAACAACCAATTGCAGGTCATTCTTATAAAATACCATTGTGTGAATAAACAAAGATAACAATATTAAATACATACCTTTGCTAACAGTATCAAATAATGTGAGTGCTAATTATTTAATATGTTTACCACATACTTGGTTGCATTAATAATTATAATTATAATCGATTTTCTAGATGGATTAGGAACAGTCCTTGAACAATGCATTCATTGTGTAGGCATTCCTTTCGGGTAAAATAAGGTTGTCTAAAATTAAAGTAAACGCTTATTAAGTTACCTAAATCTGAAGATGGTTTAAAAATTATTGTGCCTGGCCTGCAGTTAGAGAAAACTATACAACTTTCAGATAGAAGAGTACTTCACAGAGAAATTTCTAAATCACAAGTAAATTTATTAACTGTATACAATGTAAACGTAAGTATAAGACGTATTTTTGAGGGAACTGAAAAAGTAGGGCTTTGCTGGTAAAGTTCAATTTAGAAGGTGGTGTTTCCTTTAAGATTTTTTTGTTGTATCTTTGGAAGAAACTAAAGCTAAATGTTGAGTTTAACCTATGCCAAACAAACGCCCTTGTTTGGAGTCAGGACATATTTATTCAAGGAAATCCCAATATGGGGTATTATTGTTGAAAAAAAAAACGTTTTTTCTTATTTACTATAGTAATTAAGTAGCAGGGAAAGATATAAACTATATCTCTGCTGCGGCTCTAATATGTCGTAACGGGGCTGGAGCCCCCAGTCAACTGCAGTCATTGATTTACTAGTTATCACCTCTTTAGTTGTTCTGTTTCCTTGTCTTATGGCGTTGATTCAGCCGACTGGGAATAATCTCGCACTTGCGCCCCGCTCTTTCCATTGAGAACAAAACTGACACATGGTACATTTGCTGCGCCAATCTAAGATATTTTTGGGGCTTAAAATTCCTTACGGGGAATTTTATACCTGTTTTCAAAGCCACATATACCCTTAAGGTATAAGATTACCATGATACAATGAGGTATAAATAGGTGGAACTGTTGCCCTTGTTGTTGTTGTAGTTTAACGGTAACGATAAATAAATAAATAAATAGGAAAATAAACACAGAAACCTTGGCCTATTTACTGGTAAATTATTGGCAATTTAGAATTTTTTTATTTCTTTTTATAACTAATAATTTTTATACTTATCAATTTATTTATTTTATTAATTTTGAGTATTATTGTTACTGTGCTGTGTGAGGAATTATTTTTGTATGTATCATCTGTCTCTGAAAGTATTGTAACCCAATTATCGGAACGCCAGACGAACTTCAGCTGAGAAGGGACCAGAGGCAGCCGCGCCACGCCCTCCTATCAGTCTCTCTCACTAACTGAGATGATGATTAGGGAAATGTCACTTGTGGCTGGCCGCCTCTTTCCCCCCTTCCACTGCCATCTGGAACCTTCGCGTGGATTCACGGAAACTAGAGACTTAGAGAAGACGGCGATATTCCTATAAAAAGAGCTGCAGAGAGTGTTTTGTGTTAGTTAGTCAGTGCTTGACGAGCTAGTAAACGGACGAGAAGACTGCGTACGTGCGTCGGAGGAGTTTACGTAATCGCGAGTGCAGGTGGAACTTTAACGGACGAACTGGTGAATCGTAATTGTGTGCATTAAGTAATTCTGTGTAATTGGCAAGTGTTTAACTGTAAGTCGGTGGAAATAAAGAACATTTTTGAGTGGTGCAATTGGACTTTTCATTTCACGAACCCACAAAGTCACAGTGGTGTCAGGAAGCGGGACAACAACATCACCGAACATTACAGCCATGGACGCGGCATTGGAAAAGATTTTGGATATGCTGACAGAAATGAAGACGGCAAATGAAAACCTTGCTGCAAAAACAGAAGCGGCAAATAACAACCTGGCCGCGGAACTGAAACTAATGAAGACGGCTAACGACAACATCACCGAGAAGATGGAAGAAATGAAGGCCGAGCTAACCACAGAAATGAGAGCAGCGAACGGCAGTCTGGCCACGGAAATTAAGGCGGCGAACGAGGCTCTCGCCGCAAAGTTTGAAGAACAGTTGGCCGGCGTAAAAGAGGACGTCACAAAGTTAGGCGAGCGCGTCGAAGACCTGGCGAACCGCGTTGATGAGCTGGAAGGAAAGGCCGACAACAACGTCAAGTCCCTGAGCGCCATGGTGGAGGACGTCGTCGGCAGGAGGTTGAAGGATTTGAAGGCCGACGCACCGGGACGCGACTCAACATCGGCGCGCGTCAAACCTCCGAAATATGACGGTGCGTTAACGTTTGAAGCCTTCCGCCGCCATTTCGACATAGTGGCCAAGCACAACAAATGGTCACCAGAAGAGGAGGCCACACAGTTAATAGCCAGCCTCCAGGGACGGGCCGCGGAAGTCCTAAACGCGGTGCAGACAACGGCGGCGCCCAAGGACATCTGGGAGGCCCTGGAGAATCGGTTTGGAAACCACCACTTAGCCGCAGCGTACCGCAGCCAGGTGAAGGCAAGGTCACAGTAGCCAGGGGAGACGCTGCAGGAGTTCGCCCTGGCAGTTGAACAACTGGCAAGCAAGGCCCTGGTCGACCTCTCACCAGAGCTCGTGTCCCGGGAAGCAGCCTACACCTTCGTTGACGGGGTACGGGACACGGAGATTCGTCAGCGCCTAATGCTCGGCGATTATAAAACAATCCACGAGGCGCTGACAGCAGCATTAAGGATGGAGGCGGCCAAGGTAACAGCCATCCCGACTTCGAGAACAATCAGTGTCCGCTACACCGGAAACAGAAGACCAGCCGAGGGACGCATGCGAACACCTAGTGGCCTGTGTTGGGGGTGTGGACAGCCCGAACACCTGCAGAGAGACTGCCCACACCAGGAAGAGCAGCCGGAAAACGAGTAAGGGCCGTCGTGGAAAGGGGCACGTCGGCGCCATCACCACCATCCCCTCGAGTGACACTGCGCGCCGTCAGCCGGCGTATGGATGACAGCCTCATTGCGGACAGTTGGGTAAGAGGAAAGCCGTGCCGCGTGCTGGTGGACACCGGGGCGGCCGTGACCATCATCAGACCTGAAATGGCGAAGGGTTTGCGGACGAGGAAGCCGAGCCGCCCATACAAGCTAGTGACGGCATCGGGCGACACCTTGCCTGTGGAGAATAAGGCCCTGTTGAAGTTGACCTTGGGACGAAGTGTCGTACGTCTTTGGGTGTTCGTCGCGAAGGTGGCATAGGAGGTTATTCTGGGACTGGATGCCCTCCGGAGCCACGAGGCGACGGTCGACGTCGGCAGGAAGGTCCTGCGGCTTAACGGAGAAGAGGTTATTCTCCGTCAACCCGCAGAGCGCCTTGGAATCTGCAGGGTCGTCTTGAACCAAGACGTGGTTGTCCCCGCGAGGAGCGAGTTGGTGGTGACGGCGCGACTGCAAGGCCAGAGAACCAGGAACATGATGCTGGACCAGAAGACACCTGTACACGGACTATGTGTAGCCAGGGCACTGCTGCCGTGCCGAGAGGAGGTGCCAGTGAGGCTGCGAAATCCAACGGACGCCGATCACGACTTCCAAGCCGGGACGGAGTTGGGAACGTGCGAGCCCATGGTGAGCGTAACAGCTATCGACGAGACACGGGAGCCGGCGCCGAAGCAACCCTTGGGGCCCCGGCTAGAAGGCTTACTGGAGAGGGCGGCCGACCACCTGACCGCAGAACAGCTGGAGAAAGTTCGACAACTGCTAAGACGGTATCAGCGCGTCTTCAGCCAAGGTGATAGTGACTACGGCCGCACGGACAAAATGCTTCACCGCATCGACACCGGGGACGCCTGGCCTATTCGGCAACCACATAGACGCGTTCCGCTGGCGAAGCAAGAGGCGGTACGAGACATGCTGGAGGACATGAGATCCAGGGGAGTGATTGAAGAGTCTGACAGCTCTTGGTGTTCCCCTGTAGTCTTGGTGACAAAGAAGAACGGCGAGCTGCGCTTCTGCGTGGACTACAGAAAGTTGAACGCTGTCACCTGGAAGGAATGTTTCCCCTTACCCCGTATTGAGGACACCTTGGGCACGCTAGCTGGTGCACAGTGGTTCTCGACCCTGAACCTGAAGTCGGGCTACTGGCAGGTAGCTCTAGACCCAAGAGACAAGGAGAAGACAGCATTCTCGACAGGCCAAGGGCTCTAGCAGTTCACGGTTTTGCCCTTCGGCCTCTGCAACGCACCAGCTGCCTTCCAACGCCTCATGGAGTCAGTGATGAGAGGGCTGTTTTACGACGCCTGCCTTCTATACCTGGACGACATCATCATCGTCGGGAAAACTTTTGAAGATCACCTCGAGAATCTGAGTAAGGTGCTACAGAAACTGCAGGCGACCAACTAGAAGCTGAACGCGAAGAAGTGCCAGCTCTTCCGCAAGGAAGTGAACTACATGGGCCACATAGTCTCAGCAACCGGAGTGGCCACAGACCCGGAGAAGACACAAGCTGTGAGAGGTTGGCCTCACCCAAGGGATAAGAAAGAGCTGCGCAGTTTCCTGGGGCTGTGCAGTTATTACCGCCGCTTCATAAAGGGGTTCTCCAACATTGCCAAACCCCTCACCCGCCTGACAGAGGAACTCCGGCCTTATGTGCGGACGGAGGACGTCGCAGACGCTTTCCAGCTCCTGAAGGAGACCCTGTTCAGTGCTCCAATTTTGGGTTTCCAACAACCGGGTGGCACCTTCATTGTGGACACCGACGCCAGTGACCATTGCATTGGAGGTGTCCTATTGTAGATCCAGGACGGCCATTAGCGGGTGATAGCCTACTACAGCAAGACGCTATCCAAGGCAGACAAGAACTTCTGCGTCACCCGACGAGAGTTACTGACGGTAGTAAAAACTTTAGAGCACTTCCACAAGTACCTGTACGGTCAGCCATACCACCTGAGGACTGATCATTCCGCCCTAACCTGGCTATTGAGCTTTAAGAACCTGGACGGCCAGACAGCACGTTGGGTCCAGAGGCTGCAGGAGTACGACTTCACCTCGGAACATCGTAGAGGGAAGAGCCACGGTAACGCAGACGCCATGTCCCGAAGACCCTGTCCAGAACAGTGCGGCCAGTGCACAAGAGTGGAAGAGAAGGAGCGTACCGCAGCAGTCCGAGAAGTTGTGGCAGGTCCTGCGGACGGCTGGGATAGCGCAGTCCTGAGGAGGGAGCAGCTGGTGGACGCAGACTTGGTGCCACTGTTGAGGTTATTGGAGGCAGGGACGAGACCAATCTGGGAGGACATCGCAACGAGGAGCGCCACCTACAAGTCGTACTGGGCTCAATGGGACTCGTTGAAGACCAGAGAGGGCGTGCTGATCCGGGTATGGGAATCACCCGATGGGAAGACGCAGAGATAACAGTTGGTACTTCCCCGGAGTAAGGTCCCGGAAGTCTTGGAAGAAGTGCACGCCGGTAGTTCAGGAGGACACCTAGGAGCGAACCGAACGTTTGACAAACTACGGCAGCGCTACTACTGGCTGAGACTCCGAGAAGATGCTGAGAGATAGTGCCGTCAGTGACACGTGTGCGCGGCCAGTCGCGGCCTTCAGGTTAGGAGCCGGGGTCGCCTGCAGCAGTGCAACGTCGGAGCGCCATTAGAGCATATCGCCGTTGACATTGCTGGACCGTTCCCAGTGTCCGACTGAGGCAACAAGTACCTAATAGTGGCCGTGGACTACTTCACTAAGTGGCCGGAGGTGTATGCCATCCCAAACCAAGAGGCAAACACAATCACAGACTGCCTCTTGGAGCAAGTGTTCTGTCGATTTGGGGTGCCGTTAGAGCTACACAGTGACCAGGGTACCAACTTTGAGTCCAACCTAATGAAGGAGGCACTACAAAGGCTTGGGGTGAACAAGACCCGCACGACGCCTCTACATTCCCAGTCGGATGGCATGGTCGAAAGATACATCAAGACCTTAGAAGAACACCTGAGGATGGTTGTGGCCAGCCATCAGCGAGACTGGGACGTCAAGGTGCCACTGTTCTTGCAGGCCTACCGCTCGTCTACACACGACAACCTTGGAATGACGCCAGCCAGCTTAATGTTTGGCCGAGAGTTACGCCTCCCTTGTGACCTGGCTCTCGGAAGCCCTCCGGAGGCGAAGCAGCCGGTGACCGAGTATGTGGAGAACTTGGTGGACCATCTCCACGACATGCACGAGATGGCTCGCCAGAACATCCAGAAGGCGAGCGACCGCATGAAGACCAGATATGACAGGCAAGCCAACAGCCAAGGGTTCCAGCAAGGTGACCTGGTCTGTTTGTACCATCTTACCAGGACCAAGGGACGCTGCCCGAAGCTCCAGCAGCCATGGCAAGGACAGTACCGGGGAGAAGAGGATTAACGATCTGGTCTACCGCATCCAGAAGGTTCCCTGAGGGAAGATGTTGGTGGTACACCTGGATCGACTAGCCCGCTACGATGGTGATGTTCGGGACGACCAGCTTTGGGGAGGGAGCAGTGTCACCCAATTATCGGAGCGCCAGACGAACGACAGCTGAGAAGGGATAAGAGGCACCCGATCTACGCCCTCCTATCTGTCTCTGTCACTAACTGAGGGGATGATTAAGGAAATGTCACTTGTCGCTGGCCGTCTCTTTCCGCCCTTCCACTGCCATCTAGAACCTTCGCGTGGATTCACGGAAACTAGAGACTCCGAGAAGACGGCGATATTCCTATAAAAAGGGCTGCAGCGAGTGAATTGTGTTTGTCAGTCAGTGCTTGACGAGCTAGTGAACGGACGAGAAGACTGCGTACGTGCGTCGCAGAAGTTTACGTAATCGCGAGTGCAGGTGGAACTTTAACGGAAGAACTGGTGAATCGATATTGTGTGCATTACGTAATTCAGTGTAATTGGCAAGTGTTTAACTGTAAGTCGGTGGAAATAAAGAACATTTTTGAGTGGTGCAATTGGACTTTTCATTTCACGAACCCACAAGGTCACAATATTTAAAACTTATCAGGAGGACGGATTGACGGGTAATTATACCTTAAGTATAGGAAATTATGGCTTTCCAGAAATAAGAACTGGCCTTACCCTGAGAATTGGTGAGAAGCTGAAGTAGGCGATCGTTCTCTCAGTTTTAGTTCCTTGACCACATTCCGTAGTACTCCGTTTGCATTCTAAGAGGACAGCGAAAGGATCATACAGAGCTAATACTATCCGGGTACAGTTTGATGGAGATGCTTTACAGCAGAATTTTAGTTCTGCATCAGATTAATGGAAGGTTCTTCTGTTATTTATAAACCTAAAATTTGACGTCAATGGCAATGAAATAACGTTAGCAAATAAAAAGCGATAAAAATCAAGAATGTCCGGAAGATGGCATTTCCTGTGCCACTTAAATTTCACAACAACTTAGTACCTAAAGTAACCACCACAGACTTTGGTATTGAAGTTTCTGTTATGTTATAAACAAATAAATAAATTCCTCTTTTTATGTGTGCGTGTGTGTGTTTGGGGAGGGGGGAGGACGAGGCCCTAAGTCAAAAACGAAAAGTCGGAAAAATTGAAAATTTCTTAACTTCAACGTCTTCGAAGAACGGAAAAAAAAAACTTTTCTATAAAATACCCTAGCCGCGTCTACGCGTTATGTGGAAACATTTTCAAATCATTTTTAAATGTCTTTTATTATTTTAATTATTATATAACTTCTATAATATACTTTGATCAGAAATATCAGGCACATCTTAGCAGAATATTCTATGAATAACTTGTTAAGTGATCTTCATGTTCAATTGTTGTTGAACGGTTTTTGTTTGGTAAATCGTTAGAGACAGACAAAATGTACTAAAATACTGTCATATAATTAAAAGCATTCACTACTAATAACAATTTCCGGGATAACTTTATTGTTGGAAAATAGGTATAGGAGCTTTGAAAACCCAGTTTGTATTTAAATGTCAAGAACCTTAATTAAAAACAATGACATTTGGATATCGCATAAAACACTAGTCTTTACCTCAGGCAGTCTGCTTTATCCTGTAACATTGCTTGAGGAATGTTAGAGGGACACAAAGGTAGTGTTTGCACTATTATGTAGATCTTTATTTAAAACAACCAATGGCAGGTCATTCTTATAAAATACCATTGTGTGAATAAACAGAGATAACAATATTAAATACATACCTTTGCTAACAATATTCACGAAATGTGGGTATTAATAATTTAATATGTTTACCACATACTTGGTTGCATTAATAATTATAATTATAATCGATCTTCTAGACGGATTAGGAACTGGTTTTGAACCATGTATTCATTATGTATAGATTTCTTTCGGGTAAAATAAAGTTATCTAAATTAAAGTAAACGCTTATTATGTTACCTAAATCTGAAGAAAGCTTAAAAAATTATTGCGCCTGGCCTGGAGTTGGAGAAAACTATACAACTTTAAGATACAAGAGTACTTCACAGAGAACTTTCCAATTCACAAGTAGATTTATTAAGTGTATAGTACAATGTAAACGTAAGCATAAAATGTACTTCTGAGTGAACGGAAAAAGTAGGGCTTTGTTGGTAAAGTTCAATTTAGAAGGTGGTGTTTCATTTAAGAGTTTGTTGTTGCATCTTTGGAAGAAACTAAAGCTAAATGTTGAGTTTAACCTATGCCAAACAACGCCCTTTTTTGGGGTCCGAACGTATTTATTCAAGGAAGTCCCAATATGGGGTATTATATTTAAAAGAAAACGTATTTTCTTCTTAGTTACTATAGTAATTAAGTAGCAGGGAAAGATATGTATATATATTACAGTAAATATCATCGTCACAACGATCATCTTTTCTAACTTCTAAAAGGAGTGCTTAAGCAAGTCGTTGACATTAACCCCAGTTAAACAGCACACCTCCATATTGTGACTTTGTGGGTTCGTGAAATAAAAAGTCCAATTTCACCACTCAAAAATGTTCTTTATTTCCACCGACTTACAGTTAAACTCTTGCCAATTACACAGAATTACTTGCTGCACACAATTACAATTCACCAGTTCGTCCGTTACAATTTCCTTGTACTCGCGATTAAATAAACTCCGTTGCACATACCAGTTACGTACAGTCTTCCGTTGCACAATCTTCTCGTACATTAACACGTCACTGACTAACACTGCCTTCTTACACCAAGAACTGTCCTCATTCACACACTAACCAACTGACTGACTGACTCAACTCTGTCTGTCTGTAACCCTCTTTAAATAGGAATATCGCCAACTTCTGGTGTTTACAGGATTGTTCTAGTAACAGAAAGATCGAGAACCAGGTGTAAGGAAACATACGGCACAGTCATGTTTTTCCCCCAACCACAGCCTGTCACCACTATAGGACAAACGAGGCGAGGGCGTGGCTAACCGAACCTTCCCTGTCTCCCGCTGCCAGCTGCTTTCACAGGGTGTTCCAGCGCTCCCGTTACAATATCCCTGCTGCGGCCCTAATACGTCGATACGGAGCTGGAGCTCCCGGTGAACTGCAATCATTGTTTACTAGCTACCACCTCTTTAGATGTTCTGTTTCCCTGTCTTATGCCGTTGGACCAGCCGACCGGGAATAATCTCGCACCTGCGGTCCGCTTTCTCCATTGAGAACAAAACTGACACATGGTACATTTGCTGCGCCAATGTAAGACTTTTGGGGCTTAAAATTCCTTGCCGCGAATTTTATACCTGTTTTAAGAGCCACATATTCCTTATGGTGTATGATTACCATGATACAATGAGGTATAAACAGGTGGAACTGCTGCCCATGCTGTTGTAGTTTAACGGTACCGGTAAGTAAATAAAAATAAATAATTAAATAAATAAATAGATAGAGAAATAAATAATTCAATAAATAATTGAATAATTATCTAATTAATTAATGAATAAATAACATATAAATGAATAAATAAATAAATAAATAAATAAATAAATAAATAAATAAATAAATAAATAAATAAATAAATAAATAAATAAATAAATAAATAAATAAATAAATAAATAAATAAATAAATAAATAAATAAATAAATAAATAAATAAATAAATAAATAAATAAATAAATAAATAAATAAATAAATAAATAAATAAATAAATAAATAAATAAATAAATAAATAAATAAATAAATAAATAAATAAATAAATAAATAAATAAATAAATAAATAAATAAATAAATAAATAAATAAATAAATAAATAAATAAATAAATAAATAAATAAATAAATAAATAAATAAATAAATAAATAAATAAATAAATAAATAAATAAATAAATAAATAAATAAATAAATAAATAAATAAATAAATAAATAAATAAATAAATAAATAAATAAATAAATAAATAAATAAATAAATAAATAAATAAATAAATAAATAAATAAATAAATAAATAAATAAATAAATAAATAAATAAATAAATAAATAAATAAATAAATAAATAAATAAATAAATAAATAAATAAAAAATAAATAAATAAATAAATGAATGAATGAATGAATGAATGAATGAATAAATAATAAATAAATAAATAAATAAATAAATAAATAAATAAATAAACAAACAAACAAACAAACAAACAAACAAACAAACAAACAAACAAACAAACAAACAAACAAACAAACAAACAAACAAACAAACAAACAAACAAACAAACAAACAAACAAACAAACAAACAAACAAACAAACAAACAAACAAACAAACAAACAAACAAACAAATAAATAAATAAATAAATAAATAAATAAATAAATAAATAAATAAATAAATAAATAAGTAAGTAAGTAAAAAGCTAAATAAATAAAGAATAAATACGTAAATAAATACATACTTAAATAAATAATAAGATGAATAAATAAATAAATAGATAGATATATAAATAAATATATATAAATAAAATAATAAATAAATAAATACGGTCATAAGAAAACAAAAAGAGAAACTTTGGCCTATTTACTGGGAATTTACTGGCAATTTATAATTGTCATTATTTCTTTATATACCTATTAATTTTTATATTTATCAATTAATTTATTTTATTAATTTTTATTATTATTGTTACTGTTCTGTGCGAGGAATTATTTTTGATTGTAATATCAGCCTCTGAAAGCATTTAAAACGTATCAGGAGGAGGGATTGACGGGTAATTATACCTTAAGTATAGGAAGTAGTGACTTTCCAGAAATAAGAACAGGCCTTACCCTGAGAATGGGTGAGAAGCTAAAGTAGGCGATCGGTCTCTCAGTTTTAGTTCCTTGACCACATTCCGAATTACTACGTTTGCATTCGAAGAGGACAGCGAAAGTATCATACAGAGGTAACACTGTCAGGGTACTGTTCGATGGAGAAGCTTTACAGCAGCATTTAAGATCTGTATCTGATAAATGGAAGGTTCTTCTGTCATTTATAAACCTAAAATATGACGTTAATGGCAATGAAATAACGTTAGCAAATAAAAAGCGATAAAAATCAAGAATATGCGGGAAAATGGCATTTCCTGTACCACTTAAATTTCACAACAATTTAGTACCTAAAATAATCACCATAGACTATGGTATCGATGTTTCTGTGCATGTATATGATATAAATAAATAACGTCCACTGTTTATGTGTGTGTGTGTGGGGGGGGGGGGGACGAGGCCCTTACACAAAAACGAAAAGTCGGAAAAATTGAAAATTACTTAACTTCAACGTCTTCGAAGGACGGAAAAAAACCTTTTCTGTAAAATACCTAGCCGCCTCTAGTCGGTATGTTGAAACATTTTCAAATCAGTTTTAAATGTCTTTTATTATTTTAATTATTATATAACTTCTATAATATACTTTGATCGGAAATATCAGGCACCTCTTAGCAGAATGTTCTATGAATAACTTGTTAAGTGCTCTTCATATTCTATCGTTGTTGCACAGTTTTTGTTTGGTAAACCCTTAGAGACACACAAATGTACTAAAAATACTGTCATATAATTAAAACCATTTACTGCTAATAAAAATTTCCGGGATAACTTTGTTGTTGGAAAATAGGTATAGGAGCTTTGAAAACCCTAATTTGTATTTAACTATCAAGAACATTAATTAAAAACAATGAGGTTTGGATATCGCATAAATCACTAGTTTTTACCTCAGGCAGTTTGCTTTATCCTGTAACATTGCTTGAGGAATGTTAGAGGGACACCATGAGAGAACACGAGGAATGAGCAAGGAGATGGTGATTTCACTATTATGTAGATCTTTATTTAAAACAAACAATTGCAGGTCATTCTTATAGTATCCCGTTGTGTGAATAAACAGAGATAACAATATTAAGTACATACCTTTGCTAACGATATTAACTAAATGTGTTATTAATACTTTAATATGGTTACCACATACTTGGTTGCATTAATAGTTATAGTTATAATCGATTTTCTAGACGGATTAGGAAATGGCCTTGAACAATGCATTCATTATGTAAAGATTTCTTTCGGGTAAAATAAAGTTGTCTAGAATTAAAGTAAATGCTGATTAAGTTACCGAAATCTGAAGATAGTGTAAAAAATTATTGAGCCGGGCCTGGGGTTATAGAAAAAAGTTTTCAACTTTCAGATAGAAGAGTACTTCACAGAGAACTTTCCATTTCACAAGTAGATTTATTAACTGTATACAATGTAAGTGTAAGCATAAAACATATTTTTGAGTGAACTGAAAAAGTAGGGCTTTGCTGGTAAAGTTCAATTTAAAAGGTGGTGTTTCCTTTATGAGTTTGTTGTTGCATCTTTGGAAGAAACTAAAGCTAAATGTTGAGTTTCACCTATGATAAACAAACGCCCTTTGTTGTGGTCAGAACGTATTTGTTCAAGGAAATCCCAATATGGTGTATTCTTGTTGGAAAAAGACGTTTTTTTCTTCCTAGTTACTATAGTAATTAAGTAGCAGGGAAAGATATAAATTACAGAAAATATCATCCTCACAACGATTATTATATTTGTTCTCTTTTGTAATTTCTAAAACGTTTGCTTAAGCAAGTCGTTGACTTTATCCCCAACTGTTAAACATCACACCTGCATGTCTGTGCTGCGGCCCTAATACGTGGATACGGAGCTGGAGCTCCCAGTGAACTGCATTCATTGATTTACTAGTCATCACCTCTCTAGATGTTCTGTTTACCTGTCTTATGCCCCGCCTGCGGTGCCGCATGTAGTAAAAGCGGGCGTTAAACACTACACATTTCATTTTTTGTCTTATGCCCTTGGACCAGCCGACCGGGAATGATCTCGCACTTGCGGCCCGCGTTCTTCACTGAGAATAAAACTGACACATGGTACATTTGCTGAGCCAATCTAAGATATTTTTGGTGCTTAAAAATCCTTGCAGCGAATTTTATACCTCTTTTAAAAGCCACATATACCCTTATGGTATAAGATTACCATGATACAATGAGTTATAAAGAGGTGGAACTGCTGCCCTTGTGTTGTTGTTGTTGTTGTAGTTTAACGGTACCGGTAAACAAATAAATAAAAGTAAATAAATATATAAACAAATAAGTAAATAAATACATTAATAAGAAAATAAAAACAGAAACCTTGGCCTAATTACTGGTAATTCACAGGCAATTTAGAATTCTTATTATTTCTTTTTATAACTATTAATTTTTATATTTATCAATTTTTTTATTTTACTGACTTAGAGTATTATTGTTACTGTGCTGTGTGAGGAATGATCATCCTCTGAAATTATTTAAAACTTATCAGGAGGAGGGATTTACGGGTAATTATACCTTAAGTATAGGAAGTACTGACTTTCCAGAAATAAAAACAGGCATTACCCTGAGAATTGGTGAGAAGCTAAACTAGGCGATCGTTCTCTCACTTTTAGTTCCTTGTTCACATTCCGAAGTACTCCATTTGCAATCGAAGAGGACAGCGAAAAGATCATACAGAGGTAATACTGTCAGGGTACAGTTTGTTGGAGAAGCTTTACAGCAGCATTTTAGGACTGCATCAGATAAATGGAAGGTTCTTATGTTATTTATAAACCTAAAATTTTACGTTAATGGCAATGATATAACGTTAGCAAATAAAAAGCGATAAAAATCAAGAATGTCCGGGAAGTTGGCATTTCCTGTGCCACTTTAATTTCACAACAACTTAGTACCTAAAATAACCAACACAGACTTTGGTATCGAAGTCTCTGTGCATGTATATGTTATAAATAAATAACGTCCACTGTTTATGTGTGTGTGTGGGGGGGGGCGAGGCCCTAATTCAAAAACAAAAAGTCGGTAAAATTGGAAATTACTTAACTTCAACGTCTTCGAAAAAACGAAAAAAAAAACAAAACCTTTTCTATAAAATACCCTAGCCGCGTCTACGCTTTATGTGGAAACATTTTCAAACCATTTTTAAATGTCTTATATTATTTTAATTATTATATAACTTCTATAATATACTTTGATCAGAAATATCAGGCACATCTTAGCAGAATGTTATATGAACAACTTGGTAAGTACTCCTCATATTCAATTGTTGTTGCACAGTTTTTGTTTGGTATACCGTTAAAAATAGACAAAATGTACTAAAAATACTGTCATATAATTGAAACCATTTACTGCTAATAACAATTTCCGGGGTAACTTTGTTGTTGGAAAATAGGTATAAGAGCTTTGGAAACCCTAATCTGTATTTAAATGCACTGGTAACAAAATTTAAATTTCTTTCTTTCACGAGAATTAAAATAACAGATTCTACAGTATTTTTCGTGCTAAATTCAAATATAATTACAGTTTTTCCCCATCGGGCAGGAGTTTTGTGTGATATTCATTTGAATTTTTACAATACCTATTCCAAAAAATCCTTAACTAGCTATCTGACTCAAAATTATAACTACTGATTCTGACTTACCTAGAAAGTGGTAGATAGTGATTTTCGGGTATTTTTTGCGTCTGGAGCGTCTCTCATTTTAGTCCAAGAGTAGTCAGGCAGCATATTGGAACTCCACTTGCCTTGGAACCTGTTCTCTATTGTAGAAATTTGCTGATGAAAACCCTCACCGTGTTCATCGCTGACAGCTCCAAGGTTTTCGAGGAAGTAGTTTAAGTGAGGGTCCAAGAAGTGAATTTTTAAAGACATGTTGCATCCCATAGCTTTATAAGAATGCAGAAGATCAGCCACTATGTCACGATAGTTTTCTGGTTTATGGTTTCCAAGAAAATTGCAACACAAACTTTTGAAAGACTGCCAGGCTACTTTTTCCAGTGGATTTAGCAGTCCCTCGAAATGTTCATCAGCCATTATTGATCGAATTTGGAGTCCTATAAAAACTCCTTCTTTCAATTTAGCATCACTGACTTTGGGGAATTTCGATTTCAAGTACATGAATCCGTCAGAAAGTTTATCCATAGCTTTGACGAAATTTTTCATAACTCCTAACTTAATATGCAATGGAGGTAAAAATATTTTTTTCAGGCTTCACTAAAGGGACACATGCCACATTTTTCTGGCCAGGGATAAGAGATTCACGTTTTGGCCATGACTTTCTAACGTAGTGAGACTTCTTATCTCTGCTGTCCCACTCGCACAAAAAACATAAAAATTTGGTGAACCCAAGTTGCAAACCAAGCAATAAAGCAATGACCTTTAAATAACCACAGATATTCCATTCATATTTTCCATGTTGTATTTTCTCTAAAACTAGTTTCATATTTTCATATGTCTCTTTCATATCAGCGGCATGCGCTACCGGTATTGATGGAAGTTTATTGCCAATATGTAGCAGCACAGCCTTCAAACTTACTTTAGAGGAGTCTATGAGCAATCGCCACTCATCTGGCCGGTGTTGAAGCCCAAGAGTTTCCATAACTGAACAAATATTATTACAAAACACAATACCATTTTCGTCAGAGAAGTATACTTTGAAGACACTATGGCGGCTACGATATCTACTAATTCTTACATCTTCTTGGAGTAGATTCCACCCTTTGAGTCTGGAAGCTAAAACTTCCGCTTGCTGTTTAGACAGATTTAAATCGCGAATCAGGTCACTAAGGTCTTACTGATTGGGAAAGTATGGTTCTGATGAACAGCTACTGGCTTCATATGTAAGATCATTTTTATTTTCATCTGAATCATTTGGAGTTTCAGTCAGGTCAGAACCAGAGTTATCACTTACGGTCGTATCTGCATATACTGGTACGGGGAACCCTTCACTGTGTAAGACAGGTCTCATTACAGATTGCAAATTTGGATGCTTAACTGTATATTTTGTTTTAAATGTGATTCCTTTAATATTTGTCAAACAAAAATAACAGTCAGTTAAATGATCCTTCGGTTCCCTCCAAATCATGGGTATTGCAAATGGCATATGATGTGTTCCATTTTTGCAGCCAGTCAGCAGTCTAACACACGAAACACAATGTATTTGGGGCCCAGCTCTTATCAAAATCACCAACTTGACAGCCAAAGTAAAGTTTATAACACTTCTTTACAAGTGGGGTCAAATTTCGCCTGAGACTTGAAGGTCAGCTCGCCACAAATATAGCAGAAATTATCTGCATGATTTACACAATTTACTTGGCATGATGAAAAAATAAAGCACAGAAATACTACAGGCACAACATACACAAAACACTTCTAAACAGAAAGGAAGGAAATATTTCACTGCTCAACAATCTCACATTCAACTCAATACTCACACATCACAATGCCAAACAGTTCTGAACATGTCTAAACAACAACAATGAACAACAATGAACCTGCACAGTCATATTTTATTGCGCTTCAGCATGACATTGCAAATAATTTCAATAATATAGCTTGAGCAAAGAAAACGCTAAAATGATATTTTGAAAAGTAACTTTTCAGAAAAACTATGCCTGATGGGAAAATTCTGACTACATATCTGAATTCAGGATGGAAAATGCCACTAGATGCATTATTCAGATCTCTTGTGAAAAA
>CM060950.1:171580516-171588016 GCA_030765055.1 Mantis religiosa | reverse complement strand
GAATTTCCCGGATATCTGGAAGTGTGCTAAGGTCGTCTTCCTCCTGAAGGGAGGGAAATCACCATTAGAGTCGTCTGCATATAGGCCACTTTGTCTGTTGAACACACTCAGTAAGCTGTTTGAAGGACTGCTTAAACTCCGATTGGAAAGGGAGATCTTGGCCAGCGGCGGCTTCTCCGATAAGCAATACGGGTTCAGGAAAGGCCGCTCTACTATACAGGCTATTGCGGCTGTGCTTCGGATTCGAGACGACTTGCGTGGTAAATGGGCTGCCTTATTGACCTTAGATGTACGCAACGCGTTTAACACCGCCTCGTGGAGCCTTATCCTTCAGTGTCTTAGACAAAGAAACATCTCGCCATACCTGTTAAATATATTGACATCTTACTTTCATGCAAGGACGATACTCATTGATAAGCATAAGCTTCCTATTACGGCCGGTGTGCCTCAGGGTTCCATTCTTGGGCCTACTTTGTGGAACATCCTGTATGATGGAGTTCTCCGGTTGCAGCTTCCTGAAGGTGTACACCAAGTTGCGTTTGCGGACGACTTGGCACCACTTGTTGGTGCGGAGGACGACCAAGATCTAATATATCGCACGAATGAATCATTGCGACGTAGTGATAGGTGGATGACCTACCACCGGCTCGAATTAGCACCACAGAAAACTGAGGCAGTAATTTTGAAGGGTCCTCGGCAGCGCGCACACATTTCTTTTATGCTAAGGCATACACTGATAGTACCACAAAAGGCTATCCGATACCTGGGAGTCATGCTGGATGAACACCTCACCTTTGGCGAGCACATTAAAACTGTGACCAAGAAAGCGGAAGAAAAGGCCTCCCAACTTGCCCGACTCATGCCTAATATTGGTGGTCCGCGGTCCCTGAAGCGCCAAATGTTGTGCGGTGTAGTATATTCTATTCTGCTCTATGCTGCACCAATCTGGTACAGTGCCCTAAACGGGAAGAAATACGCCACAATGATGGAACGTGTGCAAAGAAAAGTACTTCTGTGCTCAATTTGTGCCTACCGAACTGTTTCCAATAGGGCATTACAGGTTGTGAGTGGGGCCCTCCCAATTGACCTGCTGGTTAAAGAACGTCAGCTACTCAGTGACCCGAACACCTGCCAATCTTTTGACGTTAAACACCTGATCAGAGACCACATGATTGCGCAATGGCAAGCGCGATGGACAGCAACCACCATCGTAGGCCAATGGACTAAACGGCTGATACCCGATGTGCGCCCATGGTTGCGTTGCAAACATAGGAACCTGGATTATTTCCTCACGCAGATTCTGACAGGCCATGGGCGATTTAAGAATTACGCCTTTCGCATGGGAAAAAGTGATTCTACCGCCTGCAACTACTGTACCCCTGAGGATTCTGCGGAACACACCTTCTTTATCTGCCCGCGATGGGATGGCCTGCGCCGAGAGGCGTATAGTAAACTAAACGCAACGCTCACACCTGAGAACCTAGGGATCACCATGCTGCAGAGCAAACACTCTTGGGACATAGTCCAACAACTGGCCAGGGCTATCATGTCAACTAAGGAGCGAGCTGAAAGGATGCTGCCCTAAGTACTTCTACTTCCCCTTCGCAGATTGATCTCCACCATATTGTCCAACTAAGACGGTGACCTGACTTATAGCTGCCATACTGATGAGATGCAAGCATTGCAGTTCCAGTGTGGTGTGCTGTGACAGTAAGGGTTTTTTAGTTGGTAGAAATCCAACTCACCACGCATAGTGGTGTCCAAGAGGATTTTTCCCTTACTATAAAAAAGTAAGTAAGTAAGTAAGTAAGTAAGTAAGTCAGTGAGTGAGTGAGTGAGTCAGTCAGTCAGTCAGTCAGTCAGTCAGCCAGCCAGCCAGCCAGCCAGCCAGCCAGCCAGCCAGCCAGCCAGCCAGCCAGCCAGCCAGCCAGCCAGCCAGCCAGCCAGCCAGCCAGCCAGCCAGCCAGCCAGCCAGCCAGCCAGCCAGTCAGTCAGTCAGTCAGTCAGTCAGTCAGTCAGTCAGTCAGTCAGTCAGTCAGTCAGTCAGTCAGTCAGCCAGTCAGTCAGTCAGTCAGTCAGTCAGTCAGTCAGTAAGTAAGTAAGTCAGTAAGTAAATGAGTCAGTGAGTCAGTGAGTGAGTGAGTGAGTGAGTGAGTGAGTCAGTCAGTCAGTCAGTCAGTCAGTAAGTAAGTCAGTAAGTAAATGAGTCAGTGAGTGAGTGAGTGAGTGAGTGAGTCAGTCAGTCAGTCAGTCAGTCAGTCAGTCAGTCAGTCAGTCAGCCAGCCAGCCAGCCAGCTAGCCAGCCAGCCAGCCAGCCAGCCAGCCAGCCAGCCAGCCAGCCAACCAGTCAGTCAGTCAGTCAGTCAGTAAGTCAGTAAGTAAATGAGTCAGTGAGTCAGTGAGTGAGTGAGTGAGTGAGTGAGTGAGTGAGTGAGTGAGTGAGTGAGTGAGTCAGTCAGTCAGTCAGTCAGTCAGTCAGTCAGTCAGTCAGTCAGTCAGTCAGTCAGTCAGTCAGTCAGTCAGTCAGTCAGTCAGTCAGTCAGTCAGTCAGTCAGTCAGTCAGTCAGTCAGTCAGTCAGTCAGTCAGTCAGTCAGTCAGTCAGTCAGTCAGTCAGTCAGTCAGTCAGTCAGTCAGTCAGTCAGTCAGTCAGTCAGTCAGTCAGTCAGTCAGTCCGTCAGTCAGTCAGTCAGTCAGTAAGTAAGTCAGTAAGTAAATGAGTCAGTGAGCCAGTGAGTGAGTGAGTGAGTGAGTGAGTGAGTGAGTGAGTCAGTCAGTCAGTCAGTCAGTCAGTGAGTCAGTCAGTCAGTCAGTCAGTAAGTAAATAAGTAAATAAGTAAGTAAGTAAATAAATAAATAAATAAATAAATAAATAAATAAATAAATAAATAAATAAATAAATAAATAAATAAATAAATAAATAAATAAATAAATAAATAAATAAATAAATAAATAAATAAATAAATAAATAAATACATGAATAAATAAATACATAAATAAATAAATAAATAAGTAGATAGATAAATGAATTATAAATAAATGGATAAATAAATAAATACGTAAATAAATAAATACACACTTGCATAAATGAATAAATAATAAATTTTAATAAATAAATAAAAAAATAGATAAATAAATAAGAAAATAAAAACAGAAACCTTGGCCTATTTACTGGGAATTTACTGGCAATTTAGAATTTTTATTTATTCTTTTTATAACTATATCTATTCAATTTATTTAATTTATTAATTTTGAGTATTATTGTTACTGTGCTGTGTGAGGAATTATTTTTGTATGTATCATCAGCCTCTGAAAGTATTTAAAACTTATCATGAGGACGGATTGACGGGTAATTATACCTTAAGTATAGGAAATTATGGCTTTCCAGAAATAAGAACAGGCTTTACCCTGAGAATTGGTGAGAAGCTAAAGTAGGCGATCTTTTTCTCAGTTTTAGTTCCTTGACCGCATTCCGTAGTACTCCGTTTGCATACGAAGAGGACAGCGAAAGGGTCGTACAGAGGTAATACCTACAGTCCGGGTACAGTTCGATAGAGAAGCTTTACAGCAGCATTTTAGTTCTGCATCAGATAAATCAAAGGCTCTTATGTCATTTATAAACCTTAATTTTTACGTTAATGGCAATGAAATAACGTTAACAAATAAAAGGCGATAAAAATCAAGAATGTCCGGGAAGATGGCATTTTCCTGTGCCACTTTAATTTCACAACTTAGTACCTAAAATAACCATCACAGACTTTGGTATCGAAGTTTCTGTGCATGTATATGTTATAAATAAGTAACGTCCACTGTTTAAGTGTGTGAGGCGGGGGGGGGGGGGGGGGGGGAAGGACGAGGCCCTAACTCAAAAACAAAAAGTCGGTAAAATTGAAAATTACAAAACTTCAACGTCTTCGAAAAAACGAAAAATCAATTCTCTTTCTATAAAATACCCTTAGCCGCGTCTACGCGTTATGTGGAAACATTTTCAAATCATTTTTAAATGTCTTTTATTATATTAATTATTATATAACTTCTATAATATACTTTGATCAGAAATATCAGGCACATCTTAGCAGAATATTCTATGAATAACTTGTTAAGTGATCTTCATGTTCAATTGCTGTTGCACAGTTTTTGTTTGGTAAACCGTTAAAAATAGACAAAATGTACTGAAAGTACTGTCATATAATTAAAACCATTTACTGCTAATAACAATTTCCGGGGTAACTTTGTTGTTGGAAAATAGGTTTAGGAGCTTTGAAATCCTTAATTTGTATTTAAATACACTGGAAAACAAAATTTAAATTTCTTTCTTTCACAAGAATTATAATAACAGATTCTAAAGTATTCTTCGTGCTAAATTCAAATATAATTACAGTTTTTCCCCATCGGGCAGGAGTTTTGTGTGATATTCATTTGAATTTTTACAATATTCCAAAAAATCCGTAACTAGCTATCTCACTCAAAATTATAACTACTGATTCTGGCTTACCTAGAAAGTGGTAGATAGTGATTTTTGGGTATATTTTGCATCTGGAACGTCCCTCATTTTAGTCCAAGAGTAGTCAGCCAGCATATTGGATTTCCACTTGCCTTGGTACCTCTTCTCTGTTGTAGAAATTTTCTGATGGAAACGCTCACCGTGTTCATCGCTCACAGCTCCAAGGTTTTCGAGGAAGAAGTCCAAGTGAGGGTCTAAGAAGTGAATTTTTAAAGATATCTTGCATCCCATAGCTTTATAAGAATACAGAAGATCAGATACTATGTCATGATAGTTTTCTGCTTTATAGTTTCCAAGAAAATTACAACACAAACTTTTGAAAGACTGCCAGGCTGCTTTATCCAGTGGATTTAACAATCTCCCGAAATGTTCATCAGCCATTCTTGATCGAATTTTTGGTACTATAAAAACACCTTCTTTCAATTTAGCATCACTGACTTTGGGGAATTTCGATTTCATGTACATGACTCCATCAGAATGTTTATCCATAGCTTTGAAGAAATTTTTCATAACTCCAAACGTAATATGCAATGGAGGTAAGAATATTTTTTTCAGGCTGCACTAAAGGGACACATGCCACATTTTTCTGGCCAGGGATAAGAGATTCACGTTTTGGCCATGACTTTCTAACGTAGTGAGACTTCTTATCTCTGCTGTCCCACTCGCACAAAAAACATAAATATTTGGTGAACCCAAGTTGCAAACCAAGCAATAAAGCAATGACCTTTATATCACCACAGATATTCCATTCATATTTTCCATATTGTATTTTCTCTAAAACTAGTTTCATATTTTCATATGTCTCTTTCATATGAGCGGCATGCGCTACCGGTATTGGTGAAAGTTTATTGCCAATATGTAGCAGCACAGCCTTCAAACTTACTTTAGAGGAGTCTATGAACAATCGCCACTCATCTGGCCGGTGTTGAAGCCCAAGAGTTTCCATAACTGAACAAATATTACTACAAAACACAATACCATTTTCGTCAGAGAAGTATACTTTGAAAACAGTATGGCGGCTACGATATCTACTAATTCTTACATCTTTTGGAGTAGATTCCACCCTTTGAGTCTTGAAGCTAAAACTTCCGCTTGCTGTTTAGACAGATTTAAATCGCGAATCAGGTCACTAAGGTCTTGCTGATTGGGAAAGCATGGTTCTGATGAACAGCTACTGGCTTCATATGTAAGATCAATTTTATTTTCATCTGAATCATTTGGAGTTTCAGTCAGGTCAGAACCAGAGTTATCACTTACGGTCGTATCTGCATATACTGGTACGGGGAACCCTTCACTGTGTAAGACAGGTCTCATTACAGATTGCAAATTTGGATGCTTAACTGTATATTTTGTTTTAAATGTGATTCCTTTAATATATGTCAAACAAAAATAACAGTCAGTTAAATGATCCTTCGGTTCCCTCCAAATCATGGGAATTGCAAAGGGCATATGCTGTGTACCATTTTTCCAGCCAGTCAGCAGTCTAACACACGAAACACAGAATGTATTTGGGGCCTAGCCCTTATCAAAATCACCAACTTGACACCCAAAGTAAAGTTTATAACACTTCTTTACAAGTGGGGTGAAATTTCGCCTGAGACTTGAAGGTCAGCTCACCACAAATATAGCAGAAATTATCTGCATGACTTACACAATTTCTTGGCATGATGAAAAAATAAAGCACAGAAATACAACATGAACAACTTACACAATACACTTCTAAACAGAAAGGAAGGAAATATTTCACTACTCAACAATCTCACTTTCAGCTCAATACTGACACATCACAATGCCAAACAGTTCTGAACATGTCTAAACAACAACAATGAACCTGCACAGTCATGTTTTATTGCGCTTCAGTTTGACATTACAAATAATTTCAATAATACAGTTTGAGTAAAGACAACGCTAAAATTATATTTTGAAAAGTAGCTTTTACAGAAAAACTATGCCTGATGGGAAAATTCTGAATATATATCTGAATTCAGGACGGAAAATGCCAATAGATTCACTATTCAGATCTCTTGTGAAAAAAATCTTGTCGACCAGTGATATCAAGAACCTTAACTAAAAACAATGAAGTTTGGATATCGCATAAAGCACTTGTTCTTACCTCAGGCACTCTGCTTTATTCTGTTACATTGCTTGACGAATGTTAGAGGCACACAATGAGATAACACGAGGAAAGAACAAGACGGTGTTTGCACTATTATGTAGATCTTTATTTAAAACAACCAATTGCAGATCATTCTTATATAATACCATTGTGTGCATAAACAGAGATACCAGTATTAAATACATACCTTTGCTATGAATATCAACTAAATGTGAGTATTAATAATTTAATATGTTTACCACATACTTGGTTGCATTAATTAATATAATTATAATCGATTTTCTAGACGGATTAGAAACTGGCCTTGAACAATGCATTCATGATGTAAAGATTCATTTCCGGTAAAATAAAGTTGTCTAAAATTAAAGTAAATGCTTATTAAGTTACCTAAACCTGAAGATAGTTTAAAAAATTATTGGGCCTGGCTTGGTGTGAGTGAAGGAGTGAGTGTGTGGTGTTTTAGGGCCCGTCGACAGCAAGGTCATTTGGGCCCGTCCTGGCTTGGAGTTAGACAAAACTATACAACTTTCAGATAGAAGAGTACTTCACAGAGAACTTTCCAATTCACAAGTAAATTTATTAACTGTATGCAATGTAAAGGTAAGCATAAAACGTATTTCTGATTGAACGGAAAAAGTAGGGGTTTGCTGGTAAAGTTCAATTTAGAAGGTGGTGTTTCCTTGAAGAGTTTTTTGTTGCATCTTTGGAAGAAACTAAAGCTAAATGTTGAGTTTAACCTATGCCAAACAAACGCCCTTGTTTGGGGTCAGTACGTATTTATTCAAGGAAGTCCCAATATGAGGTATTATTGTTGGAAAATAACGTATTTTCTTCTTAGTTACTATAGTAATTAAGTAGCAGGGAAAGATATAAATTACAGTA
>CM060950.1:171573016-171575516 GCA_030765055.1 Mantis religiosa | reverse complement strand
GATACTTTTAATTCATTTTTTATCAATGAGGTTTAAGACATTGCTAACTCTGTACCTCATAGCACAAATAAGGCACTCTTCTTTTTGGACAATCTGCCTAAAGTAGATTCCAAATTCAATTTTCACCACTTGAACTTTGGAATTGTTCATTCCACTATTTTGACCCTAAATAACAGCGCTTGTCTTGATGTAAATGGACTTAACCCAAAAATACTTAAAATAGCATCCATATATATTTCCGAGCCTTTAGCTTATATTTTTAATCTTTGTTTGGATATTTGTGTGTTTCCTGATGTTTATAAATAAGCAAAGGCCATACCTTTACATAAAAGGGGACAAGTATGATCCGGTAAATTACAGACCTGTTAGTATATTACCAATTATGTCCAAGGTCTTTGAAATTCTATTAAGCAAACAAGTTACCAAACATTTGGAAGATAATTCATTGTTTTCAAATAGTCAATTTGGATTTCGAGCCAAAGGTAGTACCATTGATGCCGTGGTTTTTTTTAACCAGATGTTACTCCAGTCTTGAAAGAGGCGATATTGTACATAGCCGATTTTTCGATATGTCAAAGGCCTTCGACACTATTTCACATGATAGTTTACTCAAGAAACTATAATACTATGGTTTTAATGATGATAGTCTGAAATTGATCAGATCGTATTTGTCACACAGATACCAATCTGTATATTTTAATGGAATATTTTCTAACTTTGTGGTGGTGAAACATGGTGTCCCTCAGGGCTCCATACTTCGACCCTTGTTTTTTATCATATATATATAAATGATCTACCATATTATATTGGGGAAGACTGCCTAAGGACATACCTTTGTGCAGATGATTTAGCAATTAATATTGCTTTAAATCACAGAATTCTTTTATGTTCTAAAATAACTGATTTGTCTAACAGAATTGAAAATTGGTGTAAGCACAACAGCCTAATAATTAATAATAACAAAACTGCTGATGTTACTTTTAAAATTAATTCAGCTGATCCTGGCTCTCTTGAATCAGTTAAGTTTTTGGACATTTGTCTTGAATCTTGTCTGGGTTGGAACACTAATATTGAGAATGTTGCTGGAAAATTAATCAGAGGACTTTTCTTATTATGAATTTTAAAGAAATACTTATTTTTGAACTCTCTAAAAACTTTGTATTTTGGATGCATAAATAGCCATTTGAGTTATGGCATTTTACTATGGGGTAGCCATGTTTCACCTAATAAAATTTTTGTACTTCAGAAGAGAGCAATTCGGCTATGGAGCATCGTCTAGGACACACTGTAAACCGTTATTTATTAATTTGGGCATATTAACCATGCCTTCTTTGTTTATTATGAATTGGCTCTTATATGTTAAGATGAATGTAGTTTTATATGCATTGCGTTCTTCAGTTAATAATTACTCCACAAGAAACAGTGCTAACATTTATATTGCTAAATGCAAATACAGTAAAGTTCAACATTCATTTGAAATTACATCTTTAAATCTATTTAATAGTCTTCCCAACAATGTCAAAGTTCTGCCACTAGTGCTGTTTAAAATAAAAGTTAAATCTACAGTATTACAGAGTTTTATAACAGTAATATGTTTTTGTAATGCTTTAATGTTATATTTGTATGTGTGTTTGACGTTAATATACAAACTTTGTATTGTCTTGGCAAATAAATCATATCTATCTATAGGTGGAATGACTGGTGAATCTTAATTACAAGTATTAACGAACACACAATGCAATTATTCATTACTAGATAACTTTGAATTTTAGCAATGTATGAATATGTTTTTGGTGGTATGAATTACATAATTTTGTTCTAACCTTCTAAATGAATCCATCAATGGACTGGTGCACAATATCATTCTACAAAAAATACGATTGCTTCAACTTTCTGCTTAAGTCCGGTTATGTAGTCTCAGTTTTGGAAACGATGAGTAAATGTTTTTCTCACCTCAGATTATTAGGTTCCGTATGGGGAGCACCAGTTCGCATTGGCAGATGTTCCATTTCCACAGGAAGAGCACAGAGGAACAGAACATAAAAAATTACCTTAGGCAAGGAAACAATTGAAATCAACTAAAAACGCTTGTATCGAGGTTTAGTGTACTTTGATATTCATAATAATAAAAAATAAACAATTCTTAGGAAACAGCATATGTGCGACTTTGGGGGACATAGGTCTAATACAAAAACTACGTTAAGTATCACAATTCTTCCACAGGTTCCACAAGAACCTTCTCAGGCAGATACCTCACACTACGGTTACTATTTCATCAAAGTATTACTTTCAAAACATCCATTTTTAACCTTTAGCATTTATTGAATGTTCGAATTTTTTAACTAAAGGCCTCTGGTGTAGCTATAGATAAAACAATTTTTTTATGAATTTTTATAATGACTGTCACGAGAGCTTTTATTTTAATTTTTAAAAATTGGTATAATTTGTGAATGACTGTTTTGCTATTGTTCGTGATTGCCATGTAAATAATCCTCAAAAG
>CM060950.1:171555516-171565516 GCA_030765055.1 Mantis religiosa | reverse complement strand
CGATCAAGGGAACTTGGAGTACAGAACTATGCAATGTTTCAACTTTTAGGAATGCGTATGTGATATGGAATTTGTTTAAGCATAGCCAAGCCTTCTCAAATGTTTGGGGTTAATGGTGACTTCTTTCATAAATATGTTTTTAGAAATTACAAAAGAAAAATGTGCCAAAGTCAGTCAGAGGTTGGCAACTCTGTTTAATTTTTCGTGGCCATGTTAAGTAAAGAAGGCATTTGTTTCCAGTTTAATGTTGTATATCGAAATGCCACTGAGTGTGAGCGCTCTGAAACAACATGCACGAAATTGCTTACGTGTGTACATGATATACGGAAGTGTATCTCTTACTTTTGTGTGTGTGATTTTTATACTTGAAGTACAACTATTTGGGACCTTGAAGAGATTAGCAAATGCTTTGCTCTATTCAGGCAGTTAGGTTCCGTATGTGGAGTACTTCTGCGCATTTACAGATATTACATTTCAATTGGAACAGGACTAGTTAACAGAACATACATTACGCAACGAAACTATTGAATTCAAATAAAAAGTTCTGTATTAAGCTTTAATGCTTTTGATATTCACAATAACAACAAACAACAATACAATTTTTAGAAAACGGCCCTTGTGCGAGTTTTGGGGTTATAACTCAAATACAAAAAGCGCGGCAAATGACTAATGTCCCATAAAGGATCTGACGAGTACTTTCTCATGCAGATACCTCACCCTACGATAACCATTTCGTAAAGTATTATTTTCAAAACAATAATATTTAATTGTTAATATTTGTTTAATGTTCGCATTTGTCATCACAAGGCTGCTGAGGTAGCTATGCATAAAGGAATTTCACCTTTTCTTGATGTTCTTTTTATAAATTTTTTATAATGACTTTCCCCAGAGCTTTCGTTTTAACTTTTAAAACTTGCTATTCCTACATATGTGCACAAATGGCATTTTTGCTTTTTGTCTTGATATACATGTGAAGAATACTCTGAAATCTCTAAATTTACACGATAAAGCACTGTAGTTCACGTTAGAAATTGAAAATAATGCTTGCAACCAGCTTTTAGATCTAAATATAATACAAATGGCAACAAACCACACATTGGCATTTATATGAAAGCAACTCATTTTGCTAATTACATAAAAATAAAGCTCCCTTTAGCTTTCGAAGTAGATATATTATTTAATGTAACCAAGTATGTGGCTAATGTATTAAACTCTCAGCACTCAGATCTCCTTTATACTGTTAAAAAATAAGAACTTATATTCTCATCTCTGCTTATTCAAACAATGTTTCTGATAACAAAAACCTGCAATTGGTTGTGATAAATGAAAACCTACATAATAGTGAGATCAGCATCTCCTCCCTCTTTCCCGGTTTTCCCTCATTGTCTCCCCCTCTATTCCACACACAGCATTTATCTAGGTTATGACGGTGTCTAGAATACTGGTTAGGTATAACTCTGCTTATTCTGAGATTTTACTAAAATGTCTAACCTAGGTAAACAGGCTCGACAGCACACAATCTTGTGTCTGTTCCTTATGTTAGTTATGTAAGAGGAATTTCACAGTTTCCCCTGACATTCCTCTGACATACATTACGCAAGGAAGTGTAACCATAAATATTACAGCTTCTATTGTAATTTGTAAATAATAAAACCTGTAACAAGTTTTACGAGTATTTTCTATAATGATTGAAACATAATAAAATCCTAAGAACCTTCTTTTTTCCCCCAACCATTAGAATTATCCTTCGGTCCGGGTGTTGGAGCAGGAGCTATCAGTGAGACTTGCTTACAGAAGCCCCACGTTCAAGTCCCGAAGCCAACTAATTTGATGAAAGGTTTCTCTTTTCCGCTATTTTCGTAGTGGAAATCGAGTTGCTGATTGGTAAACAGTTACAGAATTGTCCTATTCCGTCACCATTCATATCATATGCTGATACTTCACCGCCGAAAGGGTAATGAGTTGATGGGAGACTAATCGCCATTAGAAAATGAGTTTGTTATGTGGGACCCTAAACTGGATGAGTGCCAAGCTTAAAAATACCCTCTTCGGAATTCCTGTGTGCAAAGGTAACAAACTCACCCATACCTGCCCTGTCAGTCACACTAGCCTTCTTTCGCTCAATTTCTCTCTCTTTCTCTATGGATGTACCTTTTGGCATCGGCAAAGCTACTAAATATTTGAGGTTAATGGTAACGTGTTTGATATATATGATTTTAAAAATGACAAAAGGAAACAAGTGCAACAGTCGATGAGAATGAGGCGTGTAGATCAAGTTGTAACTCTCTTTAATATTTAGGCGTCACAGTAAGTATAGAAAGCATTTGTTTACAATTAAACGTTTTTAATCGAAATGCCACTGAATGTGAAGGTTCTGAGACAAAATGCAAGACATGTTTACACGAAATACAGTAGTGGCTCTCTTAATTTTGTTTATGGAATCACATTTCCCTAGTGGGAGCGCACTATGTGGATCTGGGGAACTATAAGTGGAATGGCTGATGATTTCTAAGTACAAGTTTTAACGAACACACGAATCAATTGTTCATTTGTTCTTAATTTTAACAATGTATGAATATGTTTTTGGTGGTATGAATTACATAATTTTGTTCTGAAATTCTAAATGAATCCTTCAATGGACTGGTGCACAAGATCATTCTATAAAAAATATGAATGCTTCAACTTTCTGCTTAAGTCCGGTTATGTAGTCTCAGTCTTGGAAACGATTAGTAAATGTTTTTCTCACCTAAGGCATTTAGGTTCCGTATGTGGAGCACGTATTCGCATTGGCAGATGTTCCATTTCCACTGGAAGAGGACAGGGTAACAGAACATAACAAATTACCTTAGGCAAGGAAACAATTGAATTTAACTAAAAAGTTCTGTATTGAGGTTTAGTGTACTTTGATATTCGTAATAATAAAAAAGAATACAATTTTTAGAAAACGGCCTAAGTGCGTCTTATGGGGACATAGCTCCAATACTAACATTATGTTAAGTACCTATCACTTCTCTCCCACAGGTTTCCACAAGAACTTTCTCAGGCAGATACCTCACCCTACGATTACTGTTTCGACAATGTATTACTTTCAAAACATCCGCTCTTAATCTTTAGTATTTGTTTAATGTTCGAATTTTTTAACTAAAGCCTTCGGATGTAGCTATGCATAAAACAATTTCATTTTTTTTATTATTTTATTAATTTTTAGAATGACTGTCGAGAGAGCTTTCATTTTAATTTTTAAAACGTGGTATAATTTTTGAATGACTTTTTAGCTATTGTTCTTGATAGACATGTAAATAATACTCTAAAGGCTCTAAATTCACACAGTAGAGCTCCATAGTTCGAGTTAGAAATTGAAAATAATGCTTGCATTCCGCTTTTAGATCTAAATATAATAAAACTGACAATAAACTACACCTAGGCGTTCATAGGAAACCAACCGGTTTTTAATTACATAAAAATGAATGTTTTAGCCCTTTATCAAAAACAATTACTGGTTTAAATTGCTTAATTTACACGTTTAAAATATACCATAAAAGGAGTTATGGAGTTGAGAATATAATCCCATTATAAGTACCGCTTGATTAAGATTTTATAAGTGAAAGATGCACAAATTTAAATAATAAGAAAATGTAAATAATGTATGGATCCTTTACAATTTAAAACAATTACAAATACGTTGATAAATCAGCTGTGGTAGATCATATTTGCTCCCATATTTAGGAAATTGATCTAAATCCAAATTATTAAGGCTATTAATTACAGCAATGGTTTTAAAGATTAGGGATAAATTGTTTGTCTAACGAAGTAGGAACGGTGATTTTTGAAATACCGCCAACCACTTCTGTCAGTAAGTTTGTTTTACTCTCAAGGTTGGTATTAATTACCAAAATCATCCCTCAACTGGCGCAATTAAGTTAATATTACTAAGCTATAATAGAATAAATAGATGCATTTATCAACCGATAATTATAAAATGGAATGAATAAGAGTACTGAATTAGCAGTACATTACCACTAATTATGGCAAGGAATGCGTTATTTATTTATTTACATATATATTTATTGATATATTTACTTATTTATTTATTTGTTTATTTATTGAGATATTTATCTACTGATTTGTTTACACTATCGTTAAACTACTACAACGACAACTGCAACAAGAACAGCAACAGCAGGGCACTAGATTCTTCTTCCTACTTTTTTGATTGAAATCCTATGTCTTAAGAGTATGTCTGGCTTTGAACAAACATTTGTAGAGCTTCCCGATAGGAATTATAAACTCCAGAAAGATTGTAGACGGGAGCAGTAAATAATCCATGTGTCAGTTTTGTTCTCAATAGAGTAAGCGCGGCACATGTTCGTGTGTAATCGCGCCCGGCATGGGCACGGCATAAGACAGTGTAACAGAACGTTTAAAGAGGTGATAACTAATGCATCAGTCACTGCCGTGGGCACAGAGCTCCAGCTCCGTATCGATCCATCAGGGCCGCAGCACAGGTTTGGAGGTGTAATCATCGCGGTTACCGCCTATGACCAACCTAAGCACTCTTTTTAGAAATTAGGAAAGGTAACAAATAAATCATTCGATGTGAAAATGACCTTTATTTTATTTCAGAACATTCTCGGCTACTTAGTTGCTATAGTGGCCAGAGGTAGCGTCATCTTCCAAATATAAGTTTCATATTGCGGTTTGTTTCAATAAAGATGATCTGACCTCAAGCAAGGCTGCTTCTTTTACATAAGGATAAACTAGATATTTATCTTTAGCGTCCTCCAGGGTTGGAACAACATTTTAAAGTACCCTCTCTTAACATTGTGCTTCATTTGTAAAACTTTACCTTTCGCCTCACTCAAAAAACACATTTGACTTTTATGCCTTAAGTGTAATATCTTTACAGATCATAAAATTTATTTTAAAATATATGTCATGAGTCATGAGATCTTTTCTCAGGTGTAGATGTTTGGAGACAGAAATAAAATTTTATATGACTCCGACTTCGTATATTTGTATATTCTGAATTACAATTCACTCGTCACTATTACGGATACCGAACAACACTTTTGAAGGTTATTAACTTTCCTTTACAATTATATTCACCGCGACATTTTTCCCTCGTCATGAAACAAGACTGACGAACATATCTCTCTCAAGATTATTGATTTTCCGTAACTATCGTTACTCCTCTATTAATTTTGTGGTTGACCGATGTACTGCTACGTCACCGCATTACGTAATACAATTATTACTACGACCAATCACAAAATTACACATATATTTGTTTTTAATATTGTAACGCGACCGTTGGAACACCCTGTAAAGCAGCTGGGAGCGGAAGGCAGGGGGAGGTCAATGTTAGCTACGCCCTCCCCTCGTTTGTCTTATAGTGGTGACAGGGACGACTGGGGAAAGAAACATAATTGTGCGGTCTGTTTCTCTTCCACCTGGTTCCAGAAATTACGGGATCTTTCATCATCTGGAAACGTCTAGAAGACGGCGAGATGCCTATAAAAGGGCTGCAGCTAGTCAGTCAGTGAGTCAGTTGGTTAGTGTGTGAGTGAGGACAGTTCTTGGTGTAAGAAGGCAGTGTTAGTCAGTGACGTGTTAATGAACGAAAGGATTGTGCAACGGAAGACTGTACGAACTGTGTATGGGTATCGGAGTTTATGTAATCGCGAGTACAAGTTAAGTTGTAACGGACGAACTGGTAAATTGTAACTGTGTGCGGCAAGTAACTCTGTGTAATTGGCAAGAGTTTAACTGTAAGTCGGTGGAAATAAAGAACATTTTTGAGTGGTGTAATTGGACTTTTCATTTCACGAACCCACAAAGTCACACTGGTGTCAGGAAGCGGGAAGATAACATCACCGAGCATTACAACCATGGACGCGGCATTGGAGAAAATTTTGGAGACGATGATGGAAATGAAGGCGGAACTGAAAGAAATGAAGACGGCCAACGACAACATCGCCGGGAAGATGGAAGAAATGAAGGCCGAACTAATCTCGGAAATGAAGGCGGCGAACGAGGCTCTCGCCGCAAAGATTGAGGAACGTTTGGCCGGCGTGAGGGATGACGTCGCGAACCTGGGCAAACGGAAGGGTCAAGTAGACGACCGCCTTAATGATTTAGAGGAAAAGGCCGACAACATCGCAAAACCCCTCACCCGCCTGACGGAGGAAAACCGGCCTTATGTGTGGACGGAGGACGCCGAAGACGCTTTCCAGCACCCGAAGGGGACCCTGTGCAGTGCTTCAATTTTGGGTTTCCCACAACCGGGTGGCGCCTTCATTGTGGACACCGACGCCAGCGACCATTGCATTGGAGGTGTCCTATCGCAGATCCAGGACGGCCACGAGCGCACAAGAGTGGAAGAGGAGGAGCGTGCCGCAGCAGTCCGAGTAGTTGTGGCAGTGCCTGCTGAAGGCTGGGATAGCGCAGGCCTGAGGAGGGAGCAGCTGGCGGACGCAGACTTGGGGCCACTCTTGAGGGAAGTGGACGCAGGGACGAGACCAACCTGGGAGGACATCGCACCGAGGAGCGCCACCTACAAGTCGCACTGGGCCCGATGGGACTCGTTGAAGACCAGAGAGGGCGTGCTGTTCCGGGTATGGGAGTCACCCGATGGGAAGGCGCAGAGAGAACAGTTGGTACTTCCCCGGAGCAAGGTCCCGGAAGTCTTGGAGGAAGTGCACGCCGGTACTTCAGGAGGACACCTGGGAGCGAACCGAATGATTCGCAAACTACGGCAGCGCTACTTCTGGCTGAGACTCCGAGTGGATGCTGGCGGTACACCTGGACCGCCTCGCACGCTACGTTGTGGCTGTTCGGGGCGAACAGCTTTGAGGAGGGAGCAGTGTAACGCGACCGTTGGAACACCCTGTAAAGCAGCTGGGAGCGGAAGGCAGGGGGAGGTCAATGTTAGCTACGCCCTCCCCTCGTTTGTCTTATAGTGGTGACAGGGACGACTGGGGAAAGAAACATAATTGTGCGGTCTGTTTCTCTTCCACCTGGTTCCAGAAATTACGGGATCTTTCATCATCTGGAAACGTCTAGAAGACGGCGAGATGCCTATAAAAGGGCTGCAGCTAGTCAGTCAGTGAGTCAGTTGGTTAGTGTGTGAGTGTGGACAGTTCTTGGTGTAAGAAGGCAGTGTTAGTCAGTGACGTGTTAATGAACGAAAGGATTGTGCAACGGAAGACTGTACGAACTGTGTATGGGTATCGGAGTTTATGTAATCGCGAGTACAAGTGAAGTTGTAACGGACGAACTGGTAAATTGTAACTGTGTGCGGCAAGTAACTCTGTGTAATTGGCAAGAGTTTAACTGTAAGTCGGTGGAAATAAAGAACATTTTTGAGTGGTGTAATTGGACTTTTCATTTCACGAACCCACAAAGTCACAATATTGTCATTACATGGCCTACTAAGATATATCAGAAAACAATATTCTATAAAAGGTTTTAACTAAAACATAGCATTACAAATGCCCTCTTCAAAATATATGGAAAATAATTTTAATTTATTTAACTTAAATACTTCAACAATGTGTTTCCATATATTTTGAAGAATGCCCCAAATTTAACAATTTTGTTTACAACAATGAACTTTAACATAAATATTATATAACATATAACAATAAACATACATTAAATGAAATAAAATAATGAATGAACATTTAACAGCACCTTAGCATTACTATAACACGTTTTTTTTTAAATATATATATTTGTCTTTATGAGTGGAGTGTGCCCCGCCCCAAATTTGCGTTAAAAGTATTTTTATAATTAACATTTTTAAATTATTTACAATGAACAAAACATAATACAACAATATAAATAATATTTTAACATAACAATTTCTAACCGAATATATATAATTAAAATGAAATAACTGAAATAAAATAAATCATTGACAATTAATTAAATGTGTATTTTACAATTAAATATTCATCACTTGAACGTGAAAGGCTTATACTAGTGTTCTAACCTTAAATACGCATACCTATCCGTTTGCCTATTCCTGTATGGCGATACGGTTTTCACAATATATTCACAAAATTAGTGTATCATGTGTCGTGTTAAAGTGTTATTTGACCGTGTGTATTGTGTAAGTTACGACAGGATACCTGAAGGTCTTGAAGTGCCCTCATAGACTCTAGGTATTGAAGATTGTCTCAGCGGCTTCAAAAACATCAGATGGAATCTACCATACAGACCTCCATCAGTCCTCTTGAGCTCAAATGTATGGTCCCCGAATTTGTTGGATATCATAAATGGTCCATCAAAAAGTAAGGCGAACTTTGCTGTTCTCTTCTTTTTGGCACTTGACAGATGGTGCTGTCGTTTATTCGTCCTCTTGGTCCTCTTCTTCCTCCTTTCTGCTGCGACGAATATCCTTTGAAAGGCCAAATCTGCCTTCTCTTCTGGGGTTAGCTGTTTTCCTTTCGGGATGGGCAGCGGAATCTGCCTGAATAAGGGTGTTGGTTCTTCTTCGAGCATCAACTCTGCTGGGGTGAATTCTGTCGTAGAATCCTTAGTAAAATTGATATGATCTTCAATCTGTTGGCAGTATTTAACCCAACTTTTGTGGTTGGAGTGACACATAATACGGAAAAAGTTGGTGACATTTCGAAGACTTCTTTCTGTTAAGTTGCCCTGGGGAAAGTATGCTGAAGAATGATACAGTTTTACTCCTAAACCCGTTAATGTTTGATTGAATTTCTTGCTCGTGTGGACTGAAGTATTGTCTGACAGTAGAGCTCGCATTTTCCCGTACTTAGAGATATAATCTTCTACAATCTTCTTTAAGCATGATTTTGAAGTAATTTTGTTCATGGGGTAGATTTCGATGAATTTTGTAAATGTGTCCTCAATCACAAAGATATATTTATAATTGTGCTGTCCAGCTGGTAACTCACCGTATGAGTCAATAGTTACCAGGGCATTTTTCTTATCCCTTATAATAGCTTGAGGTTCAACATCATATTTTACATTAAATGACTTAGCTTTTTGGCAAAGAAAGCAGGTCGAAATGATTTGCCTGACCTTTCTATATAAGTGTTTGACATATAAACACTCTTGAATAGCACTTGCTGTTTTGGCAACGCCGACATGCATAAGCGAGGTATGGAATTTGGTAATCGTTTCCACTTCCATGCTATTAGGGATAATTGCTTTCCACTTTAAGCAATCCTTGTCATGTAATTTATATAAGATGTTATTATGTTTTCCTATGCGCCATGTAGTGTTACTGTTAATCTCAGATCCTGTATTATATAAATATGATAAATGAATGTCTTCCCTTTGAAAATTTCCCAAATTTCTAAGTTTCTTTGAGAAAGAAGGCGTTATTGTGAGGTTAAGTACGATTAGTTTAACTTCATGTGTAGGAATTGCTATCACCAAATTTGTGGCGTTATTCCTCCACTCGCAGCAGATAGGAAGCACGCCTACTGTTTTGAAGATCCAGGTCAAGATTTGATTAAATAAGAGTGATGAGATCTTTTCTCAGGCATAGATGTTTGGTGACAGAAATAAAGTTTTATATGACTCCGACTTCGTAATATATCATTTAATTGTATATTCTGAATTACAATTCACTCGTCACTATTACGGATACCGAACAACTCCTTTTGAAGGTTATTAACTTTCCTTTACAATTATATTCACCGCAACATTTTTTCATCGTCATGAAACAAGACTGAAGAACATATCTCTCTCAAGATTATTGATTTTCCGTAACTATCGTTACTCCTCTATTAATTTTGTGATTGGCCGATGTACTGCTAGGTCACCGCATTACGTAATACAATTGTTACTACAGCCAATCACAAAATTACACATATATTTGTTTTTAATATTGTCATTACATGGCCTACTAAGTTATATCAGAAAACAATATTCATATAAAAAGCTTTGACTAAAACATATCGTTACATACCTCAGCCTACGATAACCATTTCGTAAAGTGTTATTTTCAAAACAACAATTTTTA
>CM060950.1:171525516-171550516 GCA_030765055.1 Mantis religiosa | reverse complement strand
CTATCTATCTATCTATCTATCTATCTATCTATCTATCTATCTATCTATCTATCTATCTATCTATCTATCTATCTATCTATCTATCTATCTATCTATCTATCTATCTATCTATCTATCTATCTATCTATCTATCTATCTATCTATCTATCTATCTATCTATCTATCTATCTATCTATCTATCTATCTATCTATCTATCTATCTATCTATCTATCTATCTATCTATCTATCTATCTATCTATCTATCTATCTATCTATCTATCTATCTATCTATTTATTTATTTATTTATTTATTTATTTATTTATTTATTTATTTATTTATTTATTTATTTATTTATTTACACTACCATTAAACTACTACAACAACAAATGCTACAAGAACAGCAGCGGCAGGTTCCTGGATTGTTTGTTGCTCCTACATTTTTCATGGATATCCTATGCTTTAAGTGTATGTCTGGCTTTGAACAAACAGAGGCTAGGAATTATAAGCTCCAGAAAGATTGTTGCCGGGAGCAGTAAATAATCGATGTGTCTGTTTTGTTCTCAATGGAGTAAGCGCGGCACATGTTCGTGTGTAATCGCGCCCTGCATGCCCGTCGGTATAAGGCAGGGTAACAGAAGGTATAAAGAGGTAATAACTAATGCATCAGTCACTGCCGTGAACACAGAGCTCCACCTCCCTATCCACTTATTAGGGCCGCAGCACATGTATTGAGGTGTGATCATCGCAGTTAAACGACTATGACTTACCTGCGCACTTGTTTTAGAAATTAGAAAGGGTAACAAATAAATCATTCGATGTGTGGATGATATTTATTTTATTTCAGAACATTCTCGGCCTCTTAGTTACTACAGTGGCCAGAGGTAGCGTCATCTTCCAACTATAAGTTCCATATTCCGGTTTATTTCAATAAAGATGCTCTGACCTCAAGGGTGTTTCTTTTATATTAGGATAAACTAGATGTTTAACTTTAGCGTCCTCCAAGGCTGGAACGACATTTCAAAGGACCCTCTCTTAACATTTACTTTCATTTGCAAAACTTTACTATTCGTTTCACTCAAAAAACACATTTGACTCTTATGCCTCAAGTGTACGAGGGCTATCCAGAAAGTAGATTACGTTTTCGTCTGTTTCCGCTAGGGGCGGGGCTAGCGCGGCCATATTGGGGTCAGAGCGTTGCGCAGCTCAGTCGGCATCTAGCCGTGCTAGTGAGAGGTTCGTGCTGTGCTCCGTTTAGATACTGTGACGGTTTGAAATGTCTGCGTTAATTGAAAATCCCGCGAGCTGCGAGGTGCGTGCAGTAATAAGGTTTCTGACTGCAAAAAACTGTAAACCGATAGAAATCTATCGGCAGCTTTGTGAAGTGTATGGGGACAACATTATCACTGAAGGTGGAGTGCGTCAGTGGGTCATCAGATTTAAAAATGGCCGAACCAATGTTCACGACGAAGATCGAAGTGGGAGACCCAGCATAGTGACTGCCGAACTTGTCGAAAAAGTCGATGCTAAAGTCCGTGAAAATCGAAGGTTCACAATAACGGAACTTTCTTTGAGTTTTCCACAAATTTCGCGAAGTTTGTTGCACGAAATCATCAGCGAAAAGCTTGGTTACCACAAGTTTTGTGCAAGATGGATTCCAAAAATCTTGACAGAGGACCACAAAAATCAGCGAATGGCTGCAGCGTTGAACTTTTTGGACGTTTACCATAAGGATGGTGACTCTTTACTCGATCGCATCGTTACTGGTGACGAAACATGGGTGAAACACGTGAACTGTGAAACGAAATTGCAATCAATGCAGTGGGGGCACACAAGTTCTCCCCAAAAACCCAAGAAATGCATGCAAACAATGTCGGCAAGGAAGATGATGGCGACTGTTTTTTGGGACAGAAAAGGTGTGATTTTGGTGGACTTCCTGGAAAGAGGCACTACAATAAACTCTCAAAGGTATTGCCAAACTCTCCAAAAACTCAGAAGAGCCATTCAAAACAAGCGCAGAGGAATGTTGAGCTCTAAGATCTTGTTGATTCACGACAACGCCCGGCCCCACACGGCAAATGTCACTCGTGAAGTTCTTGAATCTTTTAAGTGGGAGTTGTTTCCTCATCCGCCGTACAGTCCCGACCTGGCACCGAGCGACTTCCACCTATTCCCAGCAATGAAGAAGTGGCTGGCTATGCAGCGCTTTGATGACGACGCACAGCTGCAAGAAGAGGTAACGAAGTGGTTGAAGGCGCAGGGGGCCGAATTTTTCGACGAAGGAATTTCCAAGCTCGTACATCGCTACGATAAATGCCTTAATTTGAATGGTGACTATGTCGAAAAGTAGTATTTGAGTGTGGCTTTCATCTGTATATAATAAAATTTGTTTCCTATACTTTGTTTACTTTTTATTCCAAAACGTAATCTACTTTCTGGATAGCCCTCGTAACATCTTTACATATCTTAAAATAAATTTTAAAACGTATGTACATGAGAATTAGAATGTTTCGATGACGTGCTCATCATTGTGAATGTTATATAGTTCTTTTGTAGCAGAATACATCATGTAGACAACAATACGTTTCTCAAACTTAAACAGCTATACGTACCCGCAAATAACACAACTAGTTTGTGATAAATTCATTTTCATGACATAACCACTTCAGAAATCTTCTTTCTTGTAAAGCATAAAATATTTTCAATTTCAGAAACGTTACTATATTTTCTCATGTTAGGTCGCTATAGTGTCCAAAGCTAGCTTTGGACTTAGGTAATTTACAAAGCACTCACTTTTCCTTTGGACAACGTATTTTACTCAAAAAGAATCTTTAAAAGGATAAATGCATTGTTCAAAGAATGTTCCTTATTCCCAATACTCATGTGTTTCAAAGTAGATATATTATTTAATGTAACCAAATATGTAGCAAATGTATTAAACTCTTAGCACCCAGATCTCCTTTATACTGTTAAAAAGATAAGAATTTATATTCTCATCTCTGTTTATCCAAACAATGCTTCTGATAACAGAAACCTGCAATTGGTTGTGATAAATGAAAACCTACATAACAGTGAAATCAGCATCTCCTCCCTCTTTCTAGGTTTCCCATCATTGTCTCCCCCTCTATTCCACACACAGCATTTATCTAGGTTATAACGGTGTCTAGAACACTGGTTAGGTATAACTCTGCTTATTCTGAGATTTTACTAAAATGTCTAACCTAGGTAAACAGGCTTGACAGCACACAATCTTGTGTCTGTTCCTTATGTTAGTTATGTAAGAGGAACTTCACAGTTTCCCCTGACATTCCTCTGACATACATTACGCAAGGAAATGTAATGATAAATATTACACATTTTATTGTAATTTGTAAATAATAAATCTTGTAACAAATTTTACGAGTATTTTCTGTAATGATTAAAACGTAATAAAAACCTAAGAACCTTTTTTTTTTCGAACCATTAGAATTATTCTTCAAACTAGGGTGTTGGAGCAGGAGCTGTGAGTGAGACTTGCTTACAGAAGTCCCACGTTTAGGTCCCGAAGCCAAATAATTCGATGCAAGGTTTCTTTTTTCCGCTGTTTTTCTAGGTAAATAGTGTTGCTGTTTGGGAAACGGTTACAGAATTGTCCTATTCTCTCACAATTACATTTCATATGCTGATACTTCACCGCCGAAAGGGTAATGCGTTGATGGGAGACTAATCGCAATTAGAAAATGTGTTTGTGATGTGGAACCCTAAATTGGATGAAAGCCAAGCTTACAAATACCCTCTTCAGAATTCCTGTGTGGAAAGGTAACAAACACACCCATACCTACCCTGTCAGTCACTCCCACCTTCTTTCCTTCAACCTCCCTCTCACTCCCTCTCTCTCTCTCTCTCTCTCTCTCTCTCTCTCTCTCTCTCTCTCTCTCTCTCTCTGTCTCTAACTCTGACCCTTCAACTGAAACTCTCGTAGTTGGTATTGATGAATCATCATAACAAAAGGCTAAATTGCGAGTAAAATATAGTCCTATATCTATCTGTGTAGCTTAATACTTTAGCTCGTCTTCATTATGACCTGCGGCATGTCTATTGATTCAACATATACAAAGACATAGAAAAGCATAATGCTAATGTGTAGTAGGTATACATTTTTAGACAAAAACTAAAACAATATTTAAAAAAATTACACAAGTAGCATTAATAATAATAATAATAATAATAATAATAATAATAATAATAATAATAATAATAATAATAATAATAATAATAATAATAATAATAATAATAATAATAATAATAATAATAATAATAATAATAATAATAATAATAATAATAATAATAATAATAATAATAATAATAATAATAATAATAATAATAATAATGATAATAATGATAATAATGATAATAATAATGATAATGATAATGATGATGATAATGATGATGATAATGATGATAATGATGATGATGATGATAATGATAATGATAATGATAATGATGATAATGATGATGATAATGATGATGATAATGATAATGATGATGATAATGATGATGATAATGATGATGATAATGATGATGATGATCATGATGATGATAATGATGATGATAATGATGATGATGATGATGATAATGATGATAATGATGATGATGATAATGATGATGATAATGATGATGATAATGATGATGATAATGATAATGATGATGATAATGATGATGATAATGATGATGATAATGATGAAGATGATAATAATAATAATAATAATAATAATAATAATAATAATAATAATAATAATAATAATAATAATAATAATAATAATAATAATAATAATAATAATAATAATAATAATAATAATAATAATAATAATAATAATAATAATAATAATAATAATAATAATAATAATAATAATAATAATAATAATAATAATAATAATAATAATAATAATAATAGTAATAGTAATAGTAATAGTAATAGTAATAGTAATAGTAATAGTAATAGTAATAGTAATAGTAATAGTAATAGTAATAGTAATAGTAATAGTAATAGTAATAGTAATAGTAATAATAATAATAATAATAATAGTAATAATAATAATAATAATAATAATAATAATAATAATAATAATAATAATAATAATAATAATAATAATAATAATAATAATAATAATAATAATAATAATAATAATAATAATAATAATAATAATAATAATAATAATAATAATAATAATAATAATAATAATAATAATAATAATAATAATAATAATAATAATAATAATAATAATAATAATAATAATAATAATAATAATAATAATAATAATAATAATAATAATAATAATAATAATAATAATAATAATAATAATAATAATAATAATAATAATAATAATAATAATAATAATAATAATAATAATAATAATAATAATAATAATAATAATAATAATAATAATAATAATAATAATAATAATAATAATAATAATAATAATAATAATAATAATAATAATAATAATAATAATAATAATAATAATAATAATAATAATAATAATAATAATAATAATAATAATAATAATAATAATAATAATAATAATAATAATAATAATAATAATAATAATAATAATAATAATAATAATAATAATAATAATAATAATAATAATAATAATAATAATAATAATAATAATAATAATAATAATAATAATAATAATAATAATAATAATAATAATAATAATAATAATAATAATAATAATTACTGAGGGGAGGCTGCAATATAAAATACGTACGTCAGTAATTGACGATCAAGGGAACTTGGAGTACAGAACTATGCAATGTTTCAACTTTTAGGAATGCGTATGTGATATGGAATTTGTTTAAGCCTTCTCAAATGTTTGGGGTTAATGGTGACTTCTTTCATAAATATGTTTTTAGAAATTACAAAAGAAAAATGTGCCAAAGTCAGTCAGAGGTTGGCAACTCTGTTTAATTTTTCGTGGCCATGTTAAGTAAAGAAGGCATTTGTTTCCAGTTTAATGTTGTATATCGAAATGCCACTGAGTGTGAACGCTCTGAAACAACATGCACGAAATTGCTTACGTGTGTACATGATATACGGAAGTGTACTTTTGTGTGTGTGATTTTTATACTTGAAGTACAACTATTTGGGACCTTGAAGAGATTAGCAAATGCTTTGCTCTATTCAGGCAGTTAGGTTCCGTATATGAAGTACTTCTGCGCATTTACAGATATTACATTTCAATTGGAACAGGACTAGTTAACAGAACATACATTACGCAACGAAACTATTGAATTCAAATAAAAAGTTCTGTATTAAGCTTTAATGCGTTTGATATTCACAATAACAACGAACAACAATACAATTTTTAGAAAACGGCCCTTGTGCGAGTTTTGGGGATATAACTCAAATACAAAAAGCGCGGCAAATGACTAATGTCCCATAAAGGATCTGACGAGTACTTTCTCATGCAGATACCTCACCCTACGATAACCATTTCGTAAAGTATTATTTTCAAAACAATAATTTTTAATTGTTAATATTTGTTTAATGTTCGCATTTGTCATCACAATGCTGCTGAGGTAGCTATGCATAAAGGAGTTTCACCTTTTCTTGATGTTCTTTTTATAAATTTTTTATAATGACTTTCCCCAGAGCTTTCGTTTTAATTTTTAAAACTTGCTATTCCTACATGTGTGTACAAATGGCATTTTTGCTATTTGTCTTGATATACATGTGAAGAATACTCTGAAATCTCTAAATTTACACGATAAAGCACTGTAGTTCACGTTAGAAATTGAAAATAATGCTTGCAACCAGCTTTTAGATCTAAATATAATACAAATGGCAACAAACCACACATTGGCATTTACATGAAAGCAACTCATTTTGCTAATTACATAAAAATAAGGGTTTTAGCTCTTTTAAAAAAAATTACTGCTTTAAATTGTTCAATTGACATGTAAAAAATATATTATAAAATAGAGAGATATGGAATGGAGAATAATCACATTATAAGTACCGCTTGATAAACATTTTGAAACAAAAGATGCAAAAATTAAAATAATAAGAGAATGTAAATAATATATCGATCTCTAGCAATTTAAAACAAATATAAATACGTTGATAAATCAGCTGTGGTAGATCATTTTTGCTCCTATATTTAGGAAATGGATCTAAATTATTAAGGATATTAATTACAGCAATTGTTTTAATGAATAGGGATAACTTGTTTGTCTAACGACATAGGAACGGTGATTTTTGAAATACCGCCAACCGCTTCTGTCAGTAAGTTTGTTTTACTCTCAGAGATTGATATTAAAAATCAAAATAATAAATATACAAAATAAAAATACAAAATTACCAGTATATGGGCCATTATAGTTTCAAGAATTCGCTTATTATTTATTTATTTTATTTGTTTATTTATTTATTTAAACTATCATTAAACTACTACAACAACAACTGCAACAAGAACAGCAGCGGCAGGCTACCAGATTGTTGCTCCTACTTTTTTCATGGGAATCCCATGCCTTAAGTGTATGTCTGGCTTTGAACAAACATTGTAGAGCTTCCCGCTAGGAAATATAAGCTCCAGAATTGTTCTCAATGGAGTAAGCGCGGCACATGTTCGTGTGTAATCGGGCCGTGCATGCCCGTCGGCATAAGACAGGGTAACAGAACATATAAAGAACTACTGCATCAGTGATTGCCGTGGACACAGAGCTCCAGCTCTGTATGCACCTGTTAGGGGCGCAGGACAGATATGGAGGTGTAATCATCGCCGTTAACGCCTATGACTTACCTACGCACTCATTTGAAAAATTATAAAAGGTAACACATAAATCATTCGATGTGAGGATGATATTTATTTTATTTTAGAACATTCTCGGCTACTTAGTTACTATAGTGGCCAGAGGTAGCGTCATCTGCCAACTATAACATCCATATTCCGGTTTGTTTCAATAAAGATGTTCTGAGCTCAAACAAGGTTGTTTCTTTTATATAAGGCTAAACTAGACATTTAACTTTGGCGTCTTCCAAGGTTGGAACAACAACATTTTAAAGGACCCTCTCCTAACATTTAGTTTCATTTTCAAAACCTTAACTTTGGCTTCATTTAAAAACAAATTTGACTTTTATGCCTCCAGTGTAATATCTTTACATATCTTAAAATATATTTTAAAATAAATGCACATGAGAATTAGAATGTTTCGGTGACGTGCTCATCATTGTGAAAGTTATATAGTTCTTTTGTAGCAGAATAAATAATGATAGACAACAATTTGTTTCTCAAACTTAAACAACTATAGATATACGCAAATAACACAAACAGTTTGTGATAAATTCATTTTGATGACCTAACCACTTCAAAAATCTTCTTTCTTGTAAAGCATAAAATATTTTCAATTTCAGAAACGTTACTATAAGTAGTATAGAATTGAGAGAATCAGCACAGTGTAGATAAGATGCTGAACTCTCCTCTGTGTTAATATATGAGTGATGTAGAATGCTCATTGATTTAGAACTCTCCTATATGAAAATCGAGTTGTAAAAGAAGGGGAGTGTTGGCGTAGTGCCGTTCTCCCCTGTGCAGTGAGATGTGTTTGAGGGTGGGGTGATGATGATGATTGTGTGTGTGTGTGTGTGTGTGTGTGTGTGATGTGTGATGGGTGGGTGGGTAAGGGGGTTCCGGGGGTGTTTGAATTAAATGTGAATTCTTTTCGATGTGTGTGCTTAAACTCTCATGTATGAATATCGAGTCTAGGGTTCGATATTGTGATGGGTGGGTGGGTAACGGGGTTCCGGGGGTGTTTGAATTAAATGTGAATTCTTTTCGATGTGTGTGCTTAAACTCTCATGTATGAATATCGAGTCTAGGGTTCGATATGGGATTCGGGGAGGGGCGATGTTTGAATTAAATGTGTTGATAGTAATTCTTCGATGTCTGTGCTTAAACTCTCATGTATGAATATCGAGTGTAGGGTTTGATATCTATTACGTTTAGTGTATGATATATGATGCAGTATCGTTAATCTTTAGATAAAAGAATATCGAGAGAATGATTAGGTATGTGTACTGGGAGATATTTATGAAAATAAATGTAATAAGACATTCTGGTAAGGGGTATTCCCTATCCAGAATCTAACCTTGAGCTACGTATCCAAGAGCGATGTAAAGGTTAAGAAAAGGTTAAATTCCATTCCCACATCGAGGTATGAGAAAATATAAATCTGTTCCACATTGAAGTATAAGAATGGAAATGTAAATCTATGTGAGAGGGTCTCATGACAAAGAAATGTTCCCTCTAAGCATGATAAAAGTGGTACATAGCACATGCAAAGAAAAATAAAAGCACTATCCATGTCTTTAAGAATGATAAAAAAATATTGAGAGAAAAGTATAAGAATGCAAATGTAAATCTGTTTGAAAGGGTTTTCATGATAAAGGAACGCACCCTCTAAGCACGATAACCTAAAAAGAATATTCCCTCTAAGCATGATAAAAGTGGAACATAACATCGAAAATAAAATAAAAGCACTAACCATCTATTTAAAAATGATTAAGATAACGAGAGAAAAGTATCTCATCTTTAAGTATATATGAGTAATACAAAACAGATCAATCAATATGATAATATATATACGCAAGTAGGGATCTATAGTGTAGATATCCTAACTATCCATGGCAAGATATCACCCTCCATATAAAAAAAATTGTCTAGAAAATCTCCCCTCAGTATTACGAATACTCCACTGAACTACATCCCTCTTGGTATGTGGGTCAGAGAAAAAAAGAGTTAATCTCTCCAGACTGGTGACAGGGATGGTCAAAACATTCTTATTGCTGTAGCAAAGTCTAATTTTGTCAAACAACGTTAGGGAAAAAAAGAATATATTTTAAAATTAAACGAATGAATCTATATATTTGTATGAATGATGAAACAATACTATGAATGTGTTAGTATACCAAATGTAAAAAAATCAAATGTTCAGAAAAATATATTTTGTACAAGTATGTGTGTGTGTAAAGAAATGTGTAACTATATCCCCCCCTCCAAGATGTAGGGAATGAATCACAGTTAGTGTGCGCACGCAACATGGTGTTTGGGAAGGAGAGATACGGTGGAGGGGGTGTAAAAAATGCTGGATCTATATAAAGTTTAAACTATGATAATAAAGTTACTAGTAATATGTTTTAACTCATAACGTAGTCACAACAATTTTAAACTCATAGCGTAATATGTAGACAGTAACACCTCTCCCGGACGGAGGGGGGCGGAGCATCTGTTAATAAATACCGCGGTACGGATGAGTGAGGAGGCAGTCGATTCTCTGGAAATATGGATCCTACAGGTAAGATAGAAAAGTTGTATACTGTAATTCATTTTTTATTTCTGTTTACGAAGAATGTTGAAGTAATACTGATTCGTGTGTGCTTATATGTTTGTTTCAGATCATGAGATGCTCCAGCTAAATCAACTAGCTGAAGGTGGAACACATCTTCCCACAAAGAAACTACGTGAATTAGATCAGTCCGTTCAACACATCATTCGATCCGTCAAAACCGTGAAGACCAGATATGGTGAACGGGTTGTCGTCGAAACATCAGAATTCCAAGTCTTCCTCCCGGAGAGATTCAAACACATGACCGCAGCGCAGAAAGATCTACTAAACCGCGGTGACTGCATACTCCAATACCATGGCGAGGAAACTCTAGAAAGTGGTTTCAAACGACATAAATTGTCTTTTTTAAGCAGCCCGTAATGTCGTCAAAAGGTGAGCATAATTATTGAATAAAATTTCATAAAAAGTGATAATGTAGTTACTTGCATGTAAATGTGAAATCGTACATGTATTAAAACTTAAAGTGTTAATTATCGCATGTCATGTAGTATTAGTAATTGAGAGTGAGTGAACGTTGTAGGGTTAATTTTCATATGTAATAATTACGTACATGTGAATATCGTAGTTCAGTTACGTTATTTCACATGCATGTTAGTTATGTTTTGTTTGTTACACGTAAAAGTAACGTTGTAGGTGAAAAAAGAACGTTAATTTATATGTGTAAAAACGTACATGTGAATATCGTAGTTCAGTTACGGTATTTTACATGTATATGGTTTACATTGTGTGTTTTATCATTTATGTAAGGGAAAGAGCATTACGTAAAACAGTTACATACTATCTGAATATTGTTGTTACGCGATGATAGCAATAATTGAAATCTCTGTGTAAAATACATAATCATTATGTAAATATTTTCATATGCAAAAGTTACATGCATGTTACGTTCTATGTAAAGTATAGAGTTTACGTAAAATTGAGATTCATACATGTAAAAGTTATTAACATGTATGTTATTTCTGTCACCACCTTACATACATGTAAATCAATGTTCCCGTATGTAAAGTTAATCGAATGTTGTAATTACTTTTTCAGAAACGGCGACAAGATGCTCCGATAGTGCCACTGGACAACCCTCGATTCAGCAAGATGAAACCCGTCTGAACGTGACCCAGGCTGAACGCTTACAGTGTATTCACAGTGAGTCAGCATTCAAATATAGATTAGTTACCTATGAAATTCACAACTGTGTTAATATACTTGACCCCGTCATGTTCTTAGCAGAATGCAAACCTTTAATTTTGAATGAAATTGATAAGGGCTTAAACATGTATAAATCAGGTCTTAAGATAGGATCCTGTTTATCCTGTCAATATGTCATAATATCACAAGAGAGCGATAATATTCATACATTTAACTTTAACAGTAAACTTGAGGTGATATTGCAATCTACAGATAAATCTATATGGTATGAAGAGATGATTGTACAACCTATACTAGATCATATGGATAATTTTGAATCGCGTACCAGTTCAAAAGCTTTATACAGTATTGAGAAATTAACAATATATGTGACACAATACGATTCATTGAATGCAGGGATGTATACTGAATTACCCGACTTTATAAAATCGAAGAGAGCTGTTATTAACATTCGTAATACTGATAAATATTGCTTTGCATACTGTCTGTTAGCATCCAAATACCCAGTAGAACGTAACAAGAATCGACCCACGTCCTATAAAAGATATGAGTTTCTTAAAGAATTTAACTTTGAGAATATAACATTCCCCGTATCATTGAAAGATGTAGAAAAATTCGAGAATCAAAATTCAAATATTTCAATAACGATATACGGTGTTGAAAATAAATCGATTATTCTCTTATATCAACCAAGAGAGATAAAATCACATCATGTTAGTCTTTTAATGTATAAAAGACATTATTGTCTGATAACAGATTTATCACGTTTGCTAGGAAAGCAGCTAACTAAACATAATGGACGAAAATGGTTATGTAACAATTGTAACTTGTATTTCACATCAGAATCACGTTTAAATAGCCATAAAAAGCGGTGTATGATGAATCAAATTATCAGAATGCCCGAGGCTGGTAAAACTGATCTCGTTGAATTTAACGCATATTCGAAATGTCTAAAAGTTCCATTCGTGGTTTATGCAGACATAGAATGTATCTTACGTAAGGTAGATTCGTGTCAAGATGTATCGAGTAAAAGTTGGATACGTACCACTCATAAACATGAAGCGTATGCAATTGCATTACATTTGGTCTGTAGTTATGATAAAAATGTAACACGTTTCAAATCATTTGAAGGTCCATATGCAATTGAAAATTTTCTTAAAGAATTAACGTTAATTGCAAATCAGGTCATTAATATATATGCTAATAAAATTGAAATAAGTATGAGAGATGTGGATGAGCTAGAATATCAAAATGCAACACGATGTCACATATGCAAACGTGAATTTCTTAACTCGTGTATAAAGGTTCGTGATCATTGTCATTTGACTGGAAGTTACGTTGGCCCAGCCCATAAGCACTGCAATTTAAATAGGAAAATGCCAGGATTCATACCAATATTCTTTCATTGCTTGTCAAAATACGATGCTCATTTCATAGTAAAGAAACTAGGTTACGATACGGAACCTATCAACTGTATTGCACGAACTTCTGAAAATTACTTATCCTTTAGCAAAAGATATACAAATTCGAATTGAATGAGTATATATCTAAGATTTCTGGATAGCTATCGTTTTTTGGATTCAAAACTTAGTAACCTTTCGGATATGTTAGAATCAGATGATTTTCATTATACCAATAATACGTATACGAATCCTTTGCATAGACAACTGATGAAACGCAAAGGTGTCTTCCCGTACACGTATGTGGATTCTATAGAAAAATTATACGAGAATAGTCTACCATCCAAACATCAGTTTGATCATGTAAGCGATGAGGATTATAGTCATGCTAGAACGGTATGGAATGAATTCAATGTTAAAAATCTGGGTGAATATTTAAATATATATCTTAAGTGTGATACGTTAATACTAACGGATGTGTTTAAACGCTTCCGTGAATTAAGTATCGGTTTGTACGGACTCGACCCGTGTCAGTATTACACACTTCCCGGATTAGCCTATGATGCAATGTTAAGAACGACTGGTGTACAGATTTCATTATTAACAGATAAGACTATGTTAGATTTCTTCGAAAAAGGAATACGAGGTGGAATTTGCACTGTGTCCAAACGGTATGCAAAGGCGAATAACAGATACATGACTAGCTATGATAACACTCAACCAACTAATTATTTAATGTACGTCGACTGCAATTCTTTATATGGATATACAATGGAAAATAATAGCTTACCATACACTGATATAAGGTGGCTAACTGATGCTGAAATTAAATCAATAGATTTTATGTCTATTACAAGTGATTCTGACGTGGGATATGTGTTGGAAGTAGACTTTAAATATCCACAGGAACTTCATGATATACAAAATGATTTGCCATTATGCCCTTTGAATGAAATCGCGCCAGGTGATAAGTATACAAAATTGCTAACAACATTGAATGATAAAAATAAATACGTATTACATTATCTCAATTTTCAACAATGTGTTAAACTTGGTTTGATTGCATCACGTATACATAGAGCAATAGGTTATAAACAATCTAACTGGATAAATCCTTACATTGAACTCAACGCTCGTAAACGTATTGAAGATAAGACGAAATTTGGCCAAAATCTATGGAAGTTAATGAATAATTGTGTTTATGGAAAATTTATAGAGAATGTAAAACGTTATAATTCATTTCATTTAGCTACCAGCTGGAAACGAGCGCGTAAATTGTTAGCTCGACAGACGTGTATAAGGTACGTGATTTTTGATGAAAATTTAATAGGTATAGAATTGGTCAGAGATGAAATATTGATGAATAAGCCAATATACATAGGACAAGCAATCCTGGATCTATCCAAACATAAAATGTATGATTTTTATTATGAAATTCTGAAGAAAAAATTGAAAGATGTAACTTTAATCTATACGGACACGGATGCTTTTCTCTTTGAATCTAGCTGCGATATATATGAATTTATTAAAAACAATATACATTTATTCGATACATCGAATTATCCCATGGATAATGTGTATGGTATTCCGTTAGCAAATAAGAAAATTTCAGGATTATTCAAGGATGAGCTAGCCGGTAGAGTGACGACTGAATATGTGGAGTTGAAATCAAAATTATATTGTTATAGATATGATACTGAAGTGATTAAAAAATCAAAAGGTGTAACAAAAGATTCGATGAGATTCATAACCTTTGAACAATATCTCTCATGTATTACACATCCTGACACGATACATCGAAGCATGCAGACATGTTTCAGAAGTTATAAACATGATGTTCATACCATTAAATCTAATAAGGTTGCTTTAAGTGGTATCGATACAAAACGATACATTCCCGATAATTCATTTTCAACATTAGCATGGGGACATTATGCTATAGCAAATTGTCAAGTGTAATTTTTTTTTCTTTTCTCAATAAAGCATAGATTCAACTGAGTTAAAAGGTATTACTAGGTCACGATAATAACATATTACTGTATTTCAAAAAACAAAATAATTGAGTTTCAAGTATATTTGTAAAGTGTGTTACAACTGAGTTAAAAGGTATTACTAGGCACATGATAATAACATATTACTGTATTTAAAAAAAAAATAATAATTGAGTTTCAAGTATAATTGTAAAGTGTGTTACAACTGAGTTAAAAGGTATTACTAGGCACATGATAATAACATATTACTGTATTTAAAAAAAACGAAATAATTGAGTTTCAAGTATAATTGTAAAGTGTGTTACTAATTACATGATAATAACATATTTACTTCATATGAAAGATAACGTGTTTCTTTTTTTATGTTTACGTTAGGGGGGAAGGAATATTTTTTCCTATTCATGTCATTTTGAAATGTTAGATAGCAGAAATCAATGTAACCTTATTGATCTCTACAATGAAATGTTAATTCAACTATAATCATGTATGATTTTTTATTAAAATATATTTACTAATTATATCAAAATGTTATTATCATGTGTCCGTTAAGGGGTGAGGGGAGGATTTATATATAATCAATGTGAACTAGCATGTACAAAGGCTCTTATTTCAGCTATAATCATGTATGATGTTTGATTAACGTATATTACTAATTACTTCAAATTGTAATTATCATGTTTACGTTAAGGGTAGGTGAATTTATATATACTCAATGTGAACTAGCATGTACGTTATGTTAAAATCTCTACAATTAAATGTTAATTCAACTATAATCATGTATGATTTTTTAAAAAAAGTATAAAAATGTTATTATCATGTTTAAGTTAAGGAGATGTGAATTTATATATAATCAATGTGAACTAGCACGAACGTTATGTTACAGAAGATATCAGGAATCAATGTGAGCAAAAAAAAAAAAAAATAAAACACAATATATCATTAAAATTATATTTCTTTATTGAGTTGTGTGTTTTTTATTTATACAATGTCCACCTCATTAGTCCATTCACGGGTAGGAAATCCTAACCATTTCACCAGAATCCTATCACCACGTCGTCTGATAACCCTTTCAACTAAATACGTGTCTGGATATTGAGTTTTCTGTAATTCATAACCGTAGAATGCTCCTTCAATCAGTTTACCCTCCAGATCCTCGATGAGATAGGTCAATGGATGTGTCCTTTGCACTGTACGTATCCTAAAGACTTCAACACTCCAATTTGGTAGATAACCTTTCTCCATAACACCTTTATGCTTAGAAATCCTCACGTAGTCACCAACACGATGAAGTCTAGATCTTCGCTTCTCACGCAGACTTCTATCATATTTGTATACACTGAGAAGGAGAGAATTATCACGAACTTCTACAGGCTTCATACGAATCGTTCGATGGTAAGTATTATTGTATGTATGAATAATTCTAGGTAGTATGTTTATCCATTGATATGAGCCTTGAACAATAAATTCCTTATGCAAATTCAGTTTGATCGTTCTTATTAATCGTTCCACTGCAGCAGCCTTAACGTGAGTGAATGTACTGTAATGATTAATATTATTACGATTCATTAGTTCGCGGAAATGTTTATTGTAAAACTCCCTTCCATTATCAGATTGAACATTCTTCGGAAACGATTCCATTTCATTCAATATCTCCTCCATAGCAGTCGAAACGTTAATACCACTTTTATCACGTAATGGTCGTGCATAAGCCATCTTGGAATAAAAATTGCATGCAAGAAGAATATACTTATAATTCCTATTGTCTCTTGCATAATTAGACATGTCCATAAGATCTATTTGTACTAAATCGTTCATTCCTTTGCTTATGATCTTACGACGTAAAAATCGTCTTCTAGCTGGTGCATGTAACTCGGTTGCAATGCGACGTTTTATCATGCTATAATTTTTGATGTTTTAAGTTCTGTAATAATTTCTTCTATCTCGGGTGAATGATTCAAATTACCTGCATCCCTCGACGCAACTAATAATCTTAATCTGTTTATTATTTCATTCGGATCGTTCCAGTAGACGTAATCTAAGTTTTTCTGCGGTACATGTTCTTTCCAACGTAAACCAAATCCAGTTCGATTACTAACAAGGTCACGAATGATATAACGATACTTGAACCCTCGATTTGCTCTTAAACGTCCATCTCTTGAATAACCGTGTCTGTAAACTTGAGTATTCTGTAAGATTTGTGAATACACGTCTAAATCATCATCTGTGTACGATGTCTTGCGAGGTAAACGTTTAAATAATAATTCATATAAGCCTGCTGTGGGTTCATACGTTTCTGTTCCTATCTGAACACCATCAGATTTAAACACAACTGTCTTGTTACCCAATTTATACTCATTATCCTCGTAACGTATGCCGTAAGTATTGTCCATGTCACTCGAACTAGCAGTTCGAACCTTGTGTAGATACTTTGACACGAGATCAGATCCGTTAGCATCATCTGTAGTTTCGTCGTCGTCGTTGTTGTCTTGGTGTGCTTTCGCTATTACTTTCAATGGTTCGGTTACAGGTTGAAGAACTTCAGACATGACTCGTTGCGTTTCGAATTTCATTCCTTTGAGAGAACGTAACTTTTCTCTTATTGCCCTACTGTGACGGGCAATGGATTCCTTAAGTCTTATAGTTTCAGCATCCATATCGAAATGAATGTATAATTAATCAGCTACTGCTAATTTATATGAAACTATCAGTTCTATACTTAATATATGACCATCTTTAGCACGTCCGGCTGGCGCTGTAAACGATAGAATATCGCCAGTTTCAACTCTTACAGGATATCTTTCAACTAATCTTCCGTTTATTGCAAACAATGTATCATTTACAGCATGCGGATGTACCGATGATACAATAGAACACGAGAGTACACTTCCATTTCCAGGAACTTTATAGTATTCGAGTCCCGATGTTAACGTATACCTTAAAGAGGGACCTCGAGACGGACGTGTTTGCAATGAAATTATGAGTTGTGCTTTCAATTGTTGTAACATAGTGTTTACAACATTTCTCATTCGTGTTTTCATAGTATGAATATCATTATTTATAGTGATTAGTTTATTATCAAGTTCCGTTTCTCGTGCGGTTAGTTCTTTCACTTCTTTTTCTACAGCTGTAGTAATAGTCTCGCTAGCGGAGGTGATTGTTCTAGTTAACTGACTTTGTAATTCATTCTGTTTCCGTGTAATAGTATCGGCAATGTTTGTTATAGTCTCAGTTAAACCCGTTTGCAATTCATTGTGTTTCTGTATAAAGAAATGATTAACATAACTCATGGTGACTGCATCACTATCATCTATCGGGTCGGCTAAATCCTTCAATCTCTTCATTCGAAATGATAGAGTTTCATTAGAGTCGTGAATTGGAATCCTATCATCTACATATTTTTTATTAGGAACGTCGTGTTCGTGAAGGGGGTCCAACAGCGTTTTCATTCTTATACCATCTATAATGACATTATTCTCGGAATCACGGTTAAATGCATATTTACTTAAGTACTCCATTAAATTGTTGTATTGGATGTCGAGGGATTTTTGTATGTGATCCCTAAGCATAGCTTCAAACTCGCCCATACGCTGATACGAGGTCTGCTCGCTGAAGGTCTGCATTCGATTCTCGACGTCAGCCGTATGCGTATCCACATAACGTTTAGTCGATGCATCGTCACCTTCTTCAGGGTCGTGAATATTGCACAATCGCTTTCCCTTGAATCGACAGTTTCCCGATCCATCTCTAGTTATGATATATCGATTGAACACACCCCTAGAGGGTATGATTCTTCGGGATCCGAACCTGTCGATACTCATTGCTTAAGTGATGGATTATTCTATTTATTCATTCTGATAAAGCGATCAAAACCGTGACGGTAGCGTCCCTCGTTCAGTGGATATTCTGGTACTATAACAACAAAGGATCGTTCATCACTCTCCCATATATGTTTACACATATCCTTAAATTCATCATAGGACATATCTGTATTTACATAATCTTCGTATATATGTTTTAAATTGAGATTATCCTGTCTAAAGAATATAATCATATTTGCATTATCTCTAATTAAATGTTTAGGTACTTTAGCATATGATTGTGCTAAATATATAGCATCGACATTACAATGTCTACCCATACTGTAATATGAAGCTATCTTACCCTGTTTTTCATTTATCACATCATCAAATACGAATATCGAATTTTCTCTAGCATCCGACGTTTGAATCACTTTATCACCATCATCGAACGTAAATACACCTATATCGGGTATAGTTTTCAGTAACCTGAGTAAATATCTATATTTAGGTTGTTGCAACGATTTCGAGTATATGTAGAGGTTTTCGAATCTCAGACCATTCTCGTAAATAAGCAGGTTGAGTAAAACGTTCGTTTTTCCAGCATTTGAACTACCCAATATGAGCGCTCTAACGTTACTCGGAAACAACGTACCGTGTCGTCCTTTGCGAATGTCATCCTCGAAATCTAACACCTGTATGGGTAGTGTACACTTTTGCTTTACTATCTCCATATCGCGACTAATACTTATAAAGCATAAGTTTTGTCTTTTATTTCGTTCGTGATAAGGGCAATCTATGTCTTTACTGGATTTAGCCAATCGTCATAGGAATCGTATACTTATAAAGCACACGTTTTGCCTTTTTTATTTCATTGTGAGACATGCGCTCTACACGTGCACGCAAAGGTTCGGGAATTCTTAATTCCTTGATTGATTCATTACCATTTGAGGCACATTTACCGGGTTATCGTTTCTGCGGTCCCGGAACGAAACTACATAAACGCTTGCAGAGAGGTGACTTACCGGTGAACGGGTTAGATTCAGCGTGTCTCGATCACGATCGGGCTTACGCAGAGAGTACTGATACAGAATCTCGTCGTCTAGCCGATAAGGTGTTGGTAGAGAAAGCTTGGAGACGTGTAAAGTCTGCCGACGCTTCTTTGGGCGAACGACTTGCAGCTCGACTTGTGACAACACTTATGAAGGGTAAATTGGCAGCGGGCGCTGGCATGCGTAAACGTCGCAACAAGAGAGGTGGTTTCTTACCTTTGCTACCACTTTTAGCAGCTCTAGGTGCAGCAGGTGGTCTAGCTGGAGGTGCTGCTCAGATTGCTACGGCTGTCAATAAGAAACGTTCGGATGCAAAACAACTTGCGGAATTAACACGTCACAACGAGCGCATGGAATCTTTGGCTCAGGGCAAAGGTCTTCGCCGTAAGAGACGTCGTAAGGGTAGAGGATTGTATCTTCGATCAAAAAACTCGGGGCGAGGCCTATATTTATCCCGGAAAAAGCCCTGAGTGCTAACGAGATCGATTCGTATGCACGACGTCTACACATTCCACATTTTAGAGGTGTCTACATGATCGATAAACTACCTCCACGTCCTCGATACTATGAGAGAATAGTAGTGAATCTGGATACATCAAATAACCCTGGTACACATTGGGTTGCTGTACGTAAGGATGGTGATGTTGCCTACTACTTTGACAGTTTCGGCGATCTGAGACCTCCGGAAGAGATAGAAACGTACCTTTCGGGTGTCAAGCTCCTATATAATACGACGAGATTTCAAGAATTCGATTCTATGATTTGCGGTCACTTGTGCCTTCAGTTTCTCCTCGATGAGTTACACGATCACCGTGAGTGGTAGTGATACCAGCTTCTCTACATTTCTAAATCCACCGTTACATCTGGATCCTAACGGACATTACGAGATAGCTCTATTGAATTTTGAGACTTTTTACTCGATTCCGAATGTGGACGAGAGTAATAATCTATTCCATTACGTTCGCGATGGAAAAGTCGAACGTATAGTAATTCCACCGGGTACTTATGAATTGGATGATATCGCCAGATTGATCAAGGATGCTCTCGACATCGGTGACGACTTTATTCTACGTGCTAATAATAACACCATGAAATCAGAAATTCAATCTCCCTATATTATCGACTTTAGTCGTGAGAGATCTATTGCTCCTCTTCTCGGTTTCACCTCTAAACAGAGGGTACCGGCAAACGTGCTGACCGAGTCTAATGATTTGGTTAACATATTCAAGGTCAGCATCATACCTATCGAGTGTAGTCTTGCAACGGGATCTTTCATCAATGGTAAAAGTGGTCATTCTCTGTATGAATTTTTCCCATCGGTACCTCCAGGTTATCATATCTCGCAGGAACCATCAAGTCCTATATATTTACCAATCATCGATACGAATCTCATTGATCATCTCGACATCAGAGTGGTAGACCAGAACGGCGATAAGTTAGATTTCAGGAACGAAACCATCACTGTACGATTGCACATACGTCGTAATGGGTATAAGTTTTAAGAGACGATGCTATATTAAAAACATCTCTCGAGATTGAACTCTACTCGATCATCGACCCGCAAGCTAATCACATCGTCTAATCGAAAATTTCTCGCTAACTTAGGCTTCAAGGTTCTATGATGGATGTGTTGGACGTAACCGGGATTCCGACCTTTGATGATAAGATCAGTAAGGAGGAAGAACACGTATTCCTACCGTACAATACGTCGGCTCTCGATGTGAACGATGAAATTAGAATTCCATGTCAAGCTGAAGATTTGTACACGCTTCCTAGTAGAAGTTATCTCTACATTGAGGGGACTCTCACTAAACCCGACGGCACCGTCGCCACATCGAAATTGAGTAACAATGCTATGGCATTCCTATTCGATGAGATTCGTCTGGATATGAATGGAACGACTATTGATAGAACTAGGAATCCGGGCATTTCATCAACGATGCGTAACTATGCAGCACTGAATGAACTGGAATCGAATCGTTTACTAAATGCTGGATGGATCTATCCAGGAGGTGTGGTAGACATCGTGAATACATCGAATGGTATCTTCAATGCTATCGTTCCTCTTTCGATGTTGCTGGGTTTCGCCGACGATCACAAGGAGGTCATATTTAATAGCAAGTTTGAACTTATTCTCATTAGATCTAAGGATTCTAATAATTGTATCATTGGAAACGATCCTACAACCATACAACTAACTAGACTCGAATGGAGGATGCCTGTACTTCGACTTTCAGATTCTGAACGAGTTGATAAACTTAAACTCGTCAAATCGGATAAACCTCTACACGTCGCATTTCGAACCTTGGACCTTCACACTCAACCTGCTGTACCTCAAACTAAAGCGTTCACATGGAACATTGCAACCACGACTAAGCTTGAAAAACCACGTTTCGTCATAGTCGGTGCACAAGTGGATAGATTGAATCATCTCGCTAAGGATGCCTCTCTATTTGATAATTGTAATATCACCAATCTGAAACTTTATCTCAACAGTAAATCTTACCCCTATCACGATATGAATTTGGATTTCGCCAATTCGAAATTTGCATCTCTGTATGATCAATATTCCAAATTTCAATCATCCTACTATGGAAAGGAGAATTACCCTCTTTTGAAAAGGAACGACTTATATGCACCGCTATTCGTCATCGATTGCTCTCATCAACCTGAGGATACTGTGACGGGGGCAGTGAATGTCAGATTGGAAGTTCAAGCATCATCAAATTTTCCTGCACAAACTTCATTATTCTGTTTAATTATTCATGATAAATTATTCACTTATAAACCACTAACTCATGTTGTACAATCTATCATATAGGTGTAATAAATAAGACATTACAAATTCAAATTATCTTTTTATTGACTTTAACATACACCTCCAATATCCTCTTCCTTGCACTCCTGCTTTTTGCATCATATGAACATAATGATTTATGAATATCATACAACTGATATAAATTTCTTTCAATATATGGAATTAGTCTTTTAAGTCCATTGAATGCAGTACTATTCAGATTTATACTGCCCACATTTAAACATGTATTCACAAACGTTATTTCTTGCATCTTATTCATGTATAACATTATATTAAATGCATATATTATATTTTCACTGTACGGTGCACATGGATGCTTACCGTCTTTCAGATACGTACCCAAAACACACAAATTTGACATTATTACCTCCCAATCCTCTTTTGTAATATACACAAACGTATCGTCATGTGTGGCTTTAATGTAAAGTGATGGGAGTTCATTGTATAATCCTATGTTCACACGAAAGTCAATGCTGATGGAGATGTCGTTATCGTTCATGCACACACTATTTACCATCACTCGCAACTTCCTCCTCTACTTCTTCTGCGAAGGGTGTGAAGGGTTCGAACATCATTATGATGAAACTGTCTTGATCGAACGTCTTCTTGGCTTTAACGATTCTCGGTTTGCAGTTCGTCTTCTTCTTTTTCTTGTCTCCTTTCTTACTGGATCTGCGGACATATACGAACTATGTCTCAACATCGTGAATATTTAATACACTTGTTAACGTAAAACTCTTATTATTTTATACTCACTTTTCTATGACTTCCTCCTCGGGTTTCGATGTACCGATATCCTTAAACGGACGATCATTGTACGGACCGCACACATCTTCACCTTGATCCTGTTCGGACTGGCATGCCACATCTTCACTTTGGGCTTTACTGAAATAAACATATTTATCATTAGTTATCTAACACATAACAACACTTTCACGTTAACACGCAATTATAATTCTACTTACCCGAGATACACTTTACAATTCTTTCCGCATTGAGCATAAGATGTGATCGAATCATGATGGGAAGGATTCTTGCAAATCACTTGATGCATCTTTCCATCACACGTTTCATCGTGATGCTCAACCCAATGCTTTTGCAAATCTTCGAAATTGCGTAGATTCTCCCAGAATCTGGTATCACTTTCAATGATAGGTGTTGTTGTTCCACTCATCTTGACGTTGCGATGTGAAGTGAGAATGCATTCGTTCCCGAGTGAGCAGATGGGTGATGAAACGTGATCATACCTGTCTCCCCCCTCTCCATCCTATCGTCGATTGTACTTAACGTACGGAAGGTTTGTGTGAAGTGAGGACACGTTCGTTCCCGAGCTGGCGGGACAGGATGAGACCTGTTAATTCGAATTTACTATATTACCGTTTTATCACGTTCCCCCCCTTCCACCCTCTCGTCGCTTGTACTGGAGGAGGACTAGTGTTTATCCTCGCGTACATGAATGGGTATCGAACCGAGGACCCTATGTTCATATATATGTATCCTCCCGAGAACTCAATATTCATAGATGAATATTTATACGCCCACACATATACACATATGCACAAATCTTGAGGAATGACAACACGTCATCACCCTTATACTTCAATGTGGAACAGATTTATATTTTCTCGTACCTCGATGTGGGAATGGAATTTAACCTTTTCTTAACCTTTACATCGCTCTTGGATACGTAGCTCAAGGATAGATTCTGGATAGGGAACATCCCTTACCAGAATGTTTTATTACATTTATTTTCATAAATCTCTCCCAGTACACATACCTAATCATTCTCTCGATATTCTTTTATCTAAAGATTAACGATACTGCATCATATATCATACACTAAACGTAATAGATATCAAACCCTACACTCGATATTCATACATGAGAGTTTAAGCACAGACATCGAAGAATTACTATCACACATTTAATTCAAACATCCCCCTCCCCGAACCCCATATCGAACCTAGACTCGATATTCATACATGAGAGTTTAAGCACACACATCGAAAAGAATTCACATTTAATTCAAACACCCCCGGAACCCCGTTACCCACCCACCCATCACACATCACACACACACACACACACAATCATCATCGTCATCATCATCATCATCATCATCACCCCACCCTCAAACACATCTCACTGCACAGGGGAGAACGGCACTACGCCAACACTCCCCTTCTTTTACAACTCGATTTTCATATGGGAGAGTTCTAAATCAATGAGCATTCTACATCACTCATATATTAACACAGAGGAGAGTTCAGCATCTCATCTACACTGTGCTGATTCTCTCAATTCTATACTACTACTATATTTTCTCATGTTAGGTCGCTATAGTGTCCAAAACTAGCTTTGGATTTAGGTAATTTACAAAGCACTCACTTTGACTTAGGACAACTTATTTTACACGAAAAGAATCTTTAAAT
>CM060950.1:171513016-171518016 GCA_030765055.1 Mantis religiosa | reverse complement strand
TAATAATAATAATAATTAATAATAATAATAATATTTTATTTTGCTTTATTGATATCCACAGCATGCTCCATTACATAGTAATACTACATGCTTTATAGTTACATGTCTTATTTTGAATTAGTAATTGTAAACATTACAACTATTTTACATTGGGTTATTCTGTGTTTTAGACACTATGTACATTAAATTGAGTCTATTCTTCTAGCTGATTTTTGTGAGTTCACAATTTGTAATTATTTCAATCTAAATACTTGTCATATTTTTAGAAGTAGTGCTTTATGTTTTAGTTAATTGTAAGATTATGATGAAACTGGAGTAAGTTGATTTTATAGAGTTCACAATTTGTCGTTGTTACACTCCAAATCCTTCAGTCCATGTCCGTGATTTTTATAGAAGTTGCAAATTTTACAAACGGCTTCAGGTGATTATTCGCAATCTTCTCGTTGGTGGTAGGCCATTCCCCTCCATTGCTTGTTACACTTTTTGCCAATTCTAGTCTTTTTTCATCAAGTCTTCTGCAATTAAATATTATATGGTTAACGGTCTGTTCTTCTTTTCTTCAAGGACAGAGTGGGTTATTTATTATTCTAAATCGGTATAGGTATGCGTTTAATTTTCCATGGCCAGTTAACATTGCAGTGAGTTCTGGGGATATTGGAATCTTTTGAAGCAATCTGTTTTTCACTAACGGGAAGAATGCTTTAGTCACTGCACCTTTCGTTGTGTTCGTCCAGACTTGTTGCCACCTGTTGAGTCCATATTCCTTTGCTCTCGTTACAATTACGTCTTTTGGTATTTTGTCGTACACTATTTCACTATCTTCGATAGCAGCGCGTTTTGCAAGCTTATCTGCTAGTTCATTCCCTTTTATTCCGCAGTGGCCTTTAACCCAGCCAAAGTGGATGATCCAATTTAAATGGTTTAGTGCAAGAAGTTTGTCTTTGATAGATTCTATTAGTCGATTCCTTTTCCAGTTATTTCTCAGTAGATCTATAGTAATTCTGCTGTCAGTGTATATTGCAATGTTTCTATCTATTGAACTGGCATAATATACTTCTTCTAATTTCTCTAGTACTTTTAAAATATCAAGTTGTTCGGCTTGATTGTTGGTGCAGTGTCCATGCAATTTGAATTTTAACTGGTGTGTCATAATTCCGTTTTCAAATATAATTCCTGCTGCGCCAACTTTCTCCCCCATTTTACTTCCATCTGTGTACGCTTCCATTCTATATATGTTATCTTTGTTCACCTCCTGAATCGTTGCCACTTCAGCAGGAAGTCGCCAGTGTTTTACTTCTAATGGTTTGTCGAAGTCTGCTATGTGACTTTTTGTTGCCAGATATATTTGGAGTTTTTCCTCTATAGTTATTTCTATAGGACATACTCCAGCTAGTACGCACGATGCATCATACGAGAGAGTTCTATATGCTTTCGTCATTTTTATGTTGATTAATCTTTGAATTCTTCTATATTTTGCAATATTTTTATTCTTCCGTATCGCATCTATCCATATAGGAGCTCCGTATGTCAAGACAGGGACTGGAGCTCCGTATGTCAAGACAGGGACTATAGCACCTTCATAGATTGTCTTAAGTGCTTTGTGACCTAGCCCCCATTGTAGCTTTGCTGTTCTTGCTAGCATATGAACCAACGAGATTGTTTTGTCTGCAGTATATTCAATGTGCGCGTTGAAGTTAAATGTGCTATCTAAATATATTCCGAGGTATTTTATTTCTTCGGTTTGGTTAAGTTTATGATGATTCAAAAATATGTTGCCATCGCTATCTACATTTCTTCTTCTTGTGATAAATAGAACCTTGGATTTCTTTTGGTTAAATTGAATTTTGTTATCATCAGCCCATTTTTGGATTTTTCTAAGATCGTGATTTGCAACGCTCTCTACTTCTGATTTGTATGCTCCTCTTGTCATTACTACCAGGTCGTCTGCGAAGGCGATCACTCTTGTCCGGTGATCATATTCTAAATTCAGCATCGAATTGTACATTATGTTCCAAAAACCAGGACCACAGCATGATCCTTGTGGGCAGCCTTTCTGTACTTCTCTATCTGCTGTATAGTTGTTCACTGAAAATACTGCTCTTCTGTTGCTGAAGTAATTCACTGCTAAATTATATAAATTCTTAGGGCATCTAAGCTGTCTTAGATTCTTGAGTATGCTAGGCCACCAAGCTGCATCAAAGGCATCTTTGACATCAAGACTAGTGACTACTACGCATTGTTTTGACTTCAAGCATTTATCGATGAAAGATTTAACTTCCATTGCAGCGTCAACTGCTCCACTTTGGGGGGTAAATCCAAACTGGTTGTTGTGTAACAAATTATTGCTGTACATATGGTGTAGTATTCTGTCAATCATCAGTTTTTCTAGTAGTTTACCTCCGATATTTAATAAGTCTATTCGTCTGTATTTTGATGCGTCTTGGCAGTCTTCTTTTCCGGGCTTAATTATTGGAATGACAATAGACTGCTTCCAATCTTTTGGAAAGCATCCCTTCTTTAAACACGCGTTGTATACTTGCGTGAAGAATAGAGGGAGATGTTGGAAAGCTCTTGTAATTATGTCGCTAGATAAGCAGTCCTTTCCAGGAGATTTCTTTGGATTGAATTTTTGCATATTAATGATGATTTCTGCAGTTGTGAAAGGTTTATCATCATTAGTATTGATGGGTTCTTCAACTTCTTTCCTAATTTGTTTGTGCAATTCGTTGTCAAATATAATAATAATAATAATAATAATAATAATAATAATAATAATAATAATAATAATAATAATAATAATAATAATAATAATAATAATAATAATAATAATAATAATAATAATAATAATAATAATAATAATAATAATAATAATAATAATAATAATAATAATAATAATAATAATAATAATAATAATAATAATAATAATAATAATAATAATAATAATAATAATAATAATAATAATAATAATAATAATAATAATAATAATAATAATAATAATAATAATAATAATAATAATAATAATAATAATAATAATAATAATAATAATAATAATAATAATAATAATAATAATAATAATAATAATAATAATAATAATAATAATAATAATAATAATAATAATAATAATAATAATAATAATAATAATAACAATAATAACAATAATAACAATAATAATAATAATAATAATAATAATAATAATAATATTAATAATAATAATAATAACAACAATAATAATAATAATAATAATAATAATAATAATAATAATAATAATAATAATAATAATAATAATAATAATAATAATAATAATAATAATAATAATAATAATAATAATAATAATAATAATAATAATAATAATAATAATAATAATAATAATAATAATAATAATAATAATAATAATAATAATAATAATAATAATAATAATAATAATAATAATAATAATAATAATAATAATAATAATAATAATAATAATAATAATAGTAATAATTATAGTAATAATAGTAATAATAATAGTAATAATAGTAGTAATAATAGTAATAATAATAATAATAATAATAATAATAATAATAGTAATAATAATAATAATAATAATAATAATAATAATAATAATAATAATAATAATAATAATAATAATAATAATAATAATAATAATAATAATAATAATAATAATAATAATAATAATAATAATAATAATAATAATAATAATAATAATAACAATAATAATAATAATAATAATAATAATAATAATAATAATAATAATAATAATAATAATAATAATAATAATAATAATAATAATAATAATAATAATAATAATAATAATAATAATAATAATAATAATAATAATAATAATAATAATAATAATAATAATAATAATAATAATAGTAATAGTAATAGTAATAGTAATAGTAATAATAATAATAATAGTAATAATAATAATAATAATAATAATAATAATAATAATAATAATAATAATAATAATAATAATAATAATAATAATAATAATAATAATAATAATAATAATAATAATAATAATAATAATAATAATAATAATAATAATAATAATAATAATAATAATAATAATAATAATAATAATAATAATAATAATAATAATAATAATAATAATAATAATAATAATAATAATAATAATAATAATAATAATAATAATAATAATAATAATAATAATAATAATAATAATAATAATAATAATAATAATAATAATAATAATAATAATAATAATAATAATAATAATAATAATAATAATAATAATAATAATAATAATAATAATAATAATAATAATAGTATTAATAATAATAATAGTAATAATAATAGTAATAGTAATAATAATAGTAATAATAATAATAATAATAGTAATAATAATAATAGTAATAATAATAATAATAGTAATAATAATAATAATAATAATAATAATAATAATAATAATAATAATAATAATAATAATAATAATAATAATAATAATAATAATAATAATAATAATAATAATAATAATAATAATAATAATAATAATAATAATAATAATAATAATAATAATAATAATAATAATAATAATAATAATAATAATAATAATAATAATAATAATAATAATAATAATAATAATAATAATAATAATAATAATAATAATAATAATAATAATAATAATAATAATAATAATAATAATAGTAATAATAGTAATAATAATAATAATAATAATAATAATAATAATAATAATAATAATAATAATAATAATAATAATAATAATAATAATAATAATAATAATAATAATAATAATAATAATAATAATAATAACAATAATAACAATAATAACAATAATAACAATAACAACAATAACAACAATAACAACAATAACAACAATAACAACAATAACAACAATAACAACAATAACAACAATAACAACAATAACAACAATAACAACAATAACAACAATAACAACAATAACAACAATAACAACAATAACAACAATAACAACAATAACAACAATAACAACAATA
>CM060950.1:171493016-171500516 GCA_030765055.1 Mantis religiosa | reverse complement strand
TCCATGCCATAAACTGGATTTGAACCACAGATCTCCCTGTCTCGGTTCGATTGCGCTTAACCATTGAACTACTGTGGCAACGTGCGAGCATGATGGTAAGGATATCGAAAAGAATTTTAAAAGTTTCTTATATATGTGTATATAAGCATTGCCTCTGTAACTTGATGGTAGCTTGTCTGCCTCACATTCAAGAGGCTCCGGGAGCGAAACTCGATCAGAGTGATCACACACATCATTAGATCACACACACACACACACACACACACACACACACACACACACACACACACACACACACACACACACACACACACACACACACACATACGCACTGTCATCTATACTTCCAGACTCTAGTGAAGATGAGGTATTTTCTTGGTTGTAGAAAAATCCGAAGAATATGTTGACTGAAAATATGTTGATGACCCAAGCCAAGAATAAGGAAAAACGATTTGGAATATCGGAAATTTGGAATTTAGGTGTATGGACTGTGAGAGAACTAAGCCACAAGCTCGATGAATTGCAGAGAGAACTGATGGAAAAGAAAATAGATATAGTTGTATCTCCAGAAACAAAAAAGAGGTTGCGTGGCTCATTGGATATAGACAATTATGCTTTAGTATATAGCGGTGTTCTACCGGAACTAAGGGCATTTGCTGTAGTAGCAATAATAATAAACAACAAAATGAAGAATAAAATACATAGCTAGAGCTGTATAAACGAAAGAATATTAACACTCAGACTACGAGTAGGTAGAGGTTATGTGACAATATTAACAGCGTATGGCCCAGAAGGGAAAAAGGATGACACGCATGAGTTTTATGGAGTCTTACAAGATACCTTGCAAAGGTAGAATAAAAATGAGTATATATGTATAGCAGGAGACATGAATGCCATGATTAAAAACAAATCAATAGATGCAATAATGGTACCACATGGAGAGAGTTTGTTGAATTACAATGGGAAGCTGCTAATTGAATTCGCTACATATAACGAACTAAGAATTACTAATACATTTTTCAAAAAAAAAAAAAAAAAAAAAAGGAAATTAATAAATATACCTGGGTAGCCGCAAATATATTATATATTACGTAAGGTAAATAAAAGGACAGTCACACTGGTGAGAGATACTAGACTTTATAGAGTTGCTGATATACAATCTCATTATTTTTTACTGATTTAAAAAATAATAATGCCCAGAAAGTGGAAGAAAGTTTTACCTAAGAAGCAAGAAAAAGAATAAACTTTTAAAATCCACTTACTAAAGGAAGAAAGCATTAGGTACATATGTAAGAGAAGAGTAGAACAATATTTAGACCCTTAAGCAGTAATATTACAGAAAATGGAGGGAAATTAAAGAGGTAGTAATACAAGCAGCAAATGAAGTACTTGGCAGAACAAAGAAAAGATATAACAAGAGAGGATTAAGAACCATGGAATGAAGATATAGGGAAATTGCTGAAAGACAAAAAAGCAGCATACTTAAAGTGGTTACAGAGCAAAACAGACGAGGATGCTACAGAATACAAACGACTCAGAGCAATAGTGAAAAGAGAAACTAGGAGAATAAACAGAGAAAGCTGATATATGTATAAGTAATATTGAGCAAGATGTAAATGAAATACAAGATAGTGCGTAGAATATATTAAGAGAACTGAATAAAACAGGAAAAGATAAACTCCAGATAAATCCTATGTCAGAATAAAAATGGTTAGCATATATCCAAGAATTGTGGACTTCAGAGAACAAAGAACAGGAAGTAATATTTTTCACCACGGATAAAAATATGGTTCCAATAACAGACGAAGAATTTTAACAGCATATTGCAGTTTAGAAGAAATAAGAAAGCTGCTGGATGTGATCAATTAAATTTGGAACACATAAAATATGCACCTGTGTGTTTACATAGCAGATTGCTTGATCTTTTTAATCTTTGTTGGAGGTATGAGCGTATCCCTGAGGAATGGAATACAGCGTTGGTGATACCAATTTTTAAGAAAGGTGATAGAGCAAAATGTGACAACTACAGAGGAATTAGTCTGCTGTGCTCCGTGTATAAACTATATGGTTAAATAGTTGCAAGAAGAAGAAGAAGTACAATAGCGGAAGCTCGGCTTCATGAGGCCCTAAACGGATTTAGAAAATGAAGATCATGCACTGATAGTATATTTATAATTCAATAACTAGGCTAATTGAAAAACACGAAGAATTTAATGTTGACACATTTATGCTTTTTGTTGACTATGGTAAAGCCTTTGATTCGGTTTTAAGGGATAAACTTTGGATAGCGATGGGAAATTGTGGAATACCACCACATTTAATAGGACTGTATAAGGTATGTATAAAAATACTACAATAGCAACAATAAAGAATGGAAGGAAAACAGAAGCAGTTAACATAAATAAAGGAGTACGACAGGGATGCCCTCTCTTGCCTATACTCTTTAATATCTACATTGATATTATGGTACAAGAATGGCAGCAAAGTATAAAAGAAAATGTACTGAATGGAAACATAATTTTAAATACAGTATTATTTGCTGATGATCAAGTGATAATAACTCACTCAGAAGATGACATGCAAAGAGCAGTATACAGTTTAAACAACGTAGCGGAAACATATAACCTTTCAATCTCAGAACACAAAACTAAAGAAATGGCTTTCGGAGGAAAGAACAACATAACCGCAAAAATAGTTATAAACAATAGAATAATAGAGCAGGTTAATAGTTTTAAGTATCTAGGCTACACAGTAGCAGTAGCAAATAACAACAAGAATATGGAGGTGAAATTAAACAGATTCAATCAAATGTATGGGACTATAACAAGAACGCTGAACAAGAAATCACGAAAGGAAACACAGATGAAATTTTATAAGATAATGGCAGTCCCAACGTTAACATACGGTTCCGAAATATGGACACTGGAAAAGTACCAATGCAAACAGCTCGAATCAACAGAGATGAGGTTTTTCAGAATGGTGGCAGGTTATAAAAGAATAGACCACGTAAGAAACGATAAAATAAGAGAAGAGCTTGGGATTTTTAATTTAAACAGTAAAATAATATGGAACAAACATGAACGGAAAAATCATATTTTAAGAATGGACGCGGAACGACTTCCAAGAAGAGTTTTAGATTATATGCCGAAGGGAAAGGGAGATGTGGAAGCCCCCACTCTACGTTGGAAGGAGCATTGGGCTCTTGAAGCGAACGGAACCGGCCGTGCCCAATTCTTGAAGAAAAAGATGATGATGATGATTGAAGATGGAGAAAAATCCCCAACACCACCGCAGAGAATCGAACCCAGGACCCCTAGCATCGTACGCGGGAGCTCTATCGACTGAGCTACGCGGCCAGACGAGGGAAACTTTATTTGCATATGGACAAAGTGGATTAACTTCCTAACCTAAATTAAATTAGAGTATCAAACTAATTCCTCTCTAAAGTGATTAAGGGTAAGCGTGAAAGGAACGCCAAAAAGCATGTCTTCAATCGTGGTTATAATTGGGGGTGGGTCGATACCAAATTTTCTCGACACTCGACTCTCGATACTGATATTTTCCACGATACCCGATACTTTGATACTCGATACCGTCATTTCTACTTCTCGATCATATACGAAATAGAATTTTGGGGAACTGTGTGATCCCAATAAAATTAAATAGGTGTACATAATTTTAATGAGACAAAACCTAAAACCGTTAGTGTTGTTAGTTTTAAAACCTACATTAGACATTTAAAAGTAAGAAGGTCCTTTTCTATAATTTTACTTTATTTCATAAATACTAGCATTTTCCCTTTTACGGGGATCAAGTCTACATATTTTCTATCACACAGGAGCCTCACTGCACAAAATAGTCTTTCAGAAAAAACTGTTGCACCCGGCATATACAAATATTTAGCGACTAATTGTTTTTTGGTTCTGGATATTTAGAATTTGTTTTCCAGTAGTCGAGTGCACTAAAAAGAGGAGATGACCAAACGTTGAGATATGCGGTGATTACTTCTTGGGAACTGATAACTGACACTGAATTTGACACACCAGTATTATATTCCTCCATAATGTTACTGTGTAGGGACGATATTCCTGGCAACTTCTCGGGATTTGCTACGTTTTGCTTGCGGCAGTAGTATTTTGTGACTTTAAAATAACATAAGAATTGCAGAATCACCAGCAAGGTATCGAAAAAGCACCTAGCGAACTTTTGAAGTATGGTTCGATGTGTATATCATGTCGTGAGTATCGAGGTATCGCAAGTATCCAGGATCAATCCCCAGTTACAATACTTCTGTTGTCCATTCGCACAATCAAATAAAGTATGTGGACTAACGGCATAACGACCATTCAGGTACAAGGGCATGAGTGAGATGTCGCCATTTCATGGTTATACGATAAAACGCAGAAATGTGGCCAGAATTCATTTATCCTTTTTGTAGAGCAAGTAGACTTGAATTTGGCACACGATTTAAATTTGTCAAAAGTAGAATCAGAACTTCTAGGTTCAAGGCTGTAGCAATGGAAATTACTTGCACCTGGTACAAAAATTACAGAGTTTTGAAACTGTCAGAGATTTGTAAAATATTTATCAATGGAAGAGAATATAGATTTGCATAGACCTCCATGGTTTAATGAGTAAGCTAGCAATTGCGCTTAATCCAGATGACTGGCGATTGTTTATACATTCATCAAATTCAGCTTAAAACCTGTGTTACTTCGTAATGGTAAAGAACTTGCATTTGTTCCATATTTTCTTTCTGTAGGTCTTAAACGAAGTTGTGAAAGTATGGTTAAGGTTGGCCTTGGTTTAAAATATGAGGTTCATTGTTGAAAAACATGTGGTGCTCAGGTTTGCTGCTTGGTTTACAAGCGGGATTCACAAGATATTGTCCTGTGTGCCTCTGTGTGTATGTGTGGCGGGGGGGGGGGGTGGCGGCCGTGTTACGCAAAAGCATTATATGGTAGAATATTGTACCATATCAGGTCTGGTCCTTCTCAGCAATAACTACAGGCTTTAGCTGTCATCCCATTTCGTTTTATGACTTAACCGAGGGTCAAATTGTTTTGTTTTCTTTATCGACACCTTTCACTCAACGAGCAACCAGTTTATTGCTGCAGTCCTATTCAGTTCCCCTCAAAACCTGAACCTAACTCCCTTCTGAATCCATACACACTTGAATTACTTTTCTTTTGACAACTTTCCTCAACAGTTTTCACTTAAATAAGCTTTTCTGCACTAACATTCTGTTCTTCTTATTATTCTAAAACGAATCTATATTTAAACAGCTCTCATATGAGGCTAGGTCCACAAATTTATTACAGAAATAATTATTAACAATAATAACGCTATTAACATGGGTCCGATTAACAAGCAACAAGGGAATATAAATAGTTAAAATAAATATGTCTTTTAGATAATGAGCTTTAGAAGCCTTACACTGATTGATAATCTTTCTAGACGAGAACGGTGGAGTCAAAAAACACACTTCTTCAAATAGATTTAGTATTTTGAGCTGAAATTTTAATGTATATATATATATATATATATATAATTTACGTCCTCCAAAATTAAGGAACATAGGGGGATGAATGAAATGAGAGAAATTATGCTCAAATGAGCCCAATGTCCATAGAGCTTAGAGTTACCCCACATTTATCTCTCAGGATAAGGGAAAACCCCAGAAAAAGTTATCTAAATAACTCAGTCTGATCGAGTTTCGCTCCCGGAGCCTCTTGAATGTGAGGCAGACAAGCTACCACCAAGTTACAGAGGCAATGCTTATATACACATATATAAGAAACTTTTAAAATTCTTTTCGATATCCTTACCATCATGCTCGCACTTTGCCACAGTAGTTCAATAGTTAAGCGCAATCGGACCGAGACATTGAGATCTGTGGTTCAAATCCAGTTTATGGCATGGAATTTTTCAGCCTGGCACGACTTTTCCAGGCGTCGCCCTATAAATGGGTTGTGTGAAAGAATAATTAATTTGCATGAAATCTCAGTTTTTAAATATATTTTGGCGGACAATTGAAATGGCGTTTTGGTTAAGATCTTCGCCATTCCTTGTGGAGGGGATCTATGTATTTTACAAAACTGCAAGTATTCTAATGAGGTTTTGAACCTGCTACGTTTGTATAACGAAGTGTGGTTGTAAAGTTTGTTATGTGAGTGAGTGAGTGAGTGAGTGTGTGTGTGTGTGTGTGTGTGTGTGTGTGTGTGTGTGTGTGTGTGTGTGTGTGTGTGTGTGTGTGTGTGTTGTTTACGTGCTTATACGTTTAGTCTACCTTTAGGACGGTGAATGAATTGGGTGAAATACAGCTCCAAGGATTCCGGCGTCCATGAAGCTTAGAGTTACCAGACATTCGTCTTGAAGGTTAAGGGAGAACCCTAGAAAAATCCTTATCCGGGTAACTCACTCTGACCGAGATTCGAATTCAGGACCTCTTGAACGTCAGGTAGACAGGCTACCATCTACACTACAGAAGTAGGTGAATGTGTGTGTGTCTGTGTGTGTGTGTGTGTGTGTGTGTGTGTGTTGGTGTGTGTGTAAATTGATATGTATATTAACATATATGAATATGGTAAGTCGTTTCTTGGTTAAATGATCAAAACAGGACATTCCATAAAAAGTTCAGGATAAGGGAATTACGAATAAAATGAAAGGAAAATGGAGACGGAAAGCCTCAGTATAAGAAACAGTAAATTGAATACCTATGTAAGGCCAATAATTTGAAACTAGTTGTCTGGCCTTCTTTAGTTTTGAATTTATGTCCTCCAACTTTGCCATATCGGACAAAGAATGAAGTGGGTGAAATGATACTCAAATAAACCCTGGTTCTATAGAGCTGAGATTTACCAGACATTCACCTTTCAGGATAACGAAAAACTCCGGGAAAATGCCTTATCCAGATAACTCACCTGACGCGGATTCGAACTCAGTACTTCTTGAACGTGATGAGATATGCCAACTAATCGTAGAATGTATAAATAACCTCCGCGAAGTGTACCTTCATTCCAGAACATTTTTGCCAACAAAACATAATAAAATAGGTTCATCAAAATTCTGTTACAAAAATTCAAACAGAATTATAATAACAATTGCGATATATCTTTCTTTATGAGAGCCAGAAAACTAAGATAAGGCATTAACAGTAGTTATAATGGTGATACTAATATCATCCAATAAAACAGCTTTTTAAACAATAATGGAAAAACGTATAAAATCACTAAAAGTGTGGTTATGTGGATGGCTGTGGAAGAATAGTTTAATCTTAAACGTCACTTATATGATCTGAGGTATCAGCTTGTTCCTTAATTTAGACTAAAATGTAAGTCGTCGTAAAAAACTCTATTCCCACATCAGCGTTTCTGTCTAAAAACATAAATAATAGTTTAGCCAATTTTGAAGTGCTGTAGAAAGCATTCTACACAGAAAATTTTACGCAATTAAATCAATTTTATAGATTATTAATTAGAGCTCTTTATTGCTTGTTTT
>CM060950.1:171458016-171485516 GCA_030765055.1 Mantis religiosa | reverse complement strand
TGGTAAACTAAGAAGGACCGCACATAAGTATGGAATGTCTTACGTTACCTTTCAAGTAGAATTAATATCAGTAACGCAGAAATAGAAACAGCTAAGCCTACTGGGTGTTCAGAAACATTGGTAGGTATATAGAATAAAAAAGGAACAAATGAAAGGTGGTCTATGAACTCCCTAAAAAGGGCGGGTAAACAAAAGAACGCTAGGTTGGCGCAATATGATAAAATAGTTCAAAGCGGAGTGTGGCGTATTGCTTATTCTTTGCTGCCTGAAAACATTCCATCCACGCTGAATCTAGTTTTTGAAGGGTAACAAACTCTTCTCATTAGAGTCGGTTCCTATACGATTTGGGGTTTGAATATCAAAGAAGAGGCAACGGCGTATACGAATACAAAGGAGAGATACTGTAAGATTTGTTGTCGAGGCTAATGGATGACGAAATGAAAGGAATTGCAGCCTTATGAGATGACAGTAAAGAAGCATAGGAGTAACCGACATATTTAAAGACCATTTAAAGCTTTTATGATTGCATGTCACCACTTGTTTTGTTGTAATATATATTCTTTTGCCTGCGAAATCGTGTTTGGAGCTACTAAAGTAACAAGTAAAAGGAGGAGTAAAAATTAAAATGCATGGACTCAGGAACTGACTCTGGTAAAATATACTTTGATAACAGTGTAGATATTTCCTCATTAATGATGTATCATTTACAGCACGATATCAAACCGGCAGACCGGGTGCTGTCGTGGCTGAAGTTGCCATTGTACGTATAGTACTTGTGGAAACAGGGCGAACCATAATACCCGGAGGATGGTATCACAGTGATAATTTAGCTGGCATAAACTAAAAGCCAACGTTCCGGCTGGGGGATGCCGAGATGCTGACCACATCTCCTTCCCGTATCGGTTAGATGATCGCCCACCTCTGCCATAAGTAAGTGGGCGTGAGGCCGGCAGTCGGGTTGGTAGGCCTTGGCCGTCTAAGGTCTGTCGGCGCATGGGTTATTATAACTTATGTACACTTACAACATAAATTTATCATTCTCTCTGTCTAGCTTATATTTCACGCTACTCTAATTGAAGAATGTATAATAAATATTCACTAACATAAGAACACTTAAACATTTATTAAATTACATGCTAGATTATAATAAATTCATAAAATATGATCTCCCCTTATTGTCACACAATGTATAGAAATGTAAAGAAGAATTTGATACAAACTCACCCTTGTATGCAAATTTCAAACCATACTATATATTCAACATATATATAATTCAAGATATGTATAAGAGACCTTCTCTACCAGAAATTAGAAAGTAGTTATCATTATTCTTAGAGACACTTACACTTTCTGCTTATGTTACTACTCTTCATAGGAGCATAGATGCACACAATTTACAAACTATTGTCTAACACACACCACTTATATAATGTAAGGAGTGCAAATTCTATGTTCCTCTAATGCTTACTGACAAAAAGAAAGATTTAGCAGAGTGAAATAATTTTTTACATCATAGCTGGAGTTTATAACGTTCTATTTAAGGTAATTAAGTAAGTTTTCTTTCTGTACTGATCTTATACATGAATCTATAACTTATATATTCAATTTCCAGGATTAAGTTTAACAGTGAAATTTAATTTAGTGATAGAAGTCCTTAAATATCAGAAAATATACTATGAATATATTCCTTATTATCTAACTCAGTTTCCAAAGTTTATATATAAAGTGCTTGAATGACAAGTTGATATCTGTTTTCTGAAATTCTTAGGAAATGTATAAGCTGCAGATTTGAGAATTTATCACCCTAAGATTTCAAATAAGAATATCGTATCTTTTAATGCAATTCCTTTTAGATACCCTTTTAATTTTTTAAGAATAAAATTATATTTTATAATTTGTACATTGCTTGGCATTTAGAATCCTTTTGTCAACATTCTTGACAAATTACAAAGTATTTCAGGAATGCAAATCTTTTTCTTTAAACCTAAATAAAGTTCTTTAATTTCATACAGAAGCGTCAGAACAAATTTCTATTTGCATGGATGCATCTAATGAAGGTACATTTACTTTTGAAATTTAATCCTACCATATATAGAAAAGAGCTACAGAAAAGATGTTACATCATCTCGTGGTGATGTAAGTGATGTCCTTTCAAAGCATGTTAGTTAATTTAGGCATATTTCATTGGTAGTTTTGAACTTTTTGGCGTGGAATATTTCAAGTATTGGCCACCAAATTTCTCTTAAACTGTTATTTAAACATAAAAATAAAAAACATGTCTATTTTAAAAGATTCAAGATAGTAAAGCATCTTTAGTGAAAGTCTGAAAACAGAATTACAGTAAAAGAGGACAAAACCTTTTTCTAAACAATACCAACTTGAACAATCTAAGTCATTAATTTTAATTACGGTGATATTTTAATACACATCAAAGCAAGAATACTAAGTAACATAGGTTGAAACTAGTTTAATAGTTAGCATTTTGTCACACTGGTTGGATATCTAGTATTTTAAAACATGCCGTGTAAATTTCAATTAAATCACAGTAGGAACATTAACATAGCTAGGGTATAGCATGGTGGAAGCTACATTTTCTGATTAAAATATTCCAACTATTGGACAGTTAACATAGGGTCATTAAAATAAAATGTTACCTGTTATGTGGCCCCTCTTCACAGTGCGAAAGAACCATGTGTTGCAGTGAAAATTGTGACATCGGAGATCGCTAAAATTATTAACTTAGAGTAGGTAGATGCTGGAAATGTTGACTTTATGCTTAAACCTTGTGAGTTCTTACATGATGTAGTCAGTATGTTCCTGATTCCTGCTGCTGAGCTTAGGCAATTGAGTGAGAGCAGCTATTAGCGGAGAGAAGGTTAATATTTCCAGTATCTATTGTAATGTAAGGAATTCATGCACCTGTGATGACACAATTTTGTTTGCAACTCGCGGTTCTCATTTCTGAGGCAGTACTGTAATATGCATATATTTAAAATTATACAATCGTTTGAGTGAGGCACTCTGTGCTTCATATACCACAACTTTCCTTTTAATGCGTTTCGCTTCCTCTTGAAGGCATTATCAAGAAATTATCAACAATTGACAGTTTCTTGATAATGCCTTCATGTGGAAGCGAAACGTATTAAAACAAACTTTCTGCTATGTAAAGTACAGAGTGTCTCAGTCTATTCATTATATAATTTTAATTATTAGGTTACTCCACAGTGTTAATTCCAATTTAAAGATTTCAAATTAATGCGTATATTTACTTAGAATCTGTGCGATCAATATGGGTAAACAAGAAAATGCGTGTCTGTCAAAAACTAAGACCTGAAAATGACAGACTTCTATATCGGAACACAAGCTCAACTGTAGCAAGATCGTCTGCTATTTCTCTCTACAGTGTACACCAATGTAGCAGACAGGTCAAGCATTAGTTGAAATGCAAACTGATCTGGTACTACTACGGCAACAAACAGAAGTAAACATGTGAATATCGCTATAGAAGATTAGAAGACAGTAGTATAGAATTGAGAGAATCAGCACAGTGTAGATAAGATGTTGAACTCTCCTCTGTGTTAATATATGAGTGATGTAGAATGCTCATTGATTTAGAACTCTCCTATATGAAAATCGAGGTTTAAAAGAAGGGGAGTGTTGGCGTAGTGCCGTTCTCCCCTGTGCAGTGAGATGTTTTTGAAGGTTGGGATGATGATGATGATGATTGTGTGTGTGTGTGTGTATGTGTGTGTGATGTGTAATGTGTGATGGGTGGGATGGGTAACGGGGGGGGGGGGGTTCCGGGGATGTTTGAATTAAATGTGAATTCTTTTCGATGTGTGTGTGTGCTTGAACTCTCATGTATGAATATCGGAGTCTAGGGTTCGATATTGTGATGGGGCGGGGTGGGTAACGGGGGTTCCGGGGATGTTTGAATTAAATGTATTGATAGTAATTCTTCGATGACTGTGCTTGAACTCTCATGTATGAATATCGAGTCTAGGGTTTGATATCTATTACGTTCAGTGCTTCGATGTCTGTGCTTGTACTCTCATGTATGAATATCGAGTGTAGGGTTTGATATCTATTACGTTTAGTGTATGATATATGATGTAGTATCGTTATTCTTTAGATAAAAGAATATCGAGAGAATGATTAGGTATGTTTACTGGGAGAGATTTATGAAAATAAATGTAATAAGACATTCTGGTAAGGGGTGTTCCCTATGCAGAATCTCTCCTTGAGCTATTGTATCCAAGAGCGATGTAAAGGTTAAGAAAAGGTTAAATTCCATTCCCACATCGAGGTACGAGAAAATATAAATCTATTCCACATTGATGAAGTATAAGAATGGAAATGTAAATCTATGTGAGAGGGTCGCATGACAAAGAAATGTCCCCTCTAAGCATGATAAAAGTGGTACATAGCAAATGCAAATAAAAATAAAAGCACTACCCATCTCTTTAAGAATGATAAAAAAATATTGAGAGAAAAGTATAAGAATGCAAATGTAAAGCTGTTTGAAAGGGGTTTCATGATAAAGGAACGCACCCTCTAAGCACGATAACTTAAAAAGAATATTCCCTCTAAGCATGATAAAAGTGGAACATAACATCGAAAATAAAATAAAAGCACTAACCATCTATTTAAAAATGATTAAGATAACGAGAGAAAAGTATCTCATCTTTAAGTATATATGAGTAATACAAAACTGATCAATCAATATGATAATATATATACGCAACTAGGGATCTATAGTGTAGATATCCTAACTATCCATGGTAAGATATCACCCTCCATATAAAAAATTGTCTAGAAAATCTCCCCTCAGTATTACGAATACTCCACTGAACGTCATCCCTTTTGGTATGTGGGTCAGAGAAAAAAAGAGTTAATCTCTCCAGACTGGTGACAGGGGTGGTCAAAACATTCTTATTGCTGTAGCGAAGTCTAACTTTGTCAAATAACGTAAGGAAAAAAAAGAATATATTTTAAAATTAAACGAATGAATCTATATATTTGTATGAATGATGAAACAATACTATGAATGTGTTAGTATACCAAATGTAAAAAAATCAAATGTTCAGAAAAATATATTTTGTACAAGTATGTGTGTGTAAAGAAATGTGTAATTATATCCCCCCCTCCAAGATGTAGGGAACGAATCACAGTTAGTGTGCGCACGCAACATGGTGTTTGGGAAGGAGAGATACGGTTGGAGGGGGTGTAAAAAATGATGAACCTATATAAAGTTTAAACTATGATAATAAAGTTACTAGTATTACCTTTGAACTTATAACGTAGTCACAACTACTTTAAACACATAGCGTAATATGTAGACAGTAACACCTCTCCCGGACGGAGGGGGGCCGGAGCATCTGTTAATAAATACCGCGGCACGGATGAGTGAGGAGGCAGTCGATTCTCTGGAAATATGGATCCTACAGGTAAGATAGAAAAGTTGTATATTGTAAGTCATTTTTTATCTCTGTTTACGAAGAATGTTGAAGTAATACTGATTCGTGTGTGCTTATATGTATGTTTCAGATCATGAGATGCTACAGCTAAATCAACTAGCTGAAGGTGGAACACATCTTCCCACAAAGAAACTACGTGAATTAGATCAGTCCGTTCAACACATCATTCGATCCGTCAAAACCGTGAAGACCAGATATGGTGAACGGGTCGTCGTCGAAACATCAGATTTCCAAGTCTTCCTCCCGGAGAGATTCAAACACATGACCGCAGCGCAGAAAGATCTACTAAATCGTGGTGACTGCATACTCCAATACCATGGCGAGGAAACACTAGAAAGTGGTTTCAAACGACATAAATTGTCTTTTTTAAGCAGCCCGTAATGTCGTCAAAAGGTGAGTACAATTATTGAATAAAATTTCATAAAAAAAAGTGATAATGTAGTTACTTGCATGTAAATGTGAAATCGTACATGTTGTATTAGAACTTAAAGTGTTAATTATCGCACGTCATGTAGTATTAGTAATTGAATGTAGTTACTTGCATGTACGTACATGTTGTATTAGAACTTAAAGTGTTAATTATCGCACGTCATGTAGTATTAGTAATTGAGAGTGAACGTTGTAGGGTTAATTTTCATGTGTAATAATTACGTACATGTGAATATCGTAGTTCAGTTACGTTATTTCACATGCATGTTAGTTACGTTTGTTTGTTACACGTAAAAGTAACGTTGTAGGTGAAAAAAGAACGTTAATTTATATGTGTAAAACGTACATGTGAATATCGTAGTTCAGTTACGGTATTTTACATCTATATGGTTTACGTTGTGTGTTTTTATCATTTATGTAAGGGAGAGAGCATTACGTAAAACAGTTACATACTATCTGAATATTGTAGTTACGTGATGATAGCAATAATTGTAAAATACATAATCATTATGTAACTATTTTCATATGTAAAAGTTACATGCATGTTACGTTCTACGTAAAGTATAGAGTTTACGTAAAATTGAGATTCATACATGTAAAAGTTATTAACATGTATGTTATTTCTGTTACCACCTTACATACATGTAAATCAATGTTCCCGTATGTAAAGTTAATCGAATGTTGTAATTGTTTTTTTCAGAAACGACGACAAGATGCTCCGATACTGCCACTGGACAACCCTCGATTCAGCAAGATGAAACCTGTTCGAACGTGACCCAGGCTGAACGATTACGATGTATTCACAGTGAGTCTGCTTTCAAAAAACGATTAACCACCTACGAAATTCACAACTGTGTTAATATACTTGACCCCGTTATATTCTTAGCAGAATGCAAACCTTTAACGCATATTCGAAATGTCTAAAAGTTCCATTCGTGGTTTATGCAGACATAGAATGTATGTTACGTAAGGTAGATTCGTGTCAAGATGTATCGAGTAAAAGTTGGATACGTACCACTCATAAACATGAAGCGTATGCAATTGCATTACATTTGGTCTGTAGTTATGATAAAAATGTAACACGAAAATATGAAATTGATAAGGGCTTAAACATGTATAAATCAGGTCTTAAGATAGGATCCTGTTTATCCTGTCAATATGTCATAATATCACAAGAGAGCGATAATATTCATACATTTAACTTTAACAGTAAACTTGAGGTGATATTGCAATCTACAGATAAATCTATATGGTATGAAGAGAAGATTGTACAACCTATACTAGATCATGTGGATAATTTTGAATCGCGTACCAGTTCAAAAGCTTTATACAGTATTGAGAAATTAACAATATATGTGACACAATACGATTCATTGAATGCAGGGATGTATACTGAATTACCCGACTTTATAAAATCGAAGAGAGCTGTTATTAACATTCGTAATACTGATAAATATTGCTTTGCATACTGTCTGTTAGCATCCAAATACCCAGTAGAACGTAACAAGAATCGACCCACGTCCTATAAAAGATATGAGTTTCTTAAAGAATTTAACTTTGAGAATATAACATTCCCCGTATCATTGAAAGATGTAGAAAAATTCGAGAATCAAAATTCAAATATTTCAATAACGATATACGGTGTTGAAAATAAATCGATTATTCTCTTATATCAACCAAGAGAGATAAAATCACATCATGTTAGTCTTTTAATGTATAAAAGACATTATTGTCTGATAACAGATTTATCACGTTTGCTAGGAAAGCAGCTAACTAAACATAATGGACGAAAATGGTTATGTAACAATTGTAACTTGTATTTCACATCAGAATCACGTTTAAATAGCCATAAAAAGCGGTGTATGATGAATCAAATTATCAGAATGCCCGAGGCTGGTAAAACTGATCTCGTTGAATTTAACGCATATTCGAAATGTCTAAAAGTTCCATTCGTGGTTTATGCAGACATAGAATGTATCTTACGTAAGGTAGATTCGTGTCAAGATGTATCGAGTAAAAGTTGGATACGTACCACTCATAAACATGAAGCGTATGCAATTGCATTACATTTGGTCTGTAGTTATGATAAAAATGTAACACGTTTCAAATCATTTGAAGGTCCATATGCAATTGAAAATTTTCTTAAAGAATTAACGTTAATTGCAAATCAGGTCATTAATATATATGCTAATAAAATTGAAATAAGTATGAGAGATGTGGATGAGCTAGAATATCAAAATGCAACACGATGTCACATATGCAAACGTGAATTTCTTAACTCGTGTATAAAGGTTCGTGATCATTGTCATTTGACTGGAAGTTACGTTGGCCCAGCCCATAAGCACTGCAATTTAAATAGGAAAATGCCAGGATTCATACCAATATTCTTTCATTGCTTGTCAAAATACGATGCTCATTTCATAGTAAAGAAACTAGGTTACGATACGGAACCTATCAACTGTATTGCACGAACTTCTGAAAATTACTTATCCTTTAGCAAAAGATATACAAATTCGAATTGAATGAGTATATATCTAAGATTTCTGGATAGCTATCGTTTTTTGGATTCAAAACTTAGTAACCTTTCGGATATGTTAGAATCAGATGATTTTCATTATACCAATAATACGTATACGAATCCTTTGCATAGACAACTGATGAAACGCAAAGGTGTCTTCCCGTACACGTATGTGGATTCTATAGAAAAATTATACGAGAATAGTCTACCATCCAAACATCAGTTTGATCATGTAAGCGATGAGGATTATAGTCATGCTAGAACGGTATGGAATGAATTCAATGTTAAAAATCTGGGTGAATATTTAAATATATATCTTAAGTGTGATACGTTAATACTAACGGATGTGTTTGAACGCTTCCGTGAATTAAGTATCGGTTTGTACGGACTCGACCCGTGTCAGTATTACACACTTCCCGGATTAGCCTATGATGCAATGTTAAGAACGACTGGTGTACAGATTTCATTATTAACAGATAAGACTATGTTAGATTTCTTCGAAAAAGGAATACGAGGTGGAATTTGCACTGTGTCCAAACGGTATGCAAAGGCGAATAACAGATACATGACTAGCTATGATAACACTCAACCAACTAATTATTTAATGTACGTCGACTGCAATTCTTTATATGGATATACAATGGAAAATAATAGCTTACCATACACTGATATAAGGTGGCTAACTGATGCTGAAATTAAATCAATAGATTTTATGTCTATTACAAGTGATTCTGACGTGGGATATGTGTTGGAAGTAGACTTTAAATATCCACAGGAACTTCATGATATACAAAATGATTTGCCATTATGCCCTTTGAATGAAATCGCGCCAGGTGATAAGTATACAAAATTGCTAACAACATTGAATGATAAAAATAAATACGTATTACATTATCTCAATTTTCAACAATGTGTTAAACTTGGTTTGATTGCATCACGTATACATAGAGCAATAGGTTATAAACAATCTAACTGGATAAATCCTTACTTTGAACTCAACGCTCGTAAACGTATTGAAGATAAGACGAAATTTGGCCAAAATCTATGGAAGTTAATGAATAATTGTGTTTATGGAAAATTTATAGAGAATGTAAAACGTTATAATTCATTTCATTTAGCTACCAGCTGGAAACGAGCGCGTAAATTGTTAGCTCGACAGACGTGTATAAGGTACGTGATTTTTGATGAAAATTTAATAGGTATAGAATTGGTCAGAGATGAAATATTGATGAATAAGCCAATATACATAGGACAAGCAATCCTGGATCTATCCAAACATAAAACGTATGATTTTTATTATGAAATTCTGAAGAAAAAATTGAAAGATGTAACTTTAATCTATACGGACACGGATGCTTTTCTCTTTGAATCTAGCTGCGATATATATGAATTTATTAAAACCAATATACATTTATTCGATACATCGAATTATCCAATGGATAATGTGTATGGTATTCCGTTAGCAAATAAGAAAATTTCAGGATTATTCAAGGATGATCTAGCCGGTAGAGTGATGACTGAATATGTAGGGCTGAAATCGAAATTATATAGTTATCGATATGATACTGAAGTGATTAAAAAATCAAAAGGTGTAACAAAAGATTCGATGAGATTCATAACCTTTGAACAATATCTCTCATGTATTACACATCCTGACACTATACATCGAAGCATGCAGACATGTTTCAGAAGTTATAAACATGATGTTCATACTATTGAATCTAATAAGATAGCTTTAAGTGGTATCGATACAAAACGATACATTCCCAATAATTCATTTTCAACATTAGCATGGGGACATTATGCTATAGAAAATTGTCAAGTGTAAATTTCTTTTTCTTTTCTCAATAAAGCATAGATTCAACTGAGTTAAAAGGTATTACTAGGCCACGATAATAACATATTACTGTATTTCAAAAAATAAAATAATTGAGTTTCAAGTATAATTGTAAAGTGTGTTACAACTGAGTTAAAAGGTATTACTAGGCACATGATAATAACATATTACTGTATTTCAAAAAACTAAATAATTGAGTTTCAAGTATATTTGTAAAGTGTGTTACTAATTACATGATAATAACATATTTACTTCATTTGAAAGATAACGTGTTGCTTTTTTATGTTTATGTTAGGGGTGAAGGAATATTTTTTCCTATTCATGTCGTTTTGAAATGTTAGATAGCAGAAATCAATGAAATGTTAATTCAACTATAATCATGTATGATTTTTTATTAAAATATATTTACTAATTATATCAAAATGTTATTATCATGTCTCCGTTAAGGGGTGAGGGGAGATTTATATATATCAATGTGAACTAGCATGTACAAAGGCTCTTATTTCAGCTATAATCATGTATGATGTTTGTTTAACGTATATTACTAATTACTTCAAATTGTAATTATCATGTTTACGTTAAGGGTAGGTGAATTTATATATACTCAATGTGAACTAGCATGTAAGTTATGTTAAAATCTCTACAATTAAATGTTAATTCAACTATAATCATGTATGATTTTTTTTTTTTAAAGTATAAAAATGTTATTATCATGTTTAAGTTAAGGAGATGTGAATTAGCAGTTACAGAAGATTTTTAAAAAAGTATAAAAATGTTATTATCATGTTTAAGTTAAGGAGATGTGAATTAGCAGTTACAGAAGATGTCAGGAATCAATGTGAACAAAAAAAAAATCAAACACAATATATCATTAAAATTATATTTCTTTATTGAGTTGTGTGTTTTTTTATTTATACAATGTCCACCTCATTAATCCATTCACGGGTAGGAAATCCTAACCACTTCACCAGAATCCTATCACCACGACGTCTGATGATCCTTTCAACTAAATACGTGTCTGGATATTGAGTTTTCTGTAATTCATAACCGTAGAATGCTCCTTCAATCAGTTTACCCTCCAGATCCTCGATGAGATAGGTCAATGGATGTGTCCTTTGCACTGTACGTATCCTAAAGACTTCAACACTCCAATTTGGTAGATAACCTTTCTCCATAACACCTTTATGCTTAGAAATCCTCACGTAGTCACCAACACGATGAAGCCTAGATCTTCGCTTCTCACGCAGACTTCTATCATATTTGTAGACGCTGAGCAGGAGAGAATTATCACGAACTTCTACAGGCTTCATACTAATCGTTCGATGGTAAGTATTATTGTAGGTATGAATAATTCTAGGTAGTATGTTTATCCATTGATATGAGCCTTGAACAATAAATTCCTTATGCAAAATCAGTTTGATCGTTTTTATTAAACGTTCCACTGCAGCAGCCTTAACGTGTGTGAATGTACTGTAATGATTAATATTATTACGATTCATTAGTTCGCGGAAATGTTTATTGTAAAACTCCCTTCCTTTATCAGATTGAACATTCTTCGGAAACGATTCCATTTCATTCAATATCTCCTCCATAGCAGTCGAAACGTTAATACCACTTTTATCACGTAATGGTCGTGCATAAGCCATCTTGGAATAAAAATTGCATGCAAGAAGAATATACTTATAATTCCTATTGTCTCTTGCATAATTAGACATGTCCATAAGATCTATTTGTACTAAATCGTTCATTCCTTTGCTTATGATCTTACGACGTAAAAATCGTCTTCTAGCTGGTGCATGTAACTCGGTTGCAATGCGACGTTTTATCATGCTATAATTTTTGATGTTTTAAGTTCTGTAATAATTTCTTCTATCTCGGGTGAGTGATTCAAATTACCTGCATCCCTCGACGCAACTAATAATCTTAATCTGTTTATTATTTCATTCGGATCGTTCCAGTAGACGTAATCTAATTTTCTCTGCGGTACATGTTCTTTCCAACGTAAACCAAATCCAGTTCGATTACTAACAAGGTCACGAATGATATGACGATACTTGAACCCTCGATTTGCTCTTAAACGTCCATCTCTTGAATAACCTTGTCTGTAAACTTGAGTATTTTGTAAGATTTGCGAATACACGTCTAAATCATCATCTGTGTACGATGTCTTGCGAGGTAAACGTTTAAATAATAATTCATATAAGCCTGCTGTGGGTTCATACGTTTCTGTTCCTATCTGAACACCATCAGATTTAAACACAACTGTCTTGTTACCCAATTTATACTCATTATCCTCGTAACGTATGCCGTAAGTATTGTCCATGTCACTCGAACTGGCACTTCGAACCTTGTGTAGATACTTTGACACGAGATCAGATCCGTTAGCATCATCTGTAGTTTCGTCGTCGTTGTTGTCTTGGTGTGCTTTCGCTATTACTTTCAATGGTTCGGTTACAGGTTGAAGAACTTCAGACATGACTCGTTGCGTTTCGAATTTCATTCCTTTGAGAGAACGTAACTTTTCTCTTATTGCCCTACTGTGACGGGCAATGGATTCCTTAAGTCTTATAGCTTCAGCATCCATATCGAAATGAATGTATAATTAATCAGCTACTGCTAATTTATATGAAACTATCAGTTCTATACTTAATATATGACCATCTTTAGCACGTCCGACTGGCGCTGTAAACGATAGAATATCGCCAGTTTCAACTCTTACAGGATATCTTTCAACTAATCTTCCGTTTATTGCAAACAATGTATCATTTACAGCATGCGGATGTACCGATGATACGATGGAACACGAGAGTACACTTCCATTTCCAGGAACTTTATAGTATTCGAGTCCCGATGTTAACGTATACCTTAAAGAGGGACCTCGAAACGGACGTGTTTGCAATGAAATTATGAGTTGTGCTTTCAATTGTTGTAACATAGTGTTTACAACATTTCTCATTCGTGTTTTCATAGTATGAATATCATTATTTATAGTGATTAGTTTATTATCAAGTTCCGTTTGTCGTGCGGTTAGTTCTTTCACTTCTTTTTCTACAGCTGTAGTAATAGTCTCGCTAGCGGAGGTGATTGTTCTAGTTAACTGACTTTGTAATTCATTCTGTTTCCGTGTAATAGTATCGACAATGTTTGTTATAGTCTCAGTTAAACCCGTTTGCAATTCATTATGTTTCTGTATAAAGAAATGATTAACATAACTCATGGTGACTGCATCACTATCATCTATCGGGTCGGCTAAATCCTTCAATCTCTTCATTCGAAATTATAGAGCTTCATTAGAGTCGTGAATTGGAATCCTATCATCTACATATTTTTTATTAGGAACGTCGTGTTCGTGAAGGGGGTCCAACAGCGTTTTCATTCTTATACCATCTATAATGACATTATTTTCGGAATCACGTTTAAATGCATATTTACTTAAGTACTCCATTAAATTGTTGTATTGGATGTCGAGCGATTTTTGTATGTGATCCCTAAGCATAGCTTCAAACTCGCCCATACGCTGATACGAGGTCTGCTCGCTGAAGATCTGCATTCGATTCTCGACGTCAGCCGTATGCGTATCCACATAACGTTTAGTCGATGCATCGTCACCTTCTTCAGGGTCGTGAATATTGCACAACCGCTTTCCCTTGAATCGATAGTTTCCCGATCCATCTCTAGTTATGATATATCGATTGAACACACCCCTAGAGGGTATGATTCTTCGGGATCCGAACCTGTCGATACTCATTGCTTAAGTGATGGATTATTCTATTTATTCATTCTGATAAAGCGATCAAAACCGTGACGGTAGCGTCCCTCGTTCAGTGGATATTCTGGTACTATAACAACAAAGGATCGTTCATCACTCTCCCATATATGTTTACACATATTCTTAAATTCATCATAGGACATATCGGTATTTACATAATCTTCGTATATATGTTTTAAATTGAGATTATCCTGTCTAAAGAATATAATCATATTTGCATTATCTCTAATTAAATGTTTAGGTACTTTAGCATATGATTGTGCTAAATATATAGCATCGACATTACGATGTCTACCCATACTGTAATATGAAGCTATCTTACCCTGTTTTTCATTTATCACATCATCAAATACGAATATCGAATTTTCTCTAGCATCCGACGTTTGAATTACTTTATCACCATCATCGAACGTAAATACACCTATATCGGGTATAGTTTTCAGTAACCTGAGTAAATATCGATATGTAGGTTGTTGCAACGATTTCGAGTATATGTAGAGGTTTTCGAATCTCAGACCATTCTCGTGAATAAGCAGGTTGAGTAAAACGTTCGTTTTTCCAGCATTTGAACTGCCAAGTATGAGCGCTCTAACGTTACTCGGAAACAACGTACCGTGTCGTCCTTTGCGAATGTCATCCTCGAAATCTAACACCTGTATGGGTAGCGTACACTTTTGCTTTACTATCTCCATATCGCGACTAGTACTTATAAAGCATAAGTTTTGTCTTTTATTTCGTTCGTGATAAGGGCAATCTATGTCTTTACTGGATTTAGCCAATCGTCATAGGAATCGTATACTTATAAAGCGCACGTTTTGCCTTTTTTATTTCATAGTGAGACATGCGCTCTAGACGTGCACGCAAAGGTTCGGGAATTCTTAATTCCTTGATTAATTCATTACCATATGAGGCACATTTACCGGGTTATCGTTTCTGCGGTCCCGGAACGAAACTACATAAACGCTTGCAGAGAGGTGACTTACCGGTGAACGGGTTAGATTCAGCGTGTCTCGATCACGATCGGGCTTACGCAGAGAGTACTGATACAGAATCTCGTCGTCTAGCCGATAAGGTGTTGGTAGAGAAAGCTTGGAGACGTGTAAAGTCTGCCGACGCTTCTTTGGGCGAACGACTTGCAGCTCGACTTGTGACTACACTTATGAAGGGTAAATTGGCAGCGGGCGCTGGCATGCGTAAACGTCGCAACAAGAGAGGTGGTTTCTTACCTTTGCTACCACTTTTAGCAGCTCTAGGTGCAGCAGGTGGTATAGCTGGAGGTGCTGCTCAGATTGCTACGGCTGTCAATAAGAAACGTTCGGATGCAAAACAACTTGCGGAATTAACACGTCACAACGAGCGCATGGAATCTTTGGCTCAGGGCAAAGGTCTTCGCCGTAAGAGACGTCGTAAGGGTAGAGGATTATATCTTCGATCAAAAAACTCGGGGCGAGGCCTATATTTATCCCGGAAAAAGCCCTGAGTGCTAACGAGATCGATTCGTATGCACGACGTCTACGCATTCCACATTTTAGAGGTGTCTACATGATCGATAAACTACCTCCACATCCTCGATACTATGAGAGAATAGTAGTGAATCTGGATACATCAAATAACCCTGGTACACATTGGGTTGCTGTACGTAAGGATGGTGACGTTGCCTACTACTTTGACAGTTTCGGCGATCTGAGACCTCCGGAAGAGATAGAAACGTACCTTTCGGGTGTCAAGCTCCTATATAATACGACGAGATTTCAAGAATTCGATTCTGTGATTTGCGGTCACTTGTGCCTTCAGTTTCTCCTCGATGAGTTACACGATCACCGTGAGTGGTAGTGATACCAGCTTCTCTACATTTCTAAATCCACCATTACATCTGGATCCTAACGGACATTACGAGATAGCTCTATTGAATTTTGAGACTTTTTACTCAATTCCGAATGTGGACGAGAGTAATAATCTATTCCATTACGTTCGCGATGGAAAAGTCGAACGTATAGTAATTCCACCGGGTACTTATGAATTGGATGATATCGCCAGATTGATCAAGGATGCTCTCGACATCGGTGACGACTTTATTCTACGTGCTAATAATAACACCATGAAATCAGAAATTCAATCTCCCTATATTATCGACTTTAGTCGTGAGAGATCTATTGCTTCACTTCTCGGTTTCACCTCTAAACAGAGGGTACCGGCAAACGTGCTGACCGAGTCTAATGATTTGGTTAACATATTCAAAGTCAGCATCATACGTATCGAGTGTAGTCTTGCAACGGGATCTTTCATCAATGGTAAAAGTGGTCATTCTCTGTATGAATTTTTCCCATCGGTACCTCCAGGTTATCATATTTCGCAGGAACCATCAAGTCCTATATATTTACCAATCATCGATACGAATCTCATTGATCATCTCGACATTAGAGTGGTAGACCAGAACGGCGATAAGTTAGATTTCAGGAACGAAACCATCACTGTACGATTGCACATACGTCGTAATGGGTATAAGTTTTAAGAGACGATGCTATATTAAAAAACATCTCTCGAGATTGATCTCTACTCGATCATCGACCCGCAAGCTAATCACATCGTCTAATCGAAGATTTCTCGCTAACTTAGGCTTCAAGGTTCTATGATGGATGTGTTGGACGTGACCGGGATTCCGACCTTTGATGATAAGATCAGTAAGGAGGAAGAACACGTATTCCTACCGTACAATACGTCAGCTCTCGATGTGAACGATGAAATTAGAATTCCATGTCAAGCTGAAGATTTGTACACGCTTCCTAGTAGAAGTTATCTCTACATTGAGGGGACTCTCACTAAACCCGACGGCACCGTCGCCACATCGAAATTGAGTAACAATGCTATGGCATTCCTATTCGATGAGATTCGTCTGGATATGAATGGAACGACTATTGATAGAACTAGGAATCCGGGCATTTCATCAACGATGCGTAACTATGCTGCACTGAATGAACTGGAATCGAATCGTTTACTAAATGCTGGATGGATCTATCCTGGAGGTGTGGTAGACATCGTGAATACATCGAATGGTATCTTCAATGCTATCGTTCCTCTTTCGATGTTGCTGGGTTTCGCCGACGATCACAAGGAGGTCATACTTAATAGCAAGTTTGAACTTATTCTCATTAGATCTAAGGATTCTAATAATTGTATCATTGGAAACGATCCTACAACCATACAACTAACTAGACTCGAATGGAGGATGCCTGTACTTCGACTTTCAGATTCTGAACGAGTTGATAAACTTAAACTCGTCAAATCGGATAAACCTCTACACGTCGCATTTCGAACCTTGGACCTTCACACTCAACCTGCTGTACCTCAAACTAAAGCGTTCACATGGAACATTGCAACCACGACTAAACTTGAAAAACCACGTTTCGTCATAGTCGGTGCACAAGTGGATAGATTGAATCATCTCGCTAAGGATGCTTCTCTATTTGATAATTGTAATATCACCAATCTGAAACTTTATCTCAACAGTAAATCTTACCCCTATCACGATATGAATTTGGATTTCGCCAATTCGAAATTTGCATCTCTGTATGATCAATATTCCAAATTTCAATCATCCTACTATGGAAAGGAGAATTACCCTCTTTTGAAAAGGAACGACTTTCTGAAATATGCACCGCTATTCGTCATCGATTGCTCTCATCAACCTGAGGATACTGTGACGGGGGCAGTGAATGTCAGATTGGAAGTTCAAGCATTGTCAAATTTTCCTGCACAAACTTCATTATGCTGTTTAATTATTCATGATAAATTATTCACTTATAAACCACTAACTCATGTTGTACAATCTATCATATAGGTGTAATAAATAAAACATTACAAATTCAAATTATCTTTTTATTGACTTTAACATACATCTCCAATATCCTCTTCCTTGCACTCCTGCTTTTTGCATCATATGAACATAATGATTTATGAATATCATACAACTGATATAAATTTCTTTCAATATATGGAATTAGTCTTTTAAGTCCATTGAATGCAGTACTATTCAGATTTATACTGCCCACATTTAAACATGTATTCACAAAAGTTATTTCTTGCATCTTATTCATGCATAACATTATATTAAATGCATATATTATATTTTCACTGTACGGTGCACATGGATGCTTACCATCTTTCAGATACGTATCCAAAACACACAAATTTGACATTATTACCTCCCAATCCTCTTTTGTAATATACACAAACCTATCGTCATGTGTGTCTTTAATGTAAAGTGATGGGAGTTCATTGTATAATCCTATGTTCACACGAAAGTCAATGCTGATGGAGATGTCGTTATCGTTCATGCACACACTAGTTACCATCACTCGCAACTTCCTCCTCTACTTCTTCTGCGAAGGGTGTGAAGGGTTCGAACATCATTATGATGAAACTGTCTTGATCGAAAGTCTTCTTGGCTTTGACGATTCTCGGTTTGCAGTTCCTCTTCTTCTTTTTCTTGTCTCCTTTCTTACTGGATCTGCGGACATACACGAACTGTCTCAACATCGTGAATATTTAATACACTTGTTAACGTAAAACTCTTATTATTTTATACTCACTTTTCTATGACTTCCTCCTCGGGTTTCGATGTACCGATATCCTTAAACGGACGATCATTGTACGGACCGCACACATCTTCACCTTGATCCTGTTCGGACTGGCATGCCACATCTTCACTTTGGGCTTTACTGAAATAAACATATTTATCATTAGTTATCTAACACATAACAACACTTTCACGTTAACACACAATTATAATTCTACTTACCCGAGGTACACTTTACAATTCTTTCCGCATTGAGCATAAGATGTGATCGAATCATGATGGGAAGGATTCTTGCAAATCACTTGATGCATCTTTCCATCACACGTTTCATCGTGGTGCTCAACCCAATGCTTTTGCAAATCTTCGAAATTGCGTAGATTCTCCCAGAATCTGGTATCACTTTCAATGATAGGTGTTGTTGTTCCACTCATCTTGACGTTGCGATGTGAAGTGAGAATGCATTCGTTCCCGAGTGAGCAGATGGGTGATGAAACGTGATCATACCTGTCTCCCCCCTCCCCATCCTATCGTCGATTGTACTTAACGGACGGAGGGTTTGTGTGAAGTGAGGACACGTTCGTTCCCGAGCTGGCGGGACAGGCTGAGACCTGTTAATTCGAATTTACTCACATATGCACAAATCTTGAGGAATGACAACACGTCATCACCCTTATACTTCAATGTGGAATAGATTTATATTTTCTCGTACCTCGATGTGGGAATGGAATTTAACCTTTTCTTAACCTTTACATCGCTCTTGGATACAATAGCTCAAGGAGAGATTCTGCATAGGGAACACCCCTTACCAGAATGTCTTATTACATTTATTTTCATAAATCTCTCCCAGTAAACATACCTAATCATTCTCTCGATATTCTTTTATCTAAAGATTAACGATACTACATCATATATCATACACTAAACGTAATAGATATCAAACCCTACACTCGATATTCATACATGAGAGTTCAAGCACAGACATCGAAGCACTGAACGTAATAGATATCAAACCCTAGACTCGATATTCATACATGAGAGTTCAAGCACAGTCATCGAAGAATTACTATCAATACATTTAATTCAAACATCCCCGGAACCCCCGTTACCCACCCCGCCCCATCACAATATCGAACCCTAGACTTCGATATTCATACATGAGAGTTCAAGCACACACACACATCGAAAAGAATTCACATTTAATTCAAACATCCCCGGAACCCCCCCCCCCCCCCCCGTTTCCCATCCCACCCATCACACACACACACAATCATCATCATCATCATCATCATCCCAACCCTCAAAAACATCTCACTGCACAGGGGAGAACGGCACTACGCCAACACTCCCCTTCTTTTACAACTCGATTTTCATATAGGAGAGTTCTAAATCAATGAGCATTCTACATCACTCATATATTAACACAGAGGAGAGTTCAACATCTTATCTACACTGTGCTGATTCTCTCAATTCTATACTACTGAAGACATTCAACATTTTTATGATGTGAATAACCCTATAGCAGGGTAAATCGTGTCTTCTACAGCCTGGGTTATTTTAGTCAATTTCCTCACACTCCAAGCAAAAACTAAATTTGTTGATCGTGTTATATTTAGAATTACAAATTAGTAACTACGCCATACTTTGTACTATCTGTTCGCTATAAGAATAAAGTAAAAGACAAAAAAGGATGTGGCGTAAATGAACCTCATTGGCTGTTGAGTTTTAATACTTACATGTTCTTCCACAATATAGTCCCTCTTGTTCATTAAGCTTCCAGGTTTACTTGCTTTCAAACATTTGAATTGTGACAAGATAGTATAAATGAATAGTTGTTACAGATCCATTTTAGCGTGCAACATGGAAGAGAGCTGTTTTAAACATGTGCGAGGAAAACCCTTAAGAAGCGGCGAGAAAGTTATTGTACTGAATGTGTTTAATAAGCTTTTAGAGAAACATCCTACCGGGGCTATAATCGAACTGGTAAATCTACCATCAGAGTTTACTGGAGTGTCGATATCAGCAGTTTATATCGCGGTAAATAGAAAGCTTCTTTTGGGACAGTAACAATGCAAGGGAAGAAATGATAGTGTGAACAGCCAGTGTTAGGACAACGAGACGAGTTTATATATGCAGCTGTGTGGCGTAAAAGGCATGATTTACCCCCCCCCCCTCCAAAAAACTACCCCCTACCGTAAATAAAATGTTGCATGCAGGGAACAGTGACAGTGATCTACCTTACATTATAAGGACCAGCTTGTACTCTCTTCTTAAGTAGCTAGGCTTTGAATTCATTAGCCACAGCAAAAACAAGGTGTAATAGTTGATAGGGAGGATATAGCAAAGTGGTAGGCAGTATTTGTAGGACATAAGACAATACAGAAAGGAGGGATGACCTCTGTAGTACTTAGATGAGAAATGCGTTATTGAGGACCATGTGTCCTCTAAGACATGGAGTGACAGCACTATTAAAAACAAGAAAAGTACATTTTTTTTTTTGCGGTTTGAGAGTGGGAATAAAACATCTGAGTGGTAAAAGTCGGCGTATAATTATTTTACACATCGGCAGTGAAAGTGGCGTTGTTGTCGATGGTGAAGTTGTGTTTGAATATAAGAAGTCAGGATATTATCATTACGAAATGACTGGAGATGTGTTCTGGAACTAGTTTATTAATATACTTCCCAAATTCGAGCTTGAAAGCGTCATAATAATGGATAATGTCCCTTATCATTCATTAGCAGTGGAGCACATTCCTAACAATTAATGGACAAAAGCTGAAGTTTCATCGTGGCTGAGGTCCAAAAACATTACCTATGACGAATAAATGGTTAAAATTGATCTGTTAGGGCTGGTTAAGGGGTGCATGTATATATATGAAACATGTCTTTGATATACTTGCCGATAAAGCCGGACATAAAGTACTCAGATTGGCCCCCTTTCACTGTAAGCTAAACCCAATATTATTAATTAATAGTCAGGTAAAGTGTTATGTAACAAGGAACAATAGGACGTTTAAGATAGCTGGAGTGCGAGCATTAGTATACTCAGCATTTAAAGAAGTTACTAAAGAAAGATGGCGTGAGTGTGTTCCACATGTTATTAATCAAGAACAGCACATGTGGGATCTGGAGGGCGTGGTTGACAATGTAATAGATCGCTTAATTATCAATGTGGGAAAGAAAAGTGATGAAGATGACGACAGTAGTGCAAGTGTAAGCAATACACCAAACTGAGACAGCAGAAGCTCATTGACCTATTTACTACCGACTGTTGTGTACAGTACAAATACATAGCTTATTACACTACATACAGTGTATGTGTTTTTAGGTAAAAGTGTGCTCCTGTTAATTTCTCAACTCCAATAAAAATATATCCGTGAAATTTGTGTGTACATGATCTTTTAATATCTTTCAGTCATCTGGACAACACGGATTTCCGATTTCTCGGATCGGCTCAGGTTCTAGATGCCAGGGTAAACGAGGTTACTGAACGTATTGTTTATATTCCTGACAGGAGGATTCACCTTCGTTGAGACTTCGCAGATTCCTGAGTCACAAGCTTGGAGTCTACTCAGGTGCTCTTTTGGAGAGTAATCTTCTGGCTAGTACTGGACCTCAAGGACGCTGCATATCTTTTGGGTTCTTAATTCTGACACATTCTTAATGCCAGGTGTAATTTGCAATTTCAATTTAAAAAATTTTACTGAAAAAGGTGTGTAATATTCACTCTCAGATACTGAAGTGGGAAATTCAAATTCGCTTTGAAAAACAAATGTTAAGTCAGATCAATTTGTAACGCTTCAAATATAGCCACAGTAATCAGAAGTTACACTACACAAAATCAACACTAACATGTTTCAATTTAAGCAATGTAATTGCATTTTAATATAATTACATATAATTCCTTAGGGCTGCTGCAGTTATTATAGTTTATGAACATTGCTGCTTGTCTGTAATTTAACATAATGCTGTTATCAAACATACTTTTGTACCACAGGTAGAGAAAGAAATGATGTATCAGGTAGGTTGACAAAATTAAACACTGATATACACCCGAAAGTGACCTCGGTAGACAGTTAAACTGATATTTAGGAATATTTGGTTATGAACTTTCAGCGACTTGTTGTTTGCATTCAACGTTATTAATACTTCAGATACAATTATCTCGAAGGCACATAGCACAAACAGAGAACTATAGCTTGTTTCAACCTTAAAAGGCAGCATGGAAGTAAATGGGATATCTCTCTCTCTCTCTCTCTCTCTCTCTCTCTCTCTCTCTCTCTCTCTCTCTCTCTCTCTCTCTAATACACGTGAATTATCATTAGTAAACACCGGATTCTTTGTAATAACAATTTAAGAAATATGTACCTAAATATGTAACAAAATAAAGTGAAATATGTAACCAAATATGTAATAAAGCAATTATATGTAAAATCAAAAATGTTATTTCTTTGCAATAAAAACAAATCCACATGGTCAAATCTCTAATTTAATTGTTAATCTTTCACTTCTGTTAAAAGTACAATACTGAAATACAAGTGTCAATTATTTAAGCATTTAAGCCATATTGGATCAGTGTCCACAGTCAATTATAGTCATGTACTTTTCCGAATGTTCTGGTATCATGCGAAATCTTCTGTCTGACAATATATATTTGTAAATTGAGAAGGATCGCCCAACTTTGCAAGAAGTCAACGGTGCATATTTACACAGAGCGATTGTGCTAGGAAGAACATTTTCAGGGGATTCTACATTTTCTCTATTAGATAAGCGAGAAAGAGTAACAAGAGTTGGGTATCCAGGGTTCTTTTTTAGCAGAGGCTGCAGTTTAGTGGAAACTACACCACACATTTCGCCTGGTACAACACTGACCTTTTGAACCGCATATTCCATTATTTCCACAGCTTCTTGCAGAGGATACCTGAAGTTTCCAGTTTGTTGACTCTGTCGACAATCCAGCTGTTGTGACTTGCGATGTATGAAATTGAACTGAGCACTTCAGAACTGTTGAATGCTGACCAGCATTCACTCACACACACTGCAGCATCAGAAGAAAAGTTCACAATCACTGACCTCACAGTTTCGAAGTGCTTAATGTAGAAAATTACAGTTTCGATCCATGTCGCCCTTTTTCTTGTCACTGGCTCTAGAAACAAAGGTACATCAGGTAGCTGCTCCTTGTCGCGTTGTACACGATAAGGTCATTTTAAGAAAACCTCCCTCGTTGCTCATATCAGTGTATTTACTTTTGGAAATTCATGTGTAATTGTCTCACTCATTCATTGCAATGCGTGAGCCATACATGTGACATGCACTAAGTTAGGATTAAATACAGTAAGCGATTTCCCCGCTTTTAACATGTAAGGAGCGACATCTGTGTACAATAGGAGGGTCCTCACTTCCTTTACGCTGTCTAGCAATAGCACCTTAAGTCAGTCATTAATTAATGTAGCAATTGTTGAACTATTTGTCACCTCCAAAGGTTTTCGATAAGTAAAGTAGGGTATTGATGCCGCTTCGAAGAGCATCTTGCCAACTATTAGATCAGCGATGTAACGGCCTGAAGATCCGTCGTCTCATCAGCAGAAGCACATATAGGTGAGTTGCCTATGTCAATTCTAATTTTTTTCTAATACGTAAATGTCTAAAAGCAAGCACCTGAAGTTTGTTCCAGGGTATGTTCGTAGCAATCAAAGGCATACGAAGTCCTTTCTAAAATTCCCTATTAGATGATGTAGGCCGTCCCTGCAACTGTATGTAGTACCTGTTCCTCTGAAGAAACTCTTTGTTTATTTTTAATATGCAGATTGCTTCGTGGATATTGTTAAATTTGTGATTTCATCGTACACCTAATACGTTTATCACAAGTTTGCAGAGGTCTGTTTGCCTATCAGTTATTAAAGCACTGTCAACTAAAAATCCAAGTTTTTAGCTTTGTAGACAACGAAGGCTCAACCGATGCCATGGCTAAATTAAATGCAACTGACTGTTAAAAATTCTGAAGCGTTTCACGTTTGAAAACGAGAAAGAAAATATGTTTAAAACAAGTCACTGTTGTCGGAATCTGACTCGTGCACGAGAAGCACAATGATAAAAATTGCAATGGTTTCTTATTTCTTGCTTTGTAACTTAAATTAATGGAATCGACCAAAGTTTATAATAATTCAGAAAAAGATATTAAATATGCAAAATCATGTTCTATGTTGTGAAATATGTATTAGAGCTCGTAATATGTAAAAATATATAATTTAAAATGTTTCAATAAGGGTCTTCACAGTTTCAAAGGTCGACATTTTAGCTTCTTTTATAACTACATACACAACAACAGAATATGTAATTACATAAAATCCGGGCCCTACTCATTGGCTTCGTCCTTTATTTGCCCTTGCGTCTTTGCCAACTCGCAAATAACATGGTATAAATAATTATTAGTAATAATTTACAGTTTTGAACACACATTCTTACGCAGAATATCTTCTCTATTAGATTACGTCATTTATACAGTCGATTTGTGTTTCTATGGACACACCAGGTGGACCTACACGTATGCGCCAAGCTACAAAGGCAGCGGAATCCCTCCGTTTTTTTTTTTTTTTTTTTTTTTTTTTTTAGTTTTACGTCCTCCAACGTTAGGTCATACAGGACGGTAAATGAAATGGGTGAAATGATGCTAAAATGAACCCAGGGTCCATAGAGCTTAGAGTTACCTCTCATTCGTCTTTTAGGATAAGGAAAAAAACCTGGAACAATACATTGTTCAGCTAACTTACCCAGGCCGGGGCTCAAACAGGGACCTGTTGAACGTGAGGCAGACACGCTAACGTCTACGCTACCGAGGCGGCCCCGTGGGCTTTATTAAAGGAGTTATGTCTAATCGAAGTTCAAACATAAATGTCTAATTAAATAAAGTTCCCCGAACTGAGCTTATTTCACTCGCTGTATTTAAGTACACTTTTGGATCAGGGTCGAGCACACAAATCAATATCACTTTGTAAGTTTATTACCTGCAATCACTAATGTGTACTTCGTCCTGAATGTCGTGAGAAACGCACCAATAGGAGACATGTGACTTCGTGACTATCTCACACAGAGTAGCTGCAAAGCTTTTTAACTCACTTCTGTTATTTATATGGTCACGCTGAAGTTCTTTGTATTGGCATAAATGCTGTTTCGTCATCCAGGGCCACAGCGAAGAAGCCATGAACCTACCTGTTTATTTAGTGGCACAAAACATTGTAAGTAGGAATGAATGGCATTTTTACTAGTGTTTAATGCCCTTTCTTACTGCATAATGCACCTCAGGCGGTGAACACTGATGGTGCATTAAGTAATATGAGAATTTGGGAATGAAACATAAAGGCCCAAGTTTAGGGCCACTCCCGGGCATTTGTCTGTTTAGGCGGTACAGGAAAATCTAGAAAAACATCTTAATTCAAGGAGGATAGCCCTGGTAGGAACTGAACCGCAGATCTCTCACTCCGAGTCCATGCCTTATACGCCTTGAACACCATTTCGATACAAATGAAATGAAATGAAAAGAAATGAAATGAAATGCAGCATGTTCACCGGAAAACGGCTCGCTGTGAATTTCTACAAGCTAGTAAGAGGTAAAAATTGTTGAGAAAATGAGATAAGTTAATTTCTACAATTTTGTAGCAGAGAAAAATATTTGAGAAATGTAGATATGTAAATTGCTACACATTTGTAGGAGGTAAAAATGTTAGAGAAATTAGGATATGTTAATTCCTACACATTTTTTGATTGGTAAACCTGTTCGTTTCGTAACAGTTGTCCAGTTACTCACCCCGACTCGCTCACATTCAAAGGTCAACAGTTTTCCAGGGCATACACTCCTATATGACCACGGAAGTTTATAGTATATTTTTACTTTTATTACTTTGACGATGTACCAAGTTAAACATTTTCATTCGAGCCAACCAATACCATAGTTGCACAGCGCCAAGTCGTTACAAAATGTGATTTTGTAAGTTTTTAAATTATTTTAATTTTACTAACCGCGACTCTCTAGGAATCTACATTCCGCGCACAAAGCAGTAAGGGCTAGCACTATTTTCCTTCAAACTTCAAATTAACGAACCGTTTACTTAATTTTCGAATAATTAATTTTCTAATCAGAAAGGCGAAAAGAGGGAAAAGGAGAAAGGGATATAGGTAACTGTTTGGGTAGGGTATAAGGCTATTGGGTAAGGATGACTAAGAGAAAAATGTAAAATATCATTCTCTTTGCAAGTCTGTGAGACAAAAGAAATTAATAAATGACTTCACATGTGAGAAATGTACGAGTCTTGAAAAATTCAGGCTAGTAACTGCTATCTTTGTAACATACATAAACCGAGCGAGACGGCTCAAACACACATACCACAGGCCCGGCTTCGATTCCCGTGGCCGAGCTACTTGACCCATGGGTTTCTCGGGGGTTTACCTGGGTGGCCAGGCGTATGCTAGGCAGGTTAATTACATCCCCGAATTTCCTGTCCTTCTATTTCATCTCTATTATCAGTTCACATCATCTTTTCGCTAATGGTCTCTTTCAGGGTAGAAGGGTTGGCGGGTGTTTCGGCGCTGCATGGCAGGATGATATGCTCCTGGTAAACACTTTCTCCTTCAGTAGGACCGTCTACGTTCCCCGAGCCGGCCAAGTCGACTGAGCTGCAATTGTGCTGGACTGCCGGGGGAGTTCCCAACTGGTTCTTTGTAGGGACCTTGCCATCTGCACTGTCGTGACTCCTCCGTACGGCCGCTCTCTCTCCTCTCGCTTTATTCTTCCTCCCGGGGATGCCCCACTTGGAGCATATGTGACTGGACGTAGTACCTAATTCCCTCTGTAAAGTAATCCAATCCAATCGAATCCAATCCGCGTATAAATGAGCAGTTAA
>CM060950.1:171370516-171453016 GCA_030765055.1 Mantis religiosa | reverse complement strand
CCCGCTCAAATCCCTATCCCTGTGACACATCCCTCTGACTACCAGAAAACAAGATTGAAGAAGAAGAAATAAGTGCGGAAGACTTTACACACATTTTTGAAAATATCGTTGCTATTCCAATGTTGATAAAGAAAACATTGACCATGACGGAGATTGTAAACCGATTAGAGAGGAAGGCATTATTGCAATGTTACTGAAAATAAAGAGTACTGAGTTTCAGATAATGTTGATGAACCAGCTGTGGTCATGACCCACACACAAGCAGTAGCAAACAGAGAAATTTATGCTTTATTTCGAGAGTCAAGCCGAAACATTCCCAAATGAACTTGTAATGTTAAAGCGAATGCGAGATCACGCTGCTTGTAAACAATACACCAAACTGAGACAGCAGAAGCTCACTGCCCTGTTTACTACCCACTAGTTTGTAGCTATATTGTGTACAGTACAAATACATAGGTTATTACAGTACATACAGTGTATGTGCTTTTAGGTAAAATTGTGCTGCTGGTCATTTCTCAACTCCATTAAAAATATTTCGGATATGTTGTGCGTACATGATTTTTAATACCTTTACGTCATTCCCTGGACAACCCGGATTTTCGTTCCCTCACACCGGCCCTGGCTCTAGATGTCAGGGTAAACGAGGTTACTGAACTAATTATTTATATTCCTGACCGGAGGATTCACCTTCGTTGAGACTTCGCAGATTCCTGTGCCACAAGCTTGGAGTCTCTACTCAGGTGCTCCTTTGGCGAGTAATCTTCTGGGTAATACTGGACCTCAAGGATGCTGCATATCTTTCAGTTTTTTATTCTAACACATTCTTAATGCCAGGTGTAGTTTACAATTTCAATTTAAGAAATTTTACTGGAAAATATGTGTAACATTCACTCTCAGACACTGAAGTAGGGAATTCAAATTCGCTTTGAAAAACTAATGTTAACTCATATCCATTTGTAACGCTTCAAATATAGCCACAGTAATCAGAAGTTGCACTACAAAAATCAACACTAACATGTTTCAATTGAAGCAATGTAATTGCATTTTAATATAATTACAAATAATATCTTAGGAGTGCTGCAGTTATTATAGTTTATGAACATTGTAGCTTGTCTGCAATTTAACATAATGCTGTTATCAAACATACTTTTGTACCACAGATAGAAAACGAAATGATGTATCAGGTAGGTTGACAAAATTAAACATTGATATACACACGAAAGTAGACCTCGGTAGACAGTTAAACTGATATTTAGGAATATGTGGTTATGAACTTTCAGCGACTTGTTGTTTGCATTCAACGTTATTAATACTTCAGATACAATTACCTGGATGGCACATAGCACAAACAGAGAACTATAGCTTGTATCAACCTGAAAAGGCAGCATGGAAGTAAATGGGATCTCTCTCTCTCTTTCTCTCTCTCTCTCTCTCTCTCTCTCTCTCTCTCTCTCTCTCTCTGTTTGTGTGTTTAATACACGCGAATTCTCATTAGTAAACACCGGATTTTTGGTAATAACAATTTAAGAAAGATTTACCTAAATATGAAACAAACTAAGTAATAAAGTAATTATATGTAAAATCAAACATGTTATTTCTTTGCTATAAAAACAAATCCACATATTCAAATCTCTAATTTAATTTTTAATCATTTCACTTCTGCTAAATGTATAATACTGCAATACAAGAGTCAACTATTCAAGCATTTAAGCCATATTGGATCAGTCTCCAAAGTTAATTATAGTAATATACTTTTCCAAATGTTCTGGTGTCATGCGTAATCTTCTGTCTGACAATATGTTTTTGTAAATTGAAATGGATCGCTCAACTTTGCAAGAAGTCAACGATGCATATTTACACAGAGCGATTGTGCTAGGAAGAACATTTTAAGGGGGTTCTACGTTTTCTCCATAAGATAAGCGAGAAAGAGTAACAAGATTTGGGTATCCTGGGTTCTTTTTTAGCACAGGCTGCAGTTTAATGGAAACTACACCAGCCATTTCGCCTGGTACAACACTGACCTTCTGAACTGCATCTTTCATTATTTCCACAGCTTCTTGGAGAGGAGTACCTGAAGTTTCCATTTTATTGACACTGTCGGGAAACCAGCTGATGTGACTTGCGATGTATGAAACTGAACTGAGCACTTAAGAACCGTTCACTGACACAAACTGCTGGATCAGAAAAAAAGTTCTCAATCACTGACTTCACAGTTTCGAAGTGCTTACTGTAGAAAATTGCAGCTTCAATCCATGTTGCCCACCTTGTTATCACTGGCTCTAGATGCAGAGGTACATCAGGTAGCTGCTCCTTGTAGCGTTGTACACGATAAGGACATCTTATGAAAACCTTCTTCGTTGCTGATATCAGTGTATTTACTTTTGGGAATTCATGTCTGTGTCTGTCACTCATTGCAATGCATGAGCCATACATGTAACATGCACTAAGTTTGGATAAAATACAGTAAGCGATTTCCCCGCTTTTAACATGTAAGGAGCTGCATCTGTGTACATCAGTAGGACCCTCTCTTCTTTTAGGGTGTCTAGCCATAGTCCCTTAAGTCCAACATTAATGAATGTAGCAATTGTTAAACTATTTGTTAACTCCAAAAGTTTTCGATACATTAAGTAGGGCTTTGATGCATCTTCCAAGTGCATCTTGCCAACTATTAGATCAGCGATGAAACGGCCTGAAGCATCCGTCGTCTCATCTGCAGAAATCCATATAGGTGAGTTGCCTATGTCAATCCCAATTTTTTCTAATCCGTAAATGTTTAAATGCAGGTACCTGAAGTGTGTTCCAGGGTATGTTCGCTGCAACCAACGGCATACACAGTTCTTTGTAAAATGCACTATTAGGTGATGTAGGCTGACGCTGCAACTGTGTAAGTAATACCTGTTCCTCTGAAGAAACTCGTTGCTTATTTTTAATATGCCGATTGCTTCGTAGGTGTTGTTCAATTTGAGATTTCATCCTACACCCAATACGTTTATCACAAGTTTGGCAGAGGTCTGTTTTTCCATCAGTTATTAAAGCACTGTCAACTAAAACTCCACGCTTTTAGCTTTGTAGACAACGAAGGCTCAAACGATGCCATGGCTAAATTAAATGCAACTGACTGTTAAAAATTCTGAAGCGTTTCACGTTTGAAGTCAAGAAAGAAAATATGTTTAAAACAAGTCATTGTTGTCGGAATCTGACTCGTACAATTTAGCTTTGAATGCAGCGGAAATGGGTAGAATTGACGGCAATGCATAAGGAGCACAATAATAAAAATTGCAATGGTTTCTTCTTTCTTGCTTTGTAACGTAAATTAATGGAATCGACAAAAAGGTATAACAATTCTGAAAATAATGTTAAAATATGTAAAATCATGTAATATTTTGGAAAGATGTAATATAACTCAAAATATGTAAAAATATGTAATTTAAAATGCTGGAATAACGGTGTTTACATTTTAATTAGTCGACAATTTAGCTTCTTTATAATTACATACACAACAAAGGAATATATAAATACATAAAATCCGGGCCCTACTCATTAGCTTTGTCCTTTATTTGCCCTGGCGTTGTTGCCAACTCGCAAATAACATGGTATAAATAACTTTTTGTAATACTTTACAGCTTTGAAAACACTTTCTTATGCAGAATATTTTCTCTATCAGATTATGACATTTTTACAGGCGTTTTGTGCTTCTATGGACACAATTTTTTTTCCCAGAATTCTTGTTGTTCAGTAAAGGTCTGATATTTGCTATTTGTGTGTTAATCATAAATCTTAGCGCTAATTGGCCACGCCGTAGCTCCGTGGCTCTCACCAAGGTGGCCCGGGTTCGATCCCAGGCGACGCAAAGTGAGAATTGTGGTGGAAAACACGGCGCTGGGGCGGGTTTTCTCTGGGACCTCCGGTTTCCCTCACCATCTCATTCCACCGATGCTCCATCTTCATCTCATGTATCATCAGTGTCACCGTCTGCGGTGCCGTATGTAGTAAAAGCAGGCGTTAAACGCCACACATTTCATTTCATTTCTTACCGCTATCATAATTTAAATGATTTTTTACGTGGAGAAGACTACAGTGCTCCTATCTACCAAGTCTGATTTCTCCACCTTAAATCAGACGAGTGTTATAATTTTTTATACTAAGCAGTTTGGGAAAATTATATGTATACGCATTGGAAAACGTAGGCAGCGAGAAACTTTTTGTAATTGGGTTTACATCGGGGGACAAAGCGAGAGAAATGTAAAGGTGGGTTGAAGGCAATTTTTAAAAGAACGCGCATTCGTTGTATGTGTCAAATAAACAAAAGGCATTCTGTTCAAAGAAGTGGTGACAGGCGGGAGCCAAATCAGGGGCCACACATCTTAGCAGAGAGAAGGCAATGCGATACATTAAAAGTAAACATTGTTTGCAAAAACGAATTCTTATGAGTATGTTTATAGCGAATGAAAGATTGTGAAGTGTTACGTGAAGCTATTTAACAGTTTCTTAAATACTTATAATTATGGAAGAGGAAGCTAAAAAGAGAAGAAATGTTGGTAAAAAAAGAAGTAAGGACCGTACGTTAGTATTGAGTATCTTAAGTTACTTTTCAAGTAAAATGAGTATCAGTAAGGAAGTGAAAGAAACAGCTAAAGCTACCGGGTGTTCAGAAACACTAATATATAGAGTGAAATGTTTCCTAAGAACCCCATCAAAAAAGAAAGCAAAAAGGGCAGGGAAACAAAAGAAACCTGGGTTAATGCAATATGATGGAATAGTGCAAAGCGGAATGCGGGGTATTGTTAACTCTTTTCTGCTTGAAATTGTTGCACCCTCGCTGAATCTAGTTTTGGCAAGGGTAAACAGTGATGACAGCCTGTATTAATGATTATCATTTACAGTACAATATTAAACCGTCCGACCGGTCGCTGCCGAGGTTGAAGTTGCGATTGTACGTGTAGTACATGAGGCAATAGGGCGCTCCGTAAAGGCCTGTACTGTCTTCTAAGCTTGAGACGCTATATAGCTGATGTTTCCTGAATTTAGAAACCATCTGAATTGCATTTCTATGGCAGGTGTCGTCAGCAACTTGAAAATGACATCGGTATAGTTGAAGCATCGAGTTGTCAGTGCTTGTCAACTCTTCAGGAATCCATCTTTTTAGCAGTGAATACCCATCCTCGAAATATACTTGGAGAACATGTACTTGGAGAATTTTGGAGAACTGTGTGATCACAATAAAATTAAATAGGCGTACAAAATTTTAATGAGACAAAACCTAAAACCATCAATGTTGTTAGTTTTGAAACCTACATTAGACATTCAAAAGTAAAAAAAGTCCACTTTATATTTGTTTTTCAGAAATACTAGCTTTTTTAGTTTTTGGGGATCAAGTCTACATACTTTTCTATTATACAGGAGACTTACTGCACCAAATAGCCTTTCAGAAAACAAAAGCTGTTACACGCGGCGTATACAAATATTTAGCGACTAATTGTTTTTTGGTTCTGGATATTTAGAATTTGTTTTCCAGTAATCGAGTGCACTCAAAAGAGGAGATGACGAATCGTCGTTGAGATATGCAGTGATTTCTTCTTGGGAACTGGTAACTGACACTGAATTTGACACACCAGTATTACATTCCAATCTTGCTCCTTCCCTCTTTTCCTCGGTCTTCCTAGGTTTCTTCGTCCATGCGGTTGATAATAATTATTTTTCTTGTTTACCTATACTCATTTAGGTATTGTAGATCTCTATGTGGTAACAGGAAGGGGTTCGTTATGTCAATGTTGTATATATTTTGTTGTGGATATAATCCAACAGTGGAATACAGTAGTCAAAATTGTTAATCAAGGCTAACCCTCCGTGAAGCATTGAATAGCAATGCTCGCCGTGAAACCTTCAAGTCTTACAGTCAACATTTGTATCACCTGGTAACTATGTTTGGTTTTGACGTTTCATTTTCTTTAAATAGTTACAACCTTACTAGAAGGTCAACCTTGAGAAAAATTTATGTACTAGAAATTTTAATTATCGCAAGGCATCATCTCCTTCGTTCACTCCAGAACCAATATCCCGCTTCTATAGCGTAGATGGTAGTGTTTTTGCCTCACGTTCAAATGTTCCTTAGTTCGAATGTCTGTCAGGATGACTTATCTGGATAATCGCTTTCCGTAGTTTGGACCCTGGGTTCACTTGACCATCCTTTGACCCATTTCATTCACCATCCCTATGACTTAAACTTGAGTCATTATTATTATTATTATTATTATTATTATTATTATTATTATTATTATTATTATTATTATTATTATTATTATTATTATTATTATTATTATTATTATTATCATCATTATTAAATTTGAAATGTCAGAAACCTTATTCTGTGTTATTTATTTTCGGTGTTTGGTCGCTGTAGCGCCTTATACTATCCTTGGATGAAGGTCATTTACTAGGGATTAACTTTTCCTTGGGACAATGTGTTTTACACACCAAGAATCTTTAAGAGAATGAATGTATTGTTCAGAGAGCGTTCTTTACTCGTTCTATAACACCGATGCTGGTAATAACTGTTAATGTAAACCAAGTGTTTTAGTAGCGTTAAGTAAACGTATTCATTTTCGGAACTCTCGCCTCTTTTATGTTGGCCGGTAAAGAAGACCTTTAAAATTTTATAACATTTTATTAAAGAATTTGAATTTATAAGAGAAACCTATAATCGCTCTTTTTAAACAAGGATACACACTACAGAGAAATCACCATATTCTTTGTCTTTCCTACTGCTTGCTCTCTCATTGTCTCCCTCTCTATTCCATACACTTCTTCTCTCCAGGTTACAACGATGTTTAGATGATTGACTAACTCTGCCTTTTCTGAGTTATAATTATAGTTTCAAACCTAGGTAATACGTTTGACTACACGCAATATTGGACCTGTTCCTCTGTTGGTTATGTAAGTAGAACTACCAAGTTTCCCCTTGGTATTCAGTTGGTGTACACTACACAGGGAGCAGTAACGACAAATGCTATAGAGTTTATTGTTATTTTCTGAATAATGAAACTTATCAAAAGCTTTATAAGTATCTATGTCTGAAATGACTAAAAGATAATACAAATTTAAGAATACTTTTTTCACCCACTGGAATAAACTTTTGAACGAGAGAAGTGGTGCCGCAGCAATGTGTGGGACTTGCATACAGAGGTCCCCTGTTTAAGCTCCGGGGCCGACAAATATGTCTGGGGGTTTTTACGCGGGTTTCCCCGTCGGTATACTCGATGGATAAAAATTGCTAAATTCTCCTCTTATATCTGTCAACACTATACTTCAGATCCTACTTCACCGCCAGAAGGGCAATACATTGATGGTGAACAATCAACATTTAAAATTGTTTTTAAGATGTGCGACCAATAATGTACTGAACGCCAAACTTAATAATACTCCCTACGGAAATCCTGTGGGAAAAAGTAACAAACACACGAATACACAGTCACGCCCTCTCTCTTGTTGTCTGCCTCTTTTTTCACGTCAGCCTCTACATGTTAGTATTTCTGAATCACAAGAAGATTAATAAGTTAAATTACCTGTAAAATACATTACTGTATGTATTCTAATACTTTCTCTCGTTTTATATATGAGCTTTTGTACGTCTACTGATTGAAGATATATAAAAACATTGAAAAAGCATAATGCTAAATAACGGATTCCATTTTAAGAGTTTAATAAAATCAATGACAACAATAATGATACAATTAATTGTAATTAAAATAATAACGCAGGCCTTTGAGGTGTCCCTCCTCTTTTTGTCATCAGGTAAATTATACCTAAAGTATAGGAAGTAGTGACCTTCAAGAAATAAGAACAGGTTTTACTCTAAGAATTGGTGAGAAGCTAAAGTAGGTGATCGTTCTCTCTGTTTAATTCCTTGTTCACATTCCGAAGTACTCCGTTTGCATTCGAAGAGGACAGCGAAAAGATCATACAGAGGTAATACTGTCAGTGTAACGTTGGATGAAGAAGCTTTACACCAGCAGTTTAGGAGTGCATCAGAAAAATGGATATGTGTTTTGTTATTTATAAACCTCTAATTTGACGTTAATGGCCATGAAATAGAAAAAGAACATTTTCTACAATCGCATTAATCACTAGGTTTTACCTCAGGCAGTTTGCTTTGTTCTGTAACATTGCTTGAGGAATGTTAGAGGGACACAACGAGATAACACGAGGAAAGAGTAAGGAGATGGTGATTTCACTATTATGTAAATCTTTATTTAAAACAAACAATTTCAGGTTATTCTTATAAAATACCATTGTGTGAATAAACAGAGATAACAATATTTAATTCTTATATTTGCTAACAATATCAAAGAAATGTGAGTGGTAACAATTTAACATGTTTACCACATACTTGCTTACATTAATAATTATAATTACAATCGATTTTCTAGATGGATTAGAAACAGTCATTGAACAATGCATTCATTCTGTTAAAGATTCCTTTCGGGTAAAATAAAGTTGTCTAAAATAAAAGTGAATGCTTATTAGGTTACCTAAATATGAAGATAGTTTAGAAAATTATGGCGACCTAGCATGGAGTTTGAAAAAACCATACAACTTTCAGATAGAATACTTCACAGAGAACGTTTCAATTCACATGTAAAATTATTAATTGTACACAATTTAAACATAAGTGTAAAACGTGTTTTTGAGTGAACGGAAAACTTCGGGCTTTGTTGGTAAAGTTCATTCTAGAACGTGGTGTTTCCTTTAAGAGTTTGTTGTTGCATCTTTGGAAGAAGCGAAAGCTAATTGTTGAGTTTAATCTACGTCAAACAAACGCCCTTGTTTGGGTTCAGAACACATTTATTCAACGAAATTAACCCCAAAGGATAAACAACACACCTCATATCTCTGCTGCGGCCCTAATACATCGATACGGAGTTGGAGCTCCCAGTCAACTGCAGGCATTGATCTACTAGCTACCACCTCTTTAGATATTCTGTTTCCCTGTTTTATGCCGATGGACCAGCCGACCGGGAATGCTCTCGCACTTGCGGCCCGCCTTCTCCATTGAGAACAAAACTGACATGTATTATTTGCTGCGCCAATCTAAAATATTTTTGGAAATTAAAATTCCTTGCGGCGAATTATAAACCTGCTTTCAAAGACACATATACCCTTGAGGTATAAGATTACCATGATACAAGGAGGTATAAACAGGTGGAACTGTTGCTCTTGTTGTTGTTGCTGCAGTTTAACGGTACTGGTAAATAAATCAATAAAAATAAAGGAATAAATAAGTAAATAAATAAATAGGTAAACGAACAAATAAATAATTAAATAAATATATCAATGAATAAATAAACAAACAAATAAATAAGTAAATAAGCGATTAAATAAATAAGCAAGTAAATAAATAAATAGGTAAATAAGAAAACAAAAACAGAAACCTTGGCCTATTTACTGGGAATTTAAAATTTTGTACTTCTCTTTATAACTATTAAGTTTTAAATTTATCTATTTATTTATTTTATTAAATCTGATTATTATTGTCACTGTGCTGTGTGTGGAATTATTTTTGTATATATCATCAACTTCTGAAAGTAATTAAAACTTATCAAGAGCAGGGATTGACGTTATTTCAGAAATCACCATTTCCACCTGTTTTTGAGATAAGTACTCTATTTGAAGTGATTATAACCATTGTTCACAATCATTGCCCCAATGTTTTTTTATTTTGAATTATTTTATACTTATATGACCAAAAATCTTCTGCCACGGCTGATTTAATCAACCAAAGTATATTTCTTCTAGTTTGTTAAGCGTGGAAACAGTTTTCACATCTTCTTCTTCTTACACAACGGCGTACACGAATAGAAAGGGAAGATATTATAAGAGTCGTTGTCGAGGCTAATGGATGGCGAAATGGAAGGAACTGCAGCCATATGAGATGAAAGTGAAGAAGCATAGAAGCAACCAACATATTTAAGGGCCATTTAAATTTTTATGATGTCATGCCTCTATCTGGATTGTTGTAATATATATTTTTGCCTGCAAAATCGTGTTTTGAGCTACCAAAGTAACAAGTAAGAGGGGGGTAAACATTAAAATGCAGGCACTCAGAAACTGACTCTGGTAAATTAGAATTTAATATCAGTGTAGACATTTCCTCATTAATGATGTATCATTTACAGTACGATATCAAACCAGCAGACCGGGTGCTGTCGTGGCCGAAGTTGCCATTGTACGTATAGTACATGTGGAAACGGGGAGCCCCATAATACCTGGAGGACAGTATCACAGTGGTAATATAGTTAGCAAAAACTTACAAACTTAGCTGAATACGGTGTCTGTTTTAATGTAAATGATTTATAAGACAATGAGCACAAACATAATTATTCCATGAAAAAAATCTTGAGCAGCCTGTTTAATTTTACACATTATATTTAAACAAAATGTACACCTACAACATAAATTTATCACACTGTCTAGCTTAAACCTCACACTACTCATATTGAAAAATGTATAATAAATATCCACTACTATAAGAACAGTTAAAAATTTATTAAATTGCATGCTAGATTATAATAAATTCACAAGATATAATATCCTCTTATTCCCACACAATGTATAGAAATGTAAAGAAGAATGTGATACAAACTCATCCTTTTATACAAATTTCAAACCATACTAACTCTACATATTTATAAGAGAGCTTCATCTACCAGGAATTTGAAAGTAGTTATCATTATTCCTAGAGACACTTACACTTTCTGCCTATGTTACTACTCTTCATAGGAGCATAGGTGCACCCAATTTACAAACTATTGCCTAACATACACCACTTATATAATGAAAGGAGTCAAATTATATGTTCCTCTAATGGTTACTGACAGAAAGAAGGAGTTAGCAGAGTGAAATAATTTCTTACAACATAGCTGGAGCTTATAACGATCTATTTAAGTCAAGTAAGGGTGTCATTTCTTTTAATGCAAATGCTTTTTCAGACCCCTTTAATTCATTGAGAATAAAATATATATTTTATAAGTTGGAAATTGCTTGGCATTAAGAATCCTTTTGTCAACATTCTTGGCATATTACAAAGTATTTCAAGAATGCAAATCTTTTTCTTTAAACCTAAATAAAGTGCTTTAATTTCATATAGAAATGTCAGAAAAAATTTCTATTTCCATGGATGCATCTAATTACAGTACATTTACTTTTGAAATTTAATCCTACCATATATAGAAAAGAGCTACGCAAAGATGTTACATCATCTTGAGACAATGTAAGTGATGTATTTTAAAAGCAAGGTAGTTAATATTGGCAATTTTTATTGGAGTTTGAACCTTTTTTGCCATGGAATATTTCAAGTACTGGGCACCAAATTTCTCTTAACCTGTTATTTAAACATAAGAATAAAATACATGTCAATTTTAAAAGATTCAAGATAACAAAGCATGTTTAGTAACAGTCTGAAAACAGAATTACAGTTAAAGAGGATAAAACTGCTTCTATATAACACAAGCTTGAACAACCTAAACCGTAAACATTAATTGCGGTGATATTTTAATATTACATCAAAACAAGAATACTAATTAACCTAAGTTGAAACAAAGTTAATAGTTAGCATTTTGTTACACTAGTTAGATAACTAGTATTTTAAAACATGCAGTGTAAGTTTCAACTAAATTACAGTAGGAACATTAACATAGCTAGTGTATGGCACGGCTAAAGCTACATTTTATGATTAAAATATTTCAACTATTGGACAATTAACATGGGGTTCTTAAAATAAATGACAACCTATTATGTGGCCCCTCTTCACAGTGTGAAAGAACCACGTGTTACGTGAACATTGTGCCATCGGAGATTACTGAAATTATTAACTTATAGTAGATGCTGGAGATGTTGACCTTATGCTTACACCTGGTGATTTCCTACATGATGTAGTCAGTAAGTACCTGATTCCTGCAGCTGAGCTTAGGCGAGTGAGAGCAGCCATCAGAGGAGAGAAGGTTAATATTTCCAGCATCTATTGTAATGTAAGAATTTTATGCACCTCTGATGACACAATTTTCTCTGCAGCTCTCAGTTCTCATTTCTGGGGCAGTATTGTAATATGCATATATTTAAAATTATAAAATTGGTTGAATGAGACACTCTGTACTTCACATACCACAAATTTTCTTTTAATGTGTTTCGCCACCACTTTAACGCATTATCAAGAAATTGTCAACAGTTGACAGTTGACAAAACAAGCATCAAATTTTGAAAAAGGCTTCAACAGAATTATCTTAATTTCAAGACAACATTATAGAATTTGCTCCCAGTTCACCGTCTTTGAACTTGAATATGTATATCAATAGTTTGACCACCACAACATCTATGGAACAATAGGGATTACATAAAAGTGAATCAAAATTTTAGGCATGCAAAGGACAACCGATCCAAGAAGGTTACACTACACATACAGTTGTCTGACGAGTACTCCTTATGGGATCCTCTGTAGGGAGATTATGTAGAAAATGAACTCATGTTGTTGTTTTCAAATGCTAGGCTTTGGCAATGAAGCCATTAGCTCTGAAAATGAATGTGCTACATTAGTACAATTGTACTCTATCTGATTGTGAAATTACATATAAAATGAGACCTGAACCTATCCTGGCGGTGAAAACCAGCCTTAAAAATGGAAATCAGTTGGCTTAAGCACAGATCTATACAGCTTGATCATCAAGTCAAGTAGTTATGTTTCTTTGACCTAATTAGTTTTCTACACTTAAGCCATCTCCTGACCTAAAATTTAATTTTACTGCAGTCTTCTGTTCAGTGATGCGAATATTTTTATTGTTTTGTCTTTGTTGATATATGTTATATCTACTTTGTAGTTATAACATTTCTTAAAAATAACCTGATGACGGGAGTGATGTACGCTCCTGAAACTATCATCTTTTCACCTGCGTTGTTTCCATGGAATATCTTTGACATACACATAAAATATTAAAAGGAATAATAATACTGAGAAAACAGTTCCCTTTATGGACCACATCTTGCTCAAATGGGATGGAGTGTTCATCAGGATAGTGCACCCCCTCATCGCACTATCAAGACTCAAGAAAAAAAATCACTGAATTAGGCATTGAGTGATGCCACTCCCACCTTAACCACTACACCTAGCACCATATGACATACACCTATTTCCTGCAGTGAAAAAAGTCTCGGGTCATTTCAGAGAGATCAAGAGCTAAATAAAATTTTGTGTGTACTTAGCAGATTGTCAAAAAAGGGTTTCATGGAGTGCTTTGAATATAGGACTGAACACTGGAATAAAATTGCATTCAAGGGAGATTACCTTGAAGGTCTAGAATGGAATTTGAATAATGAATACCATATCCTGGTAACTTTTGTAATGTAAACTATTTTCTATACAAAATATCATGTTCATACCCATAGATGTATTACTACACAGCGAAAATTACACTCATCACAAAGTACAAGAGCAGTTGATTGTTTATCAAACAGTAACAAACAATTTCACTAACTGTAAACACTATAAAAACAGAATATACCATGATTTTCAAGGTATGAATAAAGGTAAGCAGTATTTTGCACTAGAAGAATAATTCTGTTTACCTTTTGATTCTCCTTGTACATCTATAGTTACTCTGAATACTATATCCTGGTAACTTTAGTAACTGCCAAAATATTTCTCTACAAGATATCCTGTTTATGGCCATAGATGTATTCCGTTACAGCAAAAATTATACTCTTCACAAATTATAAGTGCAATTTAGTTTTTATCAGTTACAAACAACTTCACTAACTGTAAACACTATAAAAACAGAATATACTATGATTTACGAGTTAAATACATTTCTTTTGCCTTTTCCACTATTAATTCTACCTAGGAGCTTTAAATACTTCAGGGCATTTCTCCTAGAGATGTAGAACCATAACTCACAGTAGTTAATCTGTGCTGCCTTTAAGAAGTCCCCGTTAAGGTTTGGTGGAAATGAGAGTAAAAATGAAAGTGCAAGAAATTATTTCAAAGAAAGTAAGGCTTAAGGGGTGTTAATATGTGTGCTATGACTGGCACACTCCAGGATCTGCCCAATAGCTGTTGTCTTTTTGCTGCAGATAGGTTTGCAACATCAGTATAATGGCCTGGGAATCCAAATACCCTTTCTATTTCAGTAATATACACAGGAGAGTCGTTTCCATTCTCTTTAACTGGTAGCTGCATTGATGTGCCTGAAACAAGTAAATAAAATGCTAAGCTATCATCAATGTTGTATGCTTTTCGTTGGAAATACAATTACACTGTTGAAGTTTAAGGTCAAAAATGTATCAAGCTCATGAAGTGAATATTTCAGCTGTATGAAATGACACTACAAATAAAGCACTTTGTTACATAGAAAATCTATGGACCATTCACCTGGAAGAAAAGTATTAGAGCTCAAAAGGGAAACATTTTCAGAAAATGCAATTTACATACATCCAAAAAGGAAATGATTTATAAAATTTAATGTTTCATTTATCAAGTGCATATAATCGTATAAACTCTGTTGACAGCTACAGAATTGAAGTATAGAGTCAGAATAAAACATTCAATGCCACAACCAGGATTTGAACAAAGGATCTCCTGGTCTCTGACAGGTTGCTCTTAACCACTGAGCTACCATGGCCAACATGACAGCATGACACAAAATTCTCCAACTGACTCGTAAGTTTTCCGGTAAACCACTTGGAGTTCTCATAAACAATGAGATACATAACTTTTGTGGCAGCTTACTATGCTCTAAGAACTTAAATCCTAGGCTTTATTGTTACCACTATTACGTTAATTGATGGAAATTAATCATTCTTCCACACTAGCCATGTGTTGGATAAGATTTGGATAGTTTAAAATCTAAAATACTAGTCAGTGACACTTTGAAACTGCTCAGTCCAGAGGTCAGATATAAAATTTACATTAAAACATTAAAAAAAAGGATATTTGCTATACCTAAACCTGAAAATTACAAGCAATCAGAACAAATTAAGTCCAGAATCTACAGAACTTCTACTCTTGACCAGGATTACATAAAAGGAACAAACCACAACATGCGAGTTTTCATAGCGTGACACACAGATTAACTAACGTACCCCTAAACAAAAAAAGAATACAACAGGAAGTATCAATATATTCAAACAAAAGCTGAACAGAACAAGTTCAGCCATAACATAATCATGAATTTGTCGAGCCAAAATGACCTAGCTGTTGCCAGGCTTTTAAATCTGACAAACTCACTGACCTGACAAACTTGTAAAACAACAAAGAAACACTAAAATGACTAAAGGAGACCACAACTCTTCACAGAATTGACCAAACTCTGCTAAGATACTCCAGATACACATTACACTCAAAAACATGTTACAAGTTGGACAAATAATTTCCAAATCATAGCATCAAACTTGCTCCATACAACAAGAATAGCTTCAGGACTTTGAGTCGAATAAGACACTCTGTTTACACAGAAAATGAAGATATTTACAGTGGAGTAACAAACACTACACAAATAATGATGATCGACACTGACACAGAAGAAAATATGCCCGCATCAGTAGCGTAGATGGTAGTGTGTCTGCCTCACGTTCAAGAGGTCCCGAGTTTGAATCTCGGTCAGGGTGAGTAACCTAGATAAGGTTCTTTTTTCAGTATTTTCCCTTATCCTTGAAGACGAATGTCGGTTAAGTCTAAGCATTAAGATGAAGCGTTTATTTGCTATTTATCATTTTAGTTTTCACTTACCTTGAAATAAGGAATTGGAGTTCGTAGTGACAGTTCTCAGTTTTTTTACTGTTGCAACACGACCCAGGCCAGGGTCCAGATAGTCATTCAAGTTATAGTCATCTGCATTAAAATTAAATTTTTTGCCTAATTCTGGAATATTTCCCCAGAAATATCTCTTTCGTTTTTGAGCAGAAAACCAAGCAGCATCAATAGCTACTGCTTCACATCCCAAGTTCCTGAAAAGCATGAATATATTAGGTGAAGAAAGTTCAGTTTCTTTGCTTTGTTATTCCATTTACTGCTGCTACCTTGCACCTAATGATAATGATAAAGGACATTGTGATCATTTCCAAATTTATACTAAATATCTATTATGACACTATATTTTTGGTTATCCGACCTTGTCCAGGGCCTTTTTTGGTCATATAATCGAGACTACTGTACATGATAATGAAAAGCTGACTTTTTAGCCAAAAAGGCCAGTAAAATTAAGTTAAATTCATTGAGCTGCTAACTAAGTCACGCTACCAAAAAATTAATAATTTTATAATCAAAAAATTAAAGAAGATAGTATATTACAAAGAACAGGAAAACTATGGGAAAGCTTATGTAACAGATTACCTGTGTAGCAAATTGTAGATTTATAACAGGCCATGACTATCTCAATAAACATTTATTCAGGATTGGTATAGTGAGATCTCCATGTCCTTTCTGTACACCTAAGAAGATGTGAATGGAAACCACCTACTCTTCTGCCCAACCTTTAGTTAACGCACCAACATGATATCAAAATACAGAAGCACAAGAGAGCAAATGGTGTCATTGCCAACTGCTCAAGATTAGATACTAAGCCAAAAATGAAATGTGTAATGTTTAATGCCCGCTTTTACTACATATGGCACTGCAGGCAGTGACACTGGTGATATATGAGATGAAGATGGAGAACCAGTGGAATGAGATGGCGAGGGAAAACAAAGGACCCAGATAAAACCCGCCCCAGCGCCATGTCCACCAAAAATCTCACTTTGTGGTCACTTGAAATCAAACCTGGGCCTCCTTGTAGAGAGCTAAGCGGTCTAACTGCTCAACCACAGCACACCCAATATCAACCAGCCAACCAAGCATAGTCAAAAGGGAAGGTAATCCTCTCAATGTAAAGTAGCTGCAGTGAAAATTTTAAACACAAACGGTTCTCAGACTTGAACCTTGATGTGACAGGGAGAGTGGCTGTGCCTGTCGAAAGCATGTACAATCTGTGCAACTGTATTTCCGTAGCACTTCTAAGGATGCAAGGAATTAAAAAAAGAAGTCTCACCTGAATTCTTATTCTTACAGATGAAATAGTGAGTTATTATGGTAAGAACATTTAAGAATGTGGTTTATTAAAGTAGTCAGGTAGCATCTTTCTGGTGATTGTGTTTGTCACACACAGTACTATAAGTTGGTGAGTGAGCATCATCACTGGCTATATGTTTGTAGCATATTTTTTGGAATTCTTAGCTTAAAGTTTCGTTAATGCTTTTAAATTTCACAGCACTCATTTGTATGTATGTTCTGCCTATGAAAGAATGAAGTTTTTCTTTATTTATGTTATATCGTAAAGTTTAAAGTACTGAGAGAAAAATGCCTTGTGAAAGGAACAAACTTGCAATATGTGAATTATGCAATCATATAGCCAGAAAAGTTTATATCATGATAACCTTTTGAGTTCGCAAAAAGGTTCTTTCTTAATCTAAATCTTCAGCAGCTGGATATGAAATTGGAGGAGGATTATATGATGACTGCTTTAATGAGGGAGTTTTCAGATGGTTTATGTGAGAAAGAAAATGAAGTACTAGACTTTAACCCAACTACCATCCCACATTCAGGTAAGTATAATAGCAGTGACAGTGAAAATGGTCACAATCCATATGCCACAGTTACAGATCCATGCAGGAACTTGTCTCAATAGATATCATTCCATCATTGATGAAACTGTGCATTTTCTCCTCAGTCATACTAACAAGGTTGATCTTTGAAATCTGAGCTATTAACTTAAATTACCTGTACTACTGAGAGACTCAAAAACAAGGAAACTGGCTGCTCAGTGTTTTGCCTGTATGTAAACTTGGCACTTGTTGCCATCTGCCACTAACATAGGAAGACACAGATGAAACAATGCAACATTTTTAAAGCTACTTTTAAGGGATGCACTTATCCATCTTTAAAGGAGATGCTGAAACAGGCCACCACCATTGTTCATACATGTTTGGCACCTCTTTAGGAAACTATCCATCATTCGCTATATTTCACATTGAGTAATGCTAGCAATTTCCTAGTGAATAGTGTTTTTTAATCCTTCCAGGCTGCATGTGTTAGTCTTGCACACTGTATGCTTTAAGTTACCCCATAGATAAAAATTGCAGAGGGTTAGGTTGGGGGATTGAGGGGACTACAACTGCCTGTTAATAGTTCTGTTCTAAAACATATTTTCAATTGATCACATCGAAAGATTGACTGCATGAGCTTTACTTTCATTGCAGCTACTGCTCAACACGCAGGTAGATCTGGCTTCCAGGAAGTGCAAGGTGTTTGACATATTGCTTTAAACTTTCACAACAATTATTGGGCAAACTCCATTTTATTAAACAAAAGTTTTCGGTATTATCAACAGCCGTTACACAGCTTGAAGAGGGTAATTTCAAGCCGTTTAAAAGCAGTCGAGGAGGTGTATTAAAATATTAATAATATACAGAATGCACCACCTACCAAAAGAGGAAAAAAAAAACAACACACACACACATAGATAAATACATGAACAAATAAATACACACATACATAAATAAATAAGTTGTCCTGTATTCTATACAAAAACTACTGGATTTTCAGTGCTTCATAATATAGGAAATAAACTAGGACTTGGAAAAACACTTGAAAATGATTTGTACTACTCATATGCACCATTAATTTGATGTGACAATGAACGAAATTTCTCACATAATTTTTATACTGTTTCAGCTAGAGGTGCAGAAAATTCACATTTGACAATTTACGAATGTACATGGCTGTTCACTGTAATTCCCACATCAAATGCAATGAGGAGGATGGCATATTGTAACGTAGGTTACATCTTGTAGCCGTACCAGAGTGTACAGACACAGCACATCGGTATACTTGTTGACTCGGATGTTGCTTGTTGTGCTTGGCCTTCTGTAGAATCTGTGTGCATACATTGATTGCTAAGTTGTACGTGATCCAATGTGTGCTTATCACTAACAACTGTTTCTTTACAGAAATGCTAATTGAGAGTAAATAAATTAAAATTTTAGTAGTATGATGAATGGTGACATGTATTCTGCTGTGCACAGGCCACCCATGGAGCATATTGCTACATTTTAAGAGTGAATTTTCAATGTTAGTGTTTCATGAATTCATTAAACATATTTTTACTTAAAATTTGTGAATGTCCATAATTAGTTCTTGAAAGAAGCTAACATTGGCTTATTGCAAAGGGAAACCTTTTTCAAAATTTGTAATAATAAAAGGCTCAGTCTAGAAAGACAAATAAAAATTAGAAGAAAAATAAGGAGATACTGATGGGTTTAAATGTACAGTATCCAAGTATCATGGGAAATTGCTATAGAAATTTGTGTATTATATCTGATTTTAATTCTAAAACTAGGAATAATACAAACCTGTTAATTATGTCAAGATATTTAAGTGGCATTGCTGAGGTATTCTCAAAGAACCAAAATAGGTGATTCTTGTTCATAATTTGCAGCAGTCTCAGAACTCTGCAGAATTCGAAAAACAGAATACCTGTTGCTTCAGGATCTAAAATGGAAAGAAACAAAATTGGTTAGTTTAACACTAAATTCCCACAAATAAAGAGAATAGAAAATTTAAACACTTAAACTTAAACACTTCCATTAAATATGATAATAGTATGTCTCGTTTTTCACTTATGTTCATAATCACTGTTATATAATACACAAACATTTAACAGTTTTCAAATTATAACCATCATTTGTATGTCATTATCCATAAAGAATGGTTTCAAAGTCAAGGTGTGTAATTAACCTCACAGCCCGGTTCATTAAACTGGGATTGTTCTAAAAGAAGTTACTACTTACCAAATAGACCCTTCCGAGCTGGGTTTACTAGACTGAGCTCTGTGCAAGGTGATCCCCCAATTAGGAGATCAATTTTGCCCAGTCCTTTCAGCTTCTCCTCTGTCAAGAATCTAACATCACCAAGGTGCTGTATATTTTCCAGGTTATTTACACAGCTGACCTTAATTGCTTCATCGTGTACTTCCGCAGCAAAGTAATTATTTACCTGGAAACCTAATTTTTTAAGGACATACAAACCTGAAAACATTGCAAACATTTTATTACTATGAAATACAAAATTCACATAGTGAAGTATCATTTATACCTTTTGGAAGCCCCTAGTAAACAAAAACATATAAAGGTGAATATGATACTCCTTAGAAGGTCTATTTCTCCTTTCATGTTTGGGGGATAGAAATTTATTGCACATAAATTAAGTATTTCATTGGTGTGAGGTATTAAAAACAATATATTTTGGATATATACAACCTAAAACTATGTATCAAATTATTCTGTGGGGTCTACATCCAAGTCCTCATTTATATAAAAGATGCAAAAAAAGAGTGTTAAAAATAATTAAAAAGGTTCCCTTAAGAACAGAAAGCAGGGCAATAATTCAAGAATTTCACATCTTTCATGTTCAATGTATTATTGTTTATGAAGTATTTTCTTTTATACATAGGAATAGATAACAATTTACAAGTAATTCAGACTGTCACACACACAATACAAAGGACAGTAAAAATATACATTTAAATCATCATCGTCTCACTCTGAGTTTAGATTTCATGGCTCTCAAACGAATCATTCTATATAATATCCTCCCAGCTATGCTAAAAATCCAAATAATAAAAATTTCAGAAAAGCTGTAAGAAATGTCCTATTAAAATAATGCCACAGATAACAGATGAGTTTCTAAGAAGTAAAATTAAATAATAATATAAACTTTTTGCTAAAAATTATAATGTCTCTTACAGTCTAGTTCTTAAAAAATGTAATACATTGAAAATTATGTGTCCTAAGTGTCATTATTCTTAATTACTATTTGTATTATCATTATTATTCTGTTAATTATTACTGTATTACTTTAATCACTATTGTATTATTTAACTACTATGGTACTAGCACAAAGTGAATCGAGAAGATATTGACACATTGCTTCACTGGTACTATTTAATTACTATTGTGTTATCCTTATGGGTACAAATTTGATGAGGCCATGAATATTGTATAATCCTACGGTGCATAAAACCTACTTACTTACATATAATTTAACTAATTAAGTTCATCCATCTCTTATAATGTTGACTATAGAACTCTCAAGTATTATATTATGTCGTGGATATCTGAAACATTTTTCTCTAGGGAGCTTGATTAGATTTTGGACAGCTAATATGGCAAAGCTTTTTCTACCTTAGATTCAATAAGAGTGCCTCAAGGATTATATTATGTCATGGATATCTGAAACATTTTTCTCTAGGGAGCTTGATTAGATTTTGGACAGCTAATATGGCAAAGCTTTTTCTACCTTAGATTCAAGAAGAGTGCCTAAAGTATTATATTATGTCGTGGATATCTGAAACATTTTTCTCTAGGGAGCTTGATTAGATTTTGGACAGCTAATATGGCAAAGCTTTTTCTACCTTAGATTCAATAAAAGTGCCTCAAGGATTATATTATGTCATGGATATCTGAAATATTTTTCTCTAGGGAGCTTGATTAGATTTTGGACAGCTAATATGGCAAAGCTTTTTCTACCTTAGATTCAATAAGACTTTCTCAAGTATTATATTATGTCCTGGATATCTGAAATATTTTTCTCTAGGGAGCTTGATTAGATTTTGGACAGCTAATATGGCAAAGCTTTTTCTACCTTAGATTCAATAGGAGTGCCTCAAGGATTATATTATGTCATGGATATCTGAAACATTTTTCTCTAGGGAGCTTGATTAGTTTTTGGACAGCTAATATGGCAAAGCTTTTTCTACCTTAGATTCAATAAGACTGTCTCAAGGATTATATTATGTCCTGGATATCTGAAACATTTTTCTCTAGGGAGCTTGATTAGATTTTGGACAGCTAATATGGCAAAGCTTTTTCTACCTTAGATTCAATAAGAGTGCCTCAAGGATTATATTATGTCCTGGATATCTGAAATATTTTTCTCTAGGGAGCTTGATTAGATTTTGGACAGCTAATATGGCAAAGCTTTTTCTACCTTAGATTCAATAAGAGTGCCTCAAGGATTATATTATGTCCTGGATATCTGAAACATTTTTCTCTAGGGAGCTTGATTAGATTTTGGACAGCTAATATGGCAAAGCTTTTTCTACCTTAGATTCAATAAGACTGTCTCAAGGATTATATTATGTCCTGGATATCTGAAACATTTTTCTCTAGGGAGCTTGATTAGATTTTGGACAGCTAATATGGCAAAGCTTTTTCTACCTTAGATTCAATAAGAGTGCCTCAAGGATTATATTATGTCATGGATATCTGAAACATTTTTCTCTAGGGAGCTTGATTAGATTTTGGACAGCTAATATGGCAAAGCTTTTTCTACCTTAGATTCAAGAAGAGTGCCTAAAGTATTATATTATGTCGTGGATATCTGAAACATTTTTCTCTAGGGAGCTTGATTAGATTTTGGACAGCTAATATGGCAAAGCTTTTTCTACCTTAGATTCAATAAAAGTGCCTCAAGGATTATATTATGTCATGGATATCTGAAATATTTTTCTCTAGGGAGCTTGATTAGATTTTGGACAGCTAATATGGCAAAGCTTTTTCTACCTTAGATTCAATAAGACTTTCTCAAGTATTATATTATGTCCTGGATATCTGAAATATTTTTCTCTAGGGAGCTTGATTAGATTTTGGACAGCTAATATGGCAAAGCTTTTTCTACCTTAGATTCAATAGGAGTGCCTCAAGGATTATATTATGTCATGGATATCTGAAACATTTTTCTCTAGGGAGCTTGATTAGTTTTTGGACAGCTAATATGGCAAAGCTTTTTCTACCTTAGATTCAATAAGACTGTCTCAAGGATTATATTATGTCCTGGATATCTGAAACATTTTTCTCTAGGGAGCTTGATTAGATTTTGGACAGCTAATATGGCAAAGCTTTTTCTACCTTAGATTCAATAAGAGTGCCTCAAGGATTATATTATGTCCTGGATATCTGAAATATTTTTCTCTAGGGAGCTTGATTAGATTTTGGACAGCTAATATGGCAAAGCTTTTTCTACCTTAGATTCAATAAGAGTGCCTCAAGGATTATATTATGTCCTGGATATCTGAAACATTTTTCTCTAGGGAGCTTGATTAGATTTTGGACAGCTAATATGGCAAAGCTTTTTCTACCTTAGATTCAATAAGACTGTCTCAAGGATTATATTATGTCCTGGATATCTGAAACATTTTTCTCTAGGGAGCTTGATTAGATTTTGGACAGCTAATATGGCAAAGCTTTTTCTACCTTAGATTCAATAAGAGTTTCTCAAGTATTATATTATGTCGTGGATATCTGAAACATTTTTCTTTAGGGAGCTTGATTAGATTTTGGACAGCTAATATGGCAAAGCTTTTTCTACCTTAGATTCAATAAGACTGTCTCAAGTATTATATTATGTCCTGGATATCTGAAACATTTTTCTCTAGGGAGCTTGATTAGATTTTGGACAGCTAATATGGCAAAGCTTTTTCTACCTTAGATTCAATAAGAGTGCCCTACCTGAAGGCAGATATCTATTCTCTGTTTCCATTCTCATACTTGCGTCAACATATCGCTTGTAATAAACCCATGCGTTTCTTTTATCTGCTCCTGCAGTTCCCTCAGCATTATGCATTATTTTATGCATAATTATTATTACTTTTTTGTAATTGTTTCATTTGTGTTTAATTGCAATGGTCTAATTGGCAGATTATTTTATTATTTTATGCATTATGCAGTATTTTAGCATTATGCTAAAATAAGTACTAATATTTAATTGAATTGTATAATGGGTGAAAAAGTATACATATGTGAAGTTTCAAACACCGTTAGCATGTGTAAAACTTGAGTTGATAACATAGTTAAGGCTTCATTTGTCAAATGCCCCTTAGTGGTTCCACCTGTGGTACCATATGTAGTAAAATCAAGGCATGCATTAAACCCCACAAAAACACACACACACACACACACACACACACACACACACACACACACACACACACACACACACACACACACACACACACACACACACACACTCACGAATGAAGGCAGATGCACTTGCTCAAATACACATACCGCTTAGTGGGTGCTAATCGGTGGTGTGGTGTTCCCTGTAAGTAATGTGATAATATTTTTGTAGTTACGATGAAGTGTAAATTTATAAAATTCAGATAAATTATTATCTAGATTATTATCTAGATCTAGAAATTATTATAAATTACAAAGTCTGATATGCGAATTCCTGTCCATATAAATGAAGTAATTTCCTGGAAGTTCATATTATATTAACAGATGTGAGAGTCTGGGAGAGTCATGCATTGTACACATGGGTCATCTTAGCTGATGCGTGCTGACAAAAGATTCACGTAGCCACTTTGTCACTAGTTTTTCTAATAATTAATCTTCCTGAAAATTGGCTCAGGTGGAACTTTCATGCATATGCTGAGAGGAACCTGCAACACTCATCTCTTTAACCCTTTCACCGATATGGACGTCATATGACGTCCAAGTTAAAGTGCCCCAAACCGATATGGACGTGTATAGACGCCCTGCGCATACATGCATTTAATGCTCAGTTAACGCCAATTATTTTAATCTTGCTGTTTTGCAATCAATTTAAATTAGTTCTATAAGGAATGTAAATGTATCCTTAAAGGTTTCTTTTTGAATTGTACACCTCCAAACCTGGATAAACACCCAAGGGCACATCTGCAGATTCACACCAAATAGTATTGGTTTCCTTGCGAACTTCTTTTTCGCAACACACTACACATTTTCGAAATGGTTACAAGTTTTTGGGTGTGGGTGGTATACTTTTAGGAAAGTGTTTTCTCTCAAGTATGAGGGATGATGTGGTGAATTTTGCTACCCCCTAGTATAAAGAGGCCTCTGAGTATTATAATGCTCAATTAGGTTACGAGCTCTTTATACGCGCAAGTACAGCTAGATGAATGTCTTTTACAGCTCTGAAAATTACTAAACAACTGTGCATAGTTACATCCAGTGGTATAAAAATACTTTTTTTTTACCATTTAACTGTTTTCCGTAAAGAGGGATAGCTGGTAATAGCTGATCCGTATCACCCATATTTGACCCGCCATTTCCCCAAACAATGGAGTAGCTAACATGTCAGCTGTAGACCAGTACACGTCACTGCTACGTATGTCCTAAAGATCTCCTTCATAGTCGTACAACAAATCTTCCAGATTTTCTACAGTAATATCAGAAGCCTGTACACATCATACCCAAGCTAATTTATTTGCTACATTACCGGGATAAGCCATGGTTAACATTGAAATTTAACAATTTCAAATGTGCCGTTCATTTAGTTCTTGATAGCTATAAGAAATCACTTTGAACACAGAGAGAGTAAAAATAGCTGAAATACAGAGCGAAAACTGCTGCATAAGGCTACTAGAAACCTTGGTTGAGAAACACTGTAATAACAGATGCTGACAGAGTTTTCATTCCAGTGTGTGAGTGTGTGACGCAACATATTCTCGTCATATTATCGCTTGGCATAGCATAAATAAACTAAACTTGAACCTGAGAAGACGCTTGCGTAGCTATACATACATACTATGGCTCGTATACACAAAACAAAATGATTCACATATTAGGCGCGTTCGGCACAAAGAATGGCTTTTGCTACAGCGAAACCAAGTAGTGAAATTTCAACTATTTATTAATGTAGTATCTACTTTATTGTTACTGTATATTTATACTGCCTTTAATGAGCTTTAAACCAGTTTTTGTTTCGTTTAAATAACTTAATAAATACGGAAGATACGGAATTGTATTTATGATGCATTTTTACAGCATTTAACAATTTAAATGTCCTGTTCTGTTTATTGGGTATCCGTTTCCGGCCACTGAAGCGTTTAAATGGCCATCGGCGAAGCGGTTAAAATTCACTTTGACTATCTTCGACAATGGAACTAGAGATGCCAGAGATCTCTGCAAAGATAAAGCCAACAGCTGTTAGTCAATGACTAATCTTTATTTTCCTCAAACTGTTATGTAGATTGCTAAATTTATTAAGGTAGATTAAACATTATGTATTTTAGAAACACTTGCCACTTCTTAGTATTAATCCATCACCATTTCCCTAACTACTCCTAGGAAGTAACCCCTTGAGCTAACTCCTAGGCCTCACATATTGTGGAGACACTAAGTGATGCTCAACCCCTAGCATTACACTTGCAGATAGCACTGGTTGAATCCCGTCTTTGAACATTACAGTATGATACATTCTATAAAATGCTGACGCATAAATTATTATTTATGCTGGAAATATCTACACAGTTTTTACAGTGGTTTACTGTAGACACTGGATAAATTGAGCACTTCTGCTTTGCCATGTACTAACTATTGTTATTACAGAGTACAGATATTAATTTTATTATTACGTACCTGTAGCGATGCCATCAAACAATGAAAGTACATTGATTTTTTCTTTTTTACTTGGTACTTCAGGAAATGGCTCCATGTGGCCAAAAGCAACAAAAAACTTTGCCAACTGAAAAAAAGAAACAAGAGCACAATGTAAGCCAATTGTAAAGGATTTCAGAGTAAGATCATCAAGAAAGATCTTCTTGTAGGAAATCCCGCCATAACTGCAGAATTGATCCTAATATTAAATATATATAGAATTCTAATCTCTTTACCACATTCATGCTTTTTGATTTGTTAGAGCACTGCTTTTACAAGATTTCATGAGATAACAGATGATGCATTTACTTTAATTTTGGGCAATTAGTGCAGATGATAGTTCCAAGTCCAAGTCGTATACTGACAGGCTGTTAACAGCCAGAAGGTTTTTGCTGCGTACCCACCCAGGTTTTGGGTCTGACCGCAGGTTGATAATTTTGATGGTTACAGGATGATGTGGTATTTTTTGTTGAGGAAATTTGTTGAGGTAGCTTTTTGCTCCTCTTTAATTTTGTACAGGATGCCAAACCGCTTTTTTGTTTACACCGTGGTGTTTTATTTTTCTAAAGTGGAGTAAATTTTGTAGCCAAACAGCTCTTTTGGAGATTTGAAATTTAGCTTATGATAGTTCCATACAAAGACATGTGTTTATACCAACATAGGGAACATAGCTCCAATTTGGTCCATATGTATCCATATGTCCAATTCATTACTTTTATGTTTCTAATATATGAGCCAAATTGTTCTAAGTATATATTTGCTACTTTTTTCCATGGTAAATTAACTGCTTCAATGATGGCCATTTAAACCCTGCATGGACCAGCAGCAGATACTCAATAAACAGCATAAGACATATAAATTGTATGAATGTATATGTAGTTGATGATCAAGTATTTAGCAACAAAGCCATTCTCCTTCTTGCCTCCCAATATTTTGAGGTCAGGTCTGTATAGTCTAAGTTGTTTACAGACAGATAAGTATTCTAAATTCGTTTCCCCTTCCTTGTTGCACAACAGACATTTTGACAACAATCTAATTTTATTCAGGTGTTTCTAGTAGTAAGTCTTAAAATGGCAACAGATGTTCTTCAAGGTAGTTCAGGAATTAGTTTTAAGTTGTTTAAGAAGTTTTCTCCTTTGGAATTTAATATATTTGTGATTAATTTAGTTATAGAATCATTCATGTTGTTCGTAATTATATGTTTAACTGATTCCAGTGGTACTCTTAAATTGTTAAATACTGTAAAAGTGTTCCCTAGATACACATTCTGTATTTATTGAGTTATTTTGACAAAACAAAAACTGTTTTAAAGCCTATTAAAGGCAGTTAATACCTAGTGTATCATTAAAGTAGAGACTATACACATAAATCATTGAAACTTCATTATTTTGTTTCACTGAAGAAAAAGCCACTCTTTGCATGAAAAGCTTCTAGTCTCTGAGTCATTTTGTCTTGTACACCTACAAAGGATATGTATATATTATTGAATAAGCAAAGAGTTCTCAAGTTCAAGGTTTTAAGGTTTTAATACAACCATGCAATAATTAATGTATATGTTGAATCACAAACACAAGAAAGAAACCCCTCTGTCCGCATCTGTATGTACTTAGAGCATTTCAGAAAAAAGGTTATTGTAGCATTATGCAGCTGTTTTCACTCAGTAATTTTGTTATTTATACTGTCTCAGAATTCAAAGTAATTTCTTTTAGCTGTAGGAAATTACTTGAACAGCACGCTGGCATTGTTAAACTTCAGTCACAGCCTTGCAGCAGCTGGTCTGACAACATGATCCAGCATGTGGAAGGTGTTGTTTTGGAGGATCACCGATTGAGCATTGCAGATATCGCCTTCAAAATTTGTGTTTCTGTGTGATCAGCGCACATAATCCTTCGTGAACATCTGAAAATGTGATAAGTGTCTTCCAGGTGGGTGCTACGAATGCTGATGGATGATCACAAGGCTGTGCACGTGGCAAATTGTCAGGCGATATGGACGCGTGATAATGGCATGAATAGAACTTTTTTCAATCGATTGTGACAATGAATAAGACGCCCCTTTCCAACTCTGAAACGAAGCACCAAGCAGCTCAATTTTAAGACAGTCTCACCACCACCAAAAAGTTTTGGGTGAGCGTCAGTGCTATCAAAATGATGGTGGCCATCTACAGGGAGAGCAGTGGTGTAATCCTTACTCATTGCATTTCAAGAGGCACTATGGGGACAGCTGCATCCTGTCAAGTGCTTTGAAGTGATTGCTCATGCTCCCTACTTACCTGACCTGGCTCCTAGCGACGTTTGGCTTTTTCCCCACAATGAAACACATTCTCCATGGCCGCAGATTCACTAGTCGTGCTGCTATTGCCTCAGCAATTTTCCAGTGGTCAAAACATACTCCTAAAGAAGCGTTTGCAGTGGCCGTGGAATAATGGCATTGACATAGTGAAAAATGTGTATGTATAGGGGGAGATTACATTGAGAAGTGACACTAGTTTTTCCTTCTTAAGATTACTATGTGAAAGAAAAAAATAATTGGAGATCTTATAACTTGAATGCACTTCGTACTTCTAATAACCCTTTTCTGTAATTTAAAATGTATTTTGTTTCATCATCTGCATAGAAACATAATCAGCAGATTAAGTTAATTGGGAGTCGATTAATAACACAAAACAACACTCACTTTTAAATTTTCCCGGAACCGGTTTCTGAGGCCTTCCCTCTATCTTCAGCCGGACATCGACAGTCGATTAATAACACAAAACAACACTCACTTTTAAATTTTCCCGGAACCGGTTTCTGAGGCCTTCCCTCTATCTTCAGCCGGACATCGACTGTCGATGTCCGGCTGAAGATAGAGGGAAGGCCTCAGAAACCGGTTCCGGGAAAATTTAAAAGTGAGTGTTGTTTTGTGTTATTAATCGACTCCCAATTAACTTAATTTATACAACACTGTTTTCAACACTTCCATGAAAGGATTTATAATCAGCAGAATTTATGTGCTTCATTATTTCTTCAACTGAACCTGATACAACCAATACTTTATTCTGTACAGTATGTGAAGTAATTAACATACTGCAGTATTGCTGCTGTTGACGTGGTTAGCTAACACACAGTTTAGCTTACTGAGAAAAGATAACAAATCTAAGAAATTGTCATCGTTTGCTGATTCCTGTTTCATCATGACTCCTCTTTGCTAGATCATTTGTTCTGCAAAATTTTATGCACTCTATCACACGGTTCAGTATTGTTTTCCTTTTTTTTATTTATTTATTTGTATGACTAGCTCACTGTTTTTTGTGCAGAACAATCTGAGCAGCAATGTTTACAGTACCCAATAATTTAAATTTTCAGGCACTGTGTAAGTGAAGTACATTTTCCTCGTGCTTTGCAGTTCGTTCACTCAAATGCTTTTGATCGTTACCACCAAATAACAAACAGTAGAAAGAAGACACTTTGTTTCTCCTCACATGCAGTTAGGTACCATATCTTACTATAGCAAATGTTACAGGAAGTTCTCTGTTTTTTGCTTTCTTGTTGCATAAATGTGAAATTATTCAATTGGTATGCACCTATTCAAATTTTTCTTTTACCTCAAATGAATGAAAAGAATCTTTTAATAAGTAATTCATTCTATTCATTTTAATACTATACCATTTTATCTACCATACAATTAACATTCCAACAACAGTTGCACAAATGCTAAACATTATGGAACAGGACACAACTAGCTTTCCCATGCTTCACTGTAAGCAATGTATGAAGAGGAGAGCAGGAGAGTGAGGGAGGTATAGATACCTGACTCTCAAAGTGTGTAGAGGGGAGAGGAATGACCATGGGCCCATATAATCTGGCCTGACATTCTGCTTTGTGACTGTCACGGTTGTTGTGTACAGTACTGCTGGGTACAAGCTTCAATGACCATTAAGAATTGTGGTAAAATAGTTTTAGTTTATTTGTACGTAAAAATACAAAACTTATTTACAATTCCAATCAAAATTTTGCAATTATGTACTAAATATAAACTTGTCAGCTGCTAATATTTACGGGCTTATAGTGCTCTACGCTTATTTTATCCCCCCATAAAGTGCACACCTTTGGTGAACCCCATATCAATATGGCTCCTTTCCTTAACCAAGCTAAACCCTCCCTCTCACATCTATTACATAAGTCTATATGTTTCCCTTCCCCACTCTCTCTCTTAATTTTCAGAAATACATTAGTGATTTCCTAGTTATCTGGTTTCCCCATATCACTTGTCTGTCTGTCAGTGTCCTGTAATTTGTATTGTTCTAAATATTTGTATTGACGTATCCAATGTCATTGTATTGACTTAACGGATGAATAAAACTACTACTACTACTACTACTTATCATTGTCCAGAAACCCTCTACATTTTTTCTCCCTACCAGATTTCCTCCACTATACATCATTCTCTCTAGCTCTCTCCACAAGCTGTCCTAACATTTTGGAGTTCTTCTGTTCTTCTAAACAGATCTTTAATATATTATCACATCCTTTTTAAAACAGCTGTACGAATAATTTAAGCATCATTCTGTAATTAGCCCCCATCTGCAGGGTCTTCCCAGTTCTAATCTAGCTACTCCATTTGGCATTGACTTATTCATACCTAATACCTCTTTATACAGCTTCATGTGTGTTCATTGTGCTCTCTTATCTCATTTACCCTACACAAATCCGCACATTAAGTCTACTATTACTTCATGGATTCCTTCAAGCCACTTGACAGATATCCTCTCAACAGAACTTTCTATTCCATTGATTCTGTTAGCCCATTATTCTCTAGGCTAGTTCCAAACTATATTCCCTCATAAATTTTTTCTAACCTACAATAAATTTCATACTGACTCCTTTCTTTCGTAATTTCCACCATAGTGCTTCTCTCAGGATTGTATCAAAAACATTTTTGAAATCAACAAAAATCCCTCTCTTCCTACTTGTGTACTTATCTAATATTGTTCTGATAATTAGTGTATTATATATAGTCCCTCTCCCTTTTAATCCTGATTGAAATTCTGATAGCTATTTTCTGCCACTGCCCATCTTTGCAATTTTTCTGCCATTATTCCTGTGTAAATTTTCCCTAGTATTGCCAGTAAACTGATCCCCCTATAATTGTGTTGTTTGCTAATTTATCCTTTGCCTTTGTAAATTGGTGCAATAATACTCACTTACCAATTTTCCGAAAATCTATCTGCTTATCTTACTTTTCCTAGAAATTTTGTCATAAATTGTGCACCTTCATTTTCGTGGTATAATAAATTACTGTTTGCAATGATTATTAAAATTGAATAAAATATAAAATAATTTTTTCTTCAAATTAAAAAATGCCTGTAAGTTGCGTGGTATAAGCGGAGCCCAGCCCCTCTTAATGACTGTCATAATGACTGTCTTAGTGATAGTCCGCCCCATCTCCCTTGTATTCATATTTTACTCAGTGTGCTCGATACCTGCATACAAATTTATCTGCACAGTGAACATATAATCATACTCAATGGTGAGGCAGTTTACTTTTATCTGCATCACCCTGTAGTTAGCAAGCATTCCTAGAGGGTTGGGAGAAGACAGAAAGCTCCTAACCTTAGTCTCACTGATTATATACTATGCAGGGAAAGCATTTGATGGAACCAGTGCTGTAGTTGGAAAAAATGTTTAGGCGGTACTCGCCAGGCTGGAAAAAAGTTTAAGTGATACTTACAAGCGGTCATTAAAAATTACGGTTCTCACAGCCAGACTCTTCATTGTTATACCAAGATGCTTTATGGCTAATATAAAAACTGTGGCCAGTTTCTTTAATTCTATCTATTGCTTCACAAATTTAGACCGTATGCTTACAATGTGTTCAAATTTTAGGTGGTATGGCATACTGGCTCAACTACAGCACTGGTTAGAACACCAGCTGAGTTGTACATTTGCTGGTTAAGTTTGGCAATGTAACATCTTTCAACGGTATTTAGTACATGGTACAAGTAAGTTGTAATTAGGACACTTGCAAATGTATGAAATATCTCAAGAGTAAATAAAATTCTAATTGAAAAATTGTACTTACCTCATTGCACTTCCTCTTATCTTTAACCCTCTTTTCAATCAATCCATTAATGGAAGAATCATAGTCATTACATACAAAGCACTTCCATTGTCCAATCCTGTCAATCTTTTTTTTTGCATCATCCTTTGCTAGTTGTTCAATGCATGTTGTACAATACAATCTGCAAAGAAAATAAAATTATATTCTGCAGGTATCAAAATATTTTTGGAATCTCCTTCATAGTATTTTAAAAATATTAAAACAAACCAAACCCATGATTTAATAGAGTGAGTGTGCTCACTTAAGTGCTATACTGTTGGAGTTAACAATATGGTACTTAACTATGAATATTGAATTCTTGGAATATTTAGCAGAAGCTTGTAATATTCCTGAAACTGTTACCTTACCTTCCACAATCAGGTCTGCTACACTTAAAACCATCTGCTTCTTTACCACATATGGCACAAGCAGTCTGGAAGAGAAGATGCATACACAAAATAAGAAAAAATCTAATAAATCTTGCAATGTAGGTAGTAAGGTTGTAATAGATATTTTGAAGCTCCCATGCATTAAACAAGCAAGATGGCTCAGGTGGTTTCGTTTGTGGCCCACATCCAGGAGGTCCAGATTTGATTCCCATGGCCAGTCCACCTGACCCATGGGCTTTTCCAGGGATTTCCCTAGGTCACCAGGTGAATGTTGTGTAAGTTGATTGCATCCCTCAAATTTCCGATTACTCCATTTCACCTCCATTATCATTTCCTATCATCTCTCATCTGGCAGTCTCTTTCAGGGTAGAAGCGTTCGCAGGTGTCTCAGCGATGCATGGCAGGATATTTTCCTGGTAAACACCTTCATCCTCGGTGGGAGAGTCTCTCATCTCTGAGCTGGCCTAGTGGGCCATTTCAGGAATGTGGTCGGTGGAATGCCAGTTGTGCAAGACTGCCAGGAGTATTCCCAGCTCTGGTGGCAGCCTCCAGTTTATATGCCGGATTGGGACATGGGAGCCAAGTTAGGAAGGCAGACGGTTGTACTGGACTGCCAGGGAGTTTCAAGCTAGTATAAGGTGGATACCCTGCCCTGTGCACTGTGGTAACTCCTTGGGGTCTGCTGCCCGCTGACTCCTCTTGCCTCATCCTTGCATACAAGCAAGTAATCTAACTGCAAATATTCTACATAAACTTTGCATGTAAATTGCGGTACACAGGAAACCCTTTTCTACAAAAAGAAAGAACTAACACTTATTGATTTTAATGTTCAATGTTTAAGTAGTTAATTATTTTTAAACTTACAAGTGCTCTGATTTACATGGTCTATACAGCTGTTCTTCCCGACTCTGATGATTAATAGTTATAAAATTAGTTTTATGTTGCAATACAAGTTCAACTGTAGTAAAATGATTGTTAATTCTTTTAAACTCCTCTCTGGATGCTTTATAGCAATAAGATGGCAGTGAAATGCTTGTGATTAGCTGTCCACAATCAGATCATGTTGGTTGCTGTATGCTGACTTCCCTTTATATTGCCCTGCATTTGTAATATGTTCTGGTTATACCTTTTTACCAATGTTCATCATTACTATCAACCCAAATTTGATGGATAGAAATCAAAGAATGAATGAAGAAAGTTAACCGAAGGAATATATTGATTAGCAATCCATTATGATTCTTCAACAAAGCTTAGTTGCACCAAAATTTTGTTATTGTCTGGTCTGGTTCCCCAGAAAATTACACATACCAATTTAAATGCAAGCCAAGCTTTGTGAGTCTTCTTCTATCTGCTACCATTAAGTAGATTCCATATTGGAGATCCTATAAAAGATGCCTTTCCTTACATTAACTTCACTGAAACAATCAAATTTCCAGTTTCAATATTGTAATGCTTTTTTTTTTTTTTTTATTTGCCTATTGCATTCACAAAATTCTTTATCAAGCTCAGGTTAGTAAGCAATGGCAATAAAATGATGTTAGCATCAACAATAAATGATTCATATGTACTAATTTTTTACCAAAATTTTCCATTGATGGATGCACCTTAATTTCATAATAATTATGTCTGCTTCTACTATCACATTGTGTGGATTGTGTTACTGTATGGCGGCGACTCAGCACAGAGATCTAGTCTTGATCTATTGTATTACAGTGCTGCTGGAACACTTTACATGGATTTATCTTTGTTGATAGAAACCTCTCAGATAACGCATTGATTATTCTCCGAAAGGTGAGATGGTCACTGATGCATTTCTCGGACCTCTGTTAAGCACCAATGAACGCAGCACTTCAGCCAATGAATGCGCAGGAATTACAAATGACAGATACATATGTCCACAATGATTAAAACACAGAGTTGCAATATCTTTGCTGTTTTCTCTCTAATTCATCATTCATTTCATTCTGTTAGTTTTCTTGAGAACATCATTGGTGCTAGTGGTGTTTCCTGGCTATTCTTAAATATGTGGAGCCCTTGGGACGTATCTAGCTTTGATGGTGGAAATAGTGTCAGTAATCCAGCCAATTTATCTCTTGGTGATAATATTAGTGGTGCTAGTAATAATGTTGCTTCTACTTCTAGTGTCACTGGTGGGACAGCAAATAAAGCAAGAGTAAAAGGAAGCAAAGCTACCTTTAGGAACTCTCAGTACACAGTCCCAGCAATTGATATGTAATGCTTTTAAATATATGGAAGCCAATAAAATAGAAAAGGGACCTATTACTGAAACTGCTAAAGCAGTACTCTTAAGCAGACATACAGTTAGTAAAGTTGCAAAGAGACTTCCTACTACGCCAAAAAAGAAGGGCACCAGGCAACTTAAGTTAGGTAAGGTTGATAATTTCACCTGTGACATAGTTCATAGGGAGCTGTACAAATTTTATAAAGAAGGGTAATCACCAACACTTTAGGAATTGCAGCATAAACTTCAAACCGTGTGCAATTTTCCTTACAAAAAGGATTCACTTAGGCAGTTGTTAGTGAAGTTACATTTCCGCTTTCGCACGTTATATAAGAGGCATGTGATTATGGAATCAGCAAGGATTGTAGCATGGAGATACAAGTACTTGAGCAGGCTAAACTATTTAAGGCAGGAAGGGTATCGTATAATTTATTTAGATGAGTCTTGGTACGATACATGGTACGATGTTGTAAGAAAAGGTTGTGATCACGGCAGTTGCTCTTGCTGCCTTCCAGCCCTTGTGGCACGTGGACAAAGAATAATGATTCTGCATGCAGGTGGGCTGGATTGAGGGCTGCTTATATTTGTCCTCCAAAAGTATTCGGGAATCCTTGGCTGATTCTCATCACGAGATGAATGCCGAAATGTTTGAAGCTGGTTTAGGAACAAACTTTTGGAAAACATTCCTCCTATGTGTGTGATTGTCTTAGATAATGCTAGTTATCATTCATGGCTAGAGATACAAATTCCCACCATGTCTAGCAGAAAGGACGAAATTATTAAATTCATGTTAAAACATAATTTAGAAATACACAGTCCAGTTCCTATAAAAGCCGTGCTTTTGGAGAAAATTCGAGAAGTAAATATAAAAAAAGTGTATGTAATAGATGAAATAGCAAAACATCGTGGTCATGAAGTTCTCGGGATACCGCCATATCATTCAATCCGATTGAATTGATATGGGCACGCCTTAAACATGCCGTAAGAAAGCAGCATGTAACTCCTTCTATAAGTGACAGTGTAGGCAAAGTGTTGAGAGAATGTGTACCAAATAGAAATTCGAGCGTATGGGAAAGATGTGTTCAGCACACCATGCAACAAGAATGAAAATTTCAGCTGTGGAATATTTCACACGACAATGCTTCGTTCGTTATACACGTGAGTGGAAGTGGCTGTGACAGCGAGGAAGGCGAAGACAGATGTAATGTGAGTAGAATATATACTTTGATATTATTAGCCTAGTGCAGTTGCACTTCAGAACCTTGCTAATCTTATTGTTACTTGGTAAATATTCTATGAAATAAATTTCAATGCTTGCAATGCTGACAACTTGGAGAAAAGCCAACAATATTGTTTTCTCCACAGCAAGCGGATCGACACATCTTATCTCTGCATAACTGAATATCTAAATCTTATCACATCCTTTGACACCCCCATGGTAACCATTTGAGTAGCGCTATAATACCTATGCCCCAAGTGGATATACCTGTGCCTCGGGAGGAAGGATGAGGCAAGAGGAGACAGGATGATTGACCCAAAGAGTCATGACAGCGCAGATGGCAGGGTCCCTACACTTTACTGGTTGGAATCTCTCCAGCAGGCTTGCACAACTGGTATCTCACCCACTGTGCTCCTGAAATGGCTCACCAGGCCAGCCCGGAGACCGACAACCATCCCACTGAAAGAGGTAGTACTTACAAGGAGCATAACATCCTGCCAGTTAGCACAGAGACTCCTGCAGACACTTCTACGCTGAAAGAGACCATCAGATGAGAGATGATGAGAAATGATAATGGTGAAGAAATGGAGGAACAGGAAATTCAGGGTATGTTTTTAACCAATCCAGCATTTGCCTGGCAACCCAGGATAACCTCCAAAAACATCCATGAGCCTGGCACAGGAATTAAACCTGCACCTCCCGAATGTGGATAACAGGCAAAACCACCTGAACCATCCCACTCAGTTACATTCCTCCTACTGAGCTAGCAGCAAAATTTTATGAGTTGCACTCCTCTGAACATACCATTACTTTTAGTTCAATACAAATGTGCTAATGGTTACTTTGAAACTTGAGTATTGTGCTCATATGTCATATGTTTCTTTCCTATCAGCAGAGTTGCTACTGGGACTAGTGTATATAAATTTCTATTATTCAAAGGCACTGGCTTGATACTAATTTTTGAAGAGTCTCATAAAAGGAGTTTTCTGGTGATTATGAGCTCTTCACAATGTACTCATTTGTCATTAATATTATTGCAGTAACTTAATTGTTCATTTTCTGTAAAATGAGCTCAAATTGCATTCCTATTTTTGTAAAGATGTTATCTTTGTATGAGGCTGTAAAAGGTTTCATTGGCAGAGTCAACATGGTACAATTTATTTCAGTTTGTTTTTTGTAGATCTCGCATAAGTCGTGTTTTTGATCTTAAATGAAGTTCTCAAGATACGTGATATTAGGATCAGAAAGTGATTGTACATCATGATGATCAGAAGAGAGCTACAGCCAGCAGATGTAATGCTTTCCACTAAATATCATTTTTCAGAAGTCTTCGAATCTGTAAAGAATCAGTATGCTTAAAAGGTGGATGTCTAACTCCAAATTGGGATACACAATTGCATGCTTCTTTTTGAAGTGAAATCAGATATACTGATCACACAGAATTAACAATCACTAGAGAGCTGCAAAGATTCTCTGCAAACCTTCAGACTGCCAAATGGCATGTATGAATGTGTAATTTCTTTAAGTTCTTTTAACAACCAGTACAACAGATGTTTGACACCCAATATTTATCTTTGTGTCCAAAATTACTGTAATTCCCAAAATATAAATTGTAAGACTTCCAAACAGGTGTGTGATAGTTTTGCACTGAGATTTTATACTATGCTTTCTCATAGTGTATAGCAGTACTTTATAGGAATTCTTAAAGGGATGAGACACCACAACATTTTAAGTTACTCTCACTGAAGAGTCTTTTACTTTTATGGTACATACATTATTGTTCTCTGTCCATTTGTCCTTAATTGGAATCTCTTTTTTGGAATATGTAAAGGCACAAAGGGTTCTACAGAAGGCACCTCAGGTTCTACATTTTCCGAAGCATTTGAAAGAACTTACTGGTGTTTATGTGTATAAAATGGGTAGAATATATTGTATAGCTCTTATGAAGCAAAATTTGCTCATCTTCGGTAAATATGTACAAGTAATATTGATAAAAATATTTTTAACTAGTTTTTCACACTACGTCACTTACATTTTGATTCTTTGAGGGACACTTCGGGGGCTGTTACTTCCATTTTCGACCTCGAAGGTCTGACTTGTAATTGAACCTTTTGACTGCAATTAGTAATTGGTGGAAAATGAAAGCAACAGCTACCAAAAGCAGTCTACAAATAGTTTTATCAATTCATTTGGACGTCACTGTTACAATCTCCTTTCAAGCATGCACACTTAATATTTTTAAACCCGCTTGACATGGAAAATGATTTGATAAATATTTGCTGAATATACTGCAGTGAGACCTCTCCTGAAAAGCAATGAGATTAATGATTTTGGCCTTTGCTTTGTAGCAAATTTAATGAATATAGATGAACATATCTCAAGGTAAGAACACTATAGGTATTATGACAATTTTTGCATTTACCATTGTTTTCCTTTATCTATAATAATACTCCTCTCCATCACCACAGTCATTTGAGTCTACCATACACTTAACTACTTCAATTAAAGCATATTCATGATCCACTTACTTCATTTTTATCTTCATCTCCATCCAAGTCCATAGATTTTCTCAGTTGGTTCTGAAAAGTAGCATCAATGGTATTATTAGCACAGAGTAATAAAGCAGAGAAGACACTGAATAGGAGCTGGGAAGTATGTGACAATTGATAATCTTAAAGACTGAGATATAAGTATGAGTATGCATGTGCGAATTACTCCAGTAATACCTAGAGATTTCAGTGAATTCCCTCCTTTCCTGAACTACAGTAATTTTAACATTGCTACAGAACAATATTGAATATTTTAACAGAAACATTAATATTCTTTAAAAGAGCTCTGTTTTTACAAAATTGTTTTGTTTATTTTTGAAATGCACCTATTTGTTTCAGCGAAGCAGTTGATAATAACTTATTTATTCCTCCCTTTCAGCACTAATACTGGTGTTAGGGGATATGGATTCCATTAGATTGGAAAATCAAAAGACCTGATAGAGGAGCCAGGGTTGTGGGGCCAGCCCAACACCTGAGATGAGAGCGAGAGAAGTAGAACTAATATTCAATTAATATGTACAGTAGCTGAAACCCCCCAACAATACCATAAATTAAGGTAGGTATACACATCTAAATCTGGCAAAATACACCCTTACTATATTACATATCTGATCAGTGATATTCGGCGCTTATATGTTTGTCAGAAATACCTAGAACTTCAGCATAGTCACCTTCCTGGGTAGGTTCATAACATACTTAAGCACAAATTTCAGTTTCCTTACAAATGGAATTACAGTTCTTTGCACTCTACTCTTTAGATAGGATGAAATTAGCTTTACTTCGAATCCCCTTAGACCACAGTAGTTTAATTTTCTTGGTTATTTAGACAGTGAATTGATAAAAGGGATAGAAAACAAAATAATGGAGAGAAAGGTCTGCACATTTTTACCATGTATCTAAATTTATTGATAACCTTCAATTTTTTGGTAATTCTACCATCACTCTGAATGGACTTGAAAGATGCTTGACAAAGTATATTATGAAGGTTCATTACCTGTGACCATAACAGCTCTACAGAAGTGGTTAGCTACTTTATTTATTTCATACACACACTGCATACATATTTCTGTACCCGAACCAAAATTAACTTTGTTCTGCATTATGTGCTATTATGTGGTAAACTTCTAGTCATGACGTTTGATATAATATCCAATTTTCTTACATTTTTGCATGGGGGAAGCATGAGGCAAGAGGAGACAGGGCAGCCATCCCAAGGAGCCACAACAGTGCAGATGACAGGGTCTCTACAATTGACTGGTTGGGAACTTCCCAGCAGGCCAGTACAACCGGTATCCCACACATGTGGTCCTGAAATGTCCCACCAGGCTGGTCCAGAGACGTTTCCATTGGAGCTATAAGTATTTGCCAAGAGCACATCATCCTGCCATGCAACAGTAAGACATTTGCTGACACTATCTACCCCAAAGGAGACCACCAGATGAGAGATGATGTGAAAAGATAATGGAGATGAAATGGAGGAACAGGAAATTCAGGGGATGTAATTAACCTAACCCTCATTCGACTGGTGGTCCGGGAAAACCCTCGAAAATACCTATGAGTCAGGTAGGCTGGCCATGGGAACTGAACCTGGACCTCCTGAATGCAGGCCATAGACCAAACTGCCTGAGCCAACCCACTCGGTGTATATAAGGAAACTTGTCAACTTTGTTTCCTGTTATGTGTGATTGGAGGAATATAGTAACAGTGACTTCAAAATTAAACAGAAAAACTATTTGTAGTCAATTTATTGACATTTGTCACTTACATTTTAATATTTTATTGAGGGACTAGCTTCAGAAGCCACCGCTTCCATTTTCAACCTCTCTCCAACTAGCATCTGTTGTTGTCTGCTCTCTTCCCTCTGGCAGTGGAACTATGAATGTCTTTGTCTAACTATCTGCTGATGGGATCTCAAAGCTCATTACTCGGTCCTTATTTTACACATGAATATGTTCTACCATGTTATCAGCTTATTTTGTTTTATCAATGCTTTTAGTAATTTTGGATTAAGAAAAATATTGTGACTTTTGTTCCAGAAATGAAATACTACTGACTTGTCTTCTTGTTTCATTTTGATGTTCTAAATTGCTCTTTGACTCTGGTTTTTAGATTTCTTTTAGTTTGACCTACATATGTAGCATTTTTCACAATTCTTTCACCTTATTTGGTATATTGAAAAGAGCTACATAGATCAAACTAAAAGAAATCTAAAAACCAGATTCAAAGAGCACTTTCCAAACATAAAGATGAAACAAGGAGATAAGTCAGCAGTAGCATTTCCTTTTTGGAACGAAAATCATTACATTGAACCAAATCCAAAATTACTAAAAGGCGTGATAAACCAAAATACACTCACAACATAGGAGAACATATTCATATGGAAAGTAAGTACTGAGTAATGAAATTTGAATTCCCTCCAGTAGATAATTAGACAAAGAAGTTCATAGTTCCACTGCCAGAGGGAACAGAGCAGACGACAACAGATGCTAGTTGGAGAGAGGTTGAAAATGGAAGCGATGGCTTTCGAAATTAGTCTCTCAATAAAATATGAAAGTATAAGTGACGAGTGTCAATAAACCAACTACAATTAGATTTTCCGTTTTGTTTCCTGTGTTGTTCATCCTACAATTTTGAAGTTGAGAATTATGCAGATGGCAACATGCAACAGCAGTGAAAATATGAGATATCTGTGACCATTTCACAGTAGTCAATGTAGAGATCAAGTTAAAATTTTGGTGAAGCAAAACCAAAAGTAAGATGTCTTGGGACTGTGAGTTCATAGTCTCATTTTTTCAATTTATGTTGAAAAATTAAGCTACGTATGTGACCGATGCTATGAAGCTCAGGAAGGGCTATTTTGAAGAACTGAAGAAAAGAGAAGAAAAAAAGACCACAATGAAATAATTGAATAACAGTTGATATGTGAAAATAATCCACATGTTGATGGTAGTTTACGCACATCCAATTAAATTTAGGATGACTTAGATCCTTTATTCTTGAACTTCAGAAAAAAAGTGTGTTTTGTTGAGGGAAACAAATAAGAGAGGCGTTAGTAAATTTTAAAAGAAGATACAGTGCCAAACAGTGCCAGTTTAGGAAGTTGCTGTACTGCAAAGCATACTTTCTTATGTAAATATACTAATTATTTTGGTATTACTAAAACTACTTTCATTTAGAAAAGAAGCGTTAAGTTGTGGTAACTTGCAACTGTCTCTTCTATTTCATTTAACAGCTAGTAGTCACCAAATTCTATTTAAGGTGCTTGTTTTGATCAGAGATAGTCTTTATGGGAAATATATACAGATCAAAGATTAACAATGTGGTTCAATGGCTTCATTTGGTGTTATCATGCGCAGGGTCCAGCTACAGGCCTACAGTGCCATATATAGTAAAAGCATGCATTAAACACTACACATTCATTCCCAGGTATGGGATCTTAATTTTAGCTTAACCAAGCCTTCATCTCTCTCTGGCTACTGCGAAGTACCTGCAAAACATAACAAGATCCAGAAGCCATGGTAGAAGCTGTGGATACCCTCATTCAATTACCATTCACAATTTCTCATTACCTTGGGAACCAACAGGTGCTCTCTGCTGTATCCCTCTAGCTAATAAACTGTCCAGTCATCACTTAGTGGGACAAGATATATCCTAAAGACTGAAGTAGACCATATGGGGAGCTTTGGAAACAACATATTGATCCCACAATCAGTACATTTTGCCACAGAAAAGGGAGTTCTGGGGGAATGAGACGCCGGCGGGAATGGAGGTGGGTTGAGCCATGTTCCAGTACCCTGCATGGCAGTTGTTTATGACATTTGGGTCAATTCAGTTACAGGCCATTCAAAAACACTGTGACGCCTTCTAATTTTGTAAATAATACATTCTCGGTTTTAGTTAACTGAATATATTTCTTTTGTGTAAGGTGCATGTTTGTTTGAATGGTTCTATTCCTTGTGCAGAATGTGTTCTCTGTCAAACACATTCACTGTCCTTGTCACAGTGTTTTGAAACAGATAACGGTAGAGCAATTTTCTCAGGGACATTCTTTCCTTTGGCAAACATTATTCTTAAAGTCACTACAACACTAAGAGAAGAATCTGCATCAAGTTTTATATTTTGTGTTGCTGCAGACACTTACCTTGCATGATCTACATAACGATCCTCTGAAAATGGGATGTGGACATACTAGTTCTACCTGCAGCAATCTACAGGCAAGGCATATTGCACTTATGCCCAGAGTGCGCTGTCTTATTTTCTGTAAATTCTCTGAAATTAGAAATGAAATAACACTTTAGGCACTTCTAGAGTTTAAAATGCTATTCTTATTTAATTCTGTAAATCACTCTGGGTTGTAGAATACAATTAAAAGCATAAACAGCTTCGCATGAACATCAAAGCCAACCTTAACTTCTTGTGTAAACTATGGAAATACATGCACATTTGTGAATAAAATACAACTGCTCGTTAAATACCATGAACTTATACTGCTACATGCATTACTAAAAGAGCTTAATGGTTCACACACTTCATACAATTACAATACAAATTAACTAAAACATTTTTTAATCTTTTCCTAAATAGAATGCAGCAAATTGCTCTAATGATGTTTTGTATGTTGTTTTATTGAAAAAAGCTATCTTTCAGAAATAGCATCAAGCTTTATTTAGAAATCTAACCAATATTTACCAAAGAGCTTTCGTGTTTCAACTCAGGAATTGAAATGAAATGAAATCAGTTGTCAAGTGAAAGTTCTAAAATGGGGATAAGTGAAGTTAGTCACTAATAATGTATATTTTAGTATTTAATCCTGCAGTGAGCAATGTTAGATTAAACCTGCTTGATTCTGTTACATTGCAAATACAAATAGTATCATCTTGTAATACTAGCTACCTGGCTGCTCTCCTTCCAAGGCTTTTGCCTCCTTATGGACTATAGCTTTGTAAATGTTCTTTAGAACTGTATTGCTTATGCCCATTTTCACCAACAGATGTTAAAAGGGACATTAACAAATGTAATGTAATAATTGTCACAGTGATGTGTGTTTGGAGGAATTTAGTAACAGTGACGTCAAAATTAATATAAAAATTATTTGTGGTTGGTTTATTGACACTCGTCACTTACTTTTTCATATATTTATGAGAGACTAGTTTCAAAGGCCCTGGCCTCCATTTTCAATCTCTTCCCAACTGGCAAATGTTGTTATCTGCTCTCTCTGGTGGTGGAACTATGAACTTTTTTGTCAAATTATCTGCTGGCGGTATTTCAAAGTTCATTACGCGATCCTTATTTTTCCAGATGAATATGTTCTCCCATGTTGTCAATCTATTTTGGTTTATCACTCCTTTTAATAATTTTGGATTTGGATCAATGTCATGGTTTTCATTCCAAAAATGAAATGCTACTGCTGACTTGTCTTCTTGTTTCAATCTGATGTTTCTAAAGTGTTCTTTGACTCTGGTTTTTAAATTTCTTTTTGTTTGACCTATGTAGCATTTTTCACAATTCTTGCAATTTATTTGGTATATTCCAGATTTGTTACCTGAAGGAATTTCATCTTTTGTTTTTGAATTTAGTAATTTTAAAATTGAGTATCTATTAGTAGGTGCCAAGATGATATTTTGTTCCTTGAATATCTTTTTAAATTTATTAAATGTTTTTGGATGATATGTGAATGAACTGAATATGCTGTTGCTTTCTTTTTCTTTAATAAATGTGGTTGTTTCCTTAATGGTTTTCTTTAGTTTAGATTTTCTAATTTTCTTCAACACCAAACTTTTGTTGTATCCGTTTTCTTCTGCTATGTGTATTATTGCTTTTTGTTCCTTGAAATATTCTTCTTTTTCCATGGGTATGTTGACTAGTCTGTGTGTAAGGCTGTTTATTATTGCATGTTTATGTGTAATTGGGTTGTGGCTATTATTTTTTATATAATTTTCTGAATGTGTTGGCTTCCTGTAAATTCCAAATTTTATTTTTGTATCATTCCTGATGATATTTAGATCCAAGAAAGGTAGTTGTCCATTGATTTCCTTTTCTATTGTGAATTTGATAGTCCTTTCTTGCAGATTGAGTAATTTTAATGCATCATCTAAATGTTTACTTGGTACAATTGCAAAGATGTCGTCAACATATCTATACCAAACCTTGAAGATCAATGGGAAGGACTTTTTAATTTGTGTTTCAAATGCACTCATAAATAAGTTAGCCAAAAAAGGTGAAAGTGGATTGCCCATTGATAGTCCTGATTTCTGCTTGTAGTGTTTTCCATTAAAGCTAAAGAAGTTTTGTTCAATGCATATTTTTGTTAGAGAAATATATTCTTCTGCTTCTATTGCTTCCATATCAATTGTAGCTAGCCATTTTTTTAACACAGTCTGCAATTTTTCTGTTGGTATGCTTGGAAATAAAGATGTGACATCAAATGAAACCAGTCTGTCATTTTTGTCCAAATTTATATCTTTGATTTTTTCTACTAAATCTAAAGAGTTTCTTAAATTTGCACTTTCAAATTTTGGAAAACTATTAAATTTACTTAGTAACCATTTGGCCAAATTATATGTGGGGGCATTTATGCTACTAGTAATAGGTCTCATGCCTTTCCCTGTTTTATGAATTTTTGGCAGCCCATATACTCTTGGTAATGTTGGATTATCTACTTTAATTTTGTGCAGGCAGCCAGAAAGCAGGCATTTTTAAAAAGATAAATCAAAAAGACAAACATAACCTAAAAGATCATCTAAACAATGTGGTAAACCTATCAAACCAAAATTTTACAAAAACAGAACTGAATATGCTGAATCTAGGTTTAAAGACATGTGTAGATTATTCCAACCAAATTGAAGATTACATTGCTGACATCCAAATTGCTACACAAACACTTAATGAAGAAAGTAAAAACACAGTAAAAAACAAATGCTCCAAAATAGTAGAAGAGATTAAAAATGAAAAGATAAAGAATTTTAGTAACCAAATCATAAAAGCTCTTAAAAAGAAACCGGTTATTTACACTAAAGCAGACAAGGGAAATAAACTAGTAATTCTGGAAAAAGAAGAATACACAAAGAGGATGGAAGATTTGTTAGAAGACAGTAATTACCAAAAAGTAGAAACTAATCCATTAAAGTACTGCATTGAAACCACAAATAAAACGCTAAAAGAGAGCAAAATAATCAACAAAAAAGAATTGCACAAAATTAAAGTAGATAATCCAACATTACCAAGAGTATATGGGCTGCCAAAAATTCATAAAACAGGGAAAGGCATGAGACCTATTACTAGTAGCATAAATGCCCCCACATATAATTTGGCCAAATGGTTACTAAGTAAATTTAATAGTTTTCCAAAATTTGAAAGTGCAAATTTAAGAAACTCTTTAGATTTAGTAGAAAAAATCAAAGATATAAATTTGGACAAAAATGACAGACTGGTTTCATTTGATGTCACATCTTTATTTCCAAGCATACCAACAGAAAAATTGCAGACTGTGTTAAAAAAATGGCTAGCTACAATTGATATGGAAGCAATAGAAGCAGAAGAATATATTTCTCTAACAAAAATATGCATTGAACAAAACTTCTTTAGCTTTAATGGAAAACACTACAAGCAGAAATCAGGACTATCAATGGGCAATCCACTTTCACCTTTTTTGGCTAACTTATTTATGAGTGCATTTGAAACACAAATTAAAAAGTCCTTCCCATTGATCTTCAAGGTTTGGTATAGATATGTTGACGACATCTTTGCAATTGTACCAAGTAAACATTTAGATGATGCATTAAAATTACTCAATCTGCAAGAAAGGACTATCAAATTCACAATAGAAAAGGAAATCAATGGACAACTACCTTTCTTGGATCTAAATATCATCAGGAATGATACAAAAATAAAATTTGGAATTTACAGGAAGCCAACACATTCAGAAAATTATATAAAAAATAATAGCCACAACCCAATTACACATAAACATGCAATAATAAACAGCCTTACACACAGACTAGTCAACATACCCATGGAAAAAGAAGAATATTTCAAGGAACAAAAAGCAATAATACACATAGCAGAAGAAAACGGATACAACAAAAGTTTGGTGTTGAAGAAAATTAGAAAATCTAAACTAAAGAAAACCATTAAGGAAACAACCACATTTATTAAAGAAAAAGAAAGCAACAGCATATTCAGTTCATTCACATATCATCCAAAAACATTTAATAAATTTAAAAAGATATTCAAGGAACAAAATATCATCTTGGCACCTACTAATAGATACTCAATTTTAAAATTACTAAATTCAAAAACAAAAGATGAAATTCCTTCAGGTAACAAATCTGGAATATACCAAATAAATTGCAAGAATTGTGAAAAATGCTACATAGGTCAAACAAAAAGAAATTTAAAAACCAGAGTCAAAGAACACTTTAGAAACATCAGATTGAAACAAGAAGACAAGTCAGCAGTAGCATTTCATTTTTGGAATGAAAACCATGACATTGATCCAAATCCAAAATTATTAAAAGGAGTGATAAACCAAAATAGATTGACAACATGGGAGAACATATTCATCTGGAAAAATAAGGATCGCGTAATGAACTTTGAAATCCCGCCAGCAGATAATTTGACAAAAAAGTTCATAGTTCCACCACCAGAGAGAGCAGATAACAACATTTGCCAGTTGGGAAGAGATTGAAAATGGAGGCCAGGGCCTTTGAAACTAGTCTCTCATAAATATATGAAAAAGTAAGTGACGAGTGTCAATAAACCAACCACAAATAATTTTTATATTAATTGTCACAGTGCTAACACAGTTCCTAAATTTCTTGCATTTTACCAACGTGTTTTCTGAAGATGTTAAAAAACATGTGTGAACGTGTTTTATTTTATTTTAGGTCCTCCAACATTAAGTCATATCGGATGATGAATGGAATGGGGGAAATGATGCTCAGATGAGCCCAGGGCCCATAGAGCTTAGAGTTTCCTGACATTCATCTTTCAGGATAAGGGAAAACCGTTGAAAAAACCTTGTCCAGGTAACTCACCCTGACCGAGATTCGAACTCGGGACCTCTTGAACGTGAGGCAAGCACTCCTACCACGCTACCAAGGTCGGAACATACTTCAGTGAATTATAAAATTGCAAAGTTATTAATACTTGAAGCAAAGGCAAGATCGGCATGTTCCTTTTGGTGTATGTCCTAACCTCTCTTGTACTTCTGCAGTAACCTTCATAGCAACTTGTTTCAGCAGTCTATACCAATGTAGAGAACTTTCAACTGTTAGCTCCTCAAAATCATTTCTCCTCATAGACCATACTGTATTACAAATGCCATTTAGACTGTCTTAAATATAGCAAATCAACATCAACAGCTGTGTTCACATTCCCCATCTTTACTAATTACAATTGTTAAGGATTTAGAACAAAAATATGGCTGCTTAGTTTAACAAGAGATTTAGCACAAGTGTTAAGCTAACATTTGATGGTGAAATGCAATTTTTGTTATAACTATTGCTAAAATCATGTTAAGTCGTAACATCCATTGGTGAAATCGGGCATTAGTGATTCATTTTGGCTTCCATATGGACCTAATGCAGTTATATTACCCTTGCATACTTTATAAAAGGAGAATTATTTAAAACAGCTCACTTCATTGACAAATATATTTACATTTTCATTTACCCATAAATAAACATGTTAAACATTCCTAAAGGCTCAATTCTCAACCTCTACAAATAAAATTTCCCAAATCCTGCATATATCATCTAAGGACTTCAAAATACTCAATTCTCAGCCTCCTGTAAAAATGATATTTCTTAAACTCTCACAAATCCTCTAAGGGTCTCAAAAGAGCCAGTTCTTAATTTACTGTACAAATTAAATTTCCAAAATCATAGACATTATCTTTAAGTATTCCAAATGACCCAATTCTCAATCCTGTATAAATTATAATCCCCAAATGCTGCAAACATCCCTTATGGATTTCATAAGACCCATTTCTGAACTCCCTGTACAAGTTAGATGTCCCAAATTATGGACCCATCCTGTAAGGATTTCAAAAGACCTAATTTTCACCTCTTTTAAGAATTAAATTTCCCAAATCCCCTATAATGATTCTAAAGTACCTAGTTCTCAATATCATGTGCAAATTAAATTTCTCAAATCCTTTAAGGATTCCAAAAGAACCAATTCTCAACCTTCTATAAAAATTAAATTTTTCATTTCATGGACACATCCTGAAACGATTTAAAAAACTCAGTTCTCACCCTCACGTACAAATTAAATTTCCTGAATCATGCACAATTCCTACAGTAAACAAATACTGAAAATTGAAATATGTTCCTCCTTCTTCTTATTGCAGAGAAGAAAAGTGGATTTTAAACTTTTTGTCAGGCGCCTGGAGACAATATGGAGCAAACTTAAATTTTGAGGTTTTTGTTACTGGGGGCATCTCCAGTCTCTCAGCACATTAACCAAGAATCCTACATATTACATTTTGTAACCTAATAATGGGATAATCAAGCTTTTCTCTCCTTTCCAAAATATTAGAAAGATTTATCTTGCAGTTTAAAACACCATTTATGTACCAACATATTAACAATAAAATGTGTAGCCTACTTTATTGTGTTGACTTTCTCAATAATCACTTTTACCAATAGTCAAGCTTTCTGCACAGAAGACATTTTTTGTTCACAGTTGGTCCACACTACCACGTTCAGGTAAACAGGATTGGTTATACCATAGCCCGCTCAAATCCTTTTAAGCCTCGGCACTTGCCAGCTGGAGTGTTATGACTAAAAGTTACAGATTTCTCCACTACCCACCGTACGGCTCTAGCTGATGACCCCTGTGCAACCCTGTTCCAGCATACTGCTGTAATGTGTTGACATTACAAACGCAGAACTTTCCGAAGCAGTGGTTTACAGTTTAGGAATTTACGTTTTTCAGACACTTCCACTGTCGCAGAAGCAATGCACCTTAATATCACAGGAATATAATGTTTGCATATCAGCTCACTTAGTAGTTCTGAATGCTTTCAGTTCTCTGCACACAGGAGTTAACAACATAATTTCATTGCTGGCATTATGTCTTCCTCTAGGTTTTTTCTCACACATACTTTAGTAGGCTTTAAGGGATGTGAGCGGGCTATGGTTATACAGAATATACACGTTTAAAATATAAAATACAAATTGTCATTTTTGTAAATCCTTTACCCAAGATAATGTCCGGTAGGTTAGGTCCCATGTCATCAGGAGCATTTATCTTTCTTTTCCTTCCTGACATTGAATTTTCCTTCTTCTTTACCAAATCTTTCATTTTATGATCCTTAATCTGTCTTAAATCATTCATAACAAAATCTGGTATGAGCTCTGCTGGCTCTGAAACATAAAATTTCCTTTTGCATTACACAATTCATAGATACAATACCAAAATCACTAAGGTGCGCAAATTCACATTTTTCCCTAAGTGCAGTTTCTGAATGTTCTAGAGGCTAGATTGCTCTACCAAAGTCATGCATTTGTACATTAATACAATTCAGTGTTATTCATGTTTATTAAAACACCCACATGTTCCAAGAATAAAATGTACAAATCCAAATGCAATATGGCATGGTACACTTCAATGTTCTAATGACAGCTTTAACCAATAAGCAAAGATAAGATAAGATACCTTATTCACCTTTTGATTTATACATAAATCATGGCTTCGTCAGTAATGCTACATAACTATGTAACATAATACTGTATACAACAGTATGTACAATATGAAGTAGCTTATACAAGAAGTAATATTTACAAAGTTCTTACAAATTTTGAAGAAAGAATATCGGCAATCCATCAGAGCTTACAAAATATTCTATACCAAATAAATAAATTTGAAAGAGTTGTAATATTGTCTGACTCTAAAGTAGTTATAATATCTATAACATCTGATATAACACCTAAAAATCTAAATACTGCAGAATACCATAAGTCATAAAACAGTGTATACAAAATAGTAATACTTCCCTTGAATGTCTCAATAAACATTTATTAAGAATTGGTATAGTAAGATATCCTGTGTCCTTTCTGTACACTTAAAGATGATACAGATGGAAACCACCTACCCTGCTGCCCAGTCTTTAGTAAATGTACCAAAATAACATAAAAATACTGGAGTGTAAGACAGTGAAGGGCTTAATTGCCAACTGCTTAATCTTAGATACCAACCAACCACATTTTTCATTCCCATGACCATATAGTTCATAACAATACTATTGCGGTGATAACTAATTTTTGGGAGTCTGAATGTTAAGCATTCTAATTGCAATTTGTAAACATTAGCATTAATTTGCTTTTCAGTTTCCTTCCTGAAAAAGTTAATCATTCCAGTACAGATATTTATATATGAAATAGTGAAAATGATAATTACCTATTTACTCTTCTAAAATGTCCTTAGATATTTCCATGGAATTTGATTATAAATTTTGATATAATCTTTAATCATTGGCTGGTTTACTTTCTGGGCAACTTCCACCAAGAGTAGAGAATATAAATCATGACTACTTACTTTCTTAAACTCTCTAGTTACTTCTATACCATATGATTATTATAAATGTTCATATATTTTTCTGTCAATGATAAATTTAATTTCAAGGCTGTAGATAAAATTAAACAAGATAACTTGCCTTAAAGACAAAAATGAAACATTATTTAATGAAAGAAAAGTGTACAGAAAGAAAGATGGCTGAAAGAAGAAACTTATATGGGACACAGTGCAATTGAACATAGTGCCTATTCAATGTTGACATCACCTTGTTCTTTTAAAAGAAAGCAAAACGTTTAGTTTAGATAGTTGAAATTGACCATAGAAATTTGTATGCACAATTTTGAGATATTCCTACAATTTGTGACCCATGGCGGTATAGAAATAACCACATGGGCCATATTCAAAATCAGAGCACCACAAGAACTTTGTATCATACTAGAAGGAACTAACTGTTCAGGGTGCAACTTAAACTTACTGATACACAGTAAGTTCCCTAAAGAACTGTGCTGCAACAGGAATAATGGATAAAAACTAAAGAGGAAAGCAGTCTTCAAAATTAAGAGGATGCATCTGAAGAAGAAATTATCTGAAAAAACTTTACTTATTTTCCAGCTGTAGAGGCACAATACTTTATTAAATCAAGCACAAATAAAAATAAGTTATTAAATTTAAAGGGAGTCGATTGACGACACTGAACAACACCTACTTTTAAATTACCTGGAACATATTTCAGAGGCTATTTGCCTCCATTGTGAACTTGACATCGACCCAATGGATGCAAATAGCTGCTGAAATATGTTCCGGGAAATTTAAAACTAATTTTGTTTAGTGTCATTAATCGACTTCCTTTAAATTTAATTTATTACAACACAATTGTAAATAAGTTACTAGGAACCATTCTTAAAATAAGCTTTTTGCACAGAATATACATAAGAAAACAAATCAATCATGTTGAAACAAATTTGAGGCAATATAGCAAAAATTAATGAATATGTCAGTTTCTTCATACCAATAAATAAAGGTGTCTAAAAAATAAAAGTGGGGGAAACAAAACTATGTAATGATGTTTACAAAATTTTTTAGGAAACAATAAGTCTGCAAGGATGACTATGAACAAATATCTTGATAGTGTTGCGAACCCATTGTGCTGACGATGCGTGGATGGCGTGCACAAAGGGACAGATAGTGCAGTGCGGAGTAAAAAGTATAATTGAAACAGATAAGGATAGATAACTGGAAGGTGCATCGTGGAGATAAAAAGCTTGCCGAAACAGATAAAGACAGATAACTGGAAGGTTCTTCTGCTATCTTGTTTGTCACAGAAAATACCAGTAATTTCTCGAACAGTTAGCGGGTATATAAAAGAAGCCGTGGCTAGTTTATGGAGACAGACTAGTAATCCGAACTGATATCGTGTGCCTGCAGCTGTATTTTGAAGGTGAACTCTTATTTACGTGTGCAGAAGTAGCGATAGATTGTGTTGATTTATGTTATGTCATCTTCCTGCCAAAGGTGCAAGAAGTGTATTTCTACGGAAACAAAGAGCATTTAGAATTTCTGCAAACTGGACTTTTAATTCTACAAACCCACAAAGTCACAATATGATTAAAAAATCCTGTTTTCAATTTTGACTTGCAAGGAGTTAACTGCTTCAGCCATGGCTATCTAAACCCTGCACAGGCCAGGAACGGATACCAATAAACAGAACAAGATATGTAGATTGTTAAATTTTATAAAAAATGTTTCATAAACACACATTTGTATCTTCTGCATTTATTAAGTTATTTGAAGTAAAGAAAAACTGGTTTAAAGCCTACTAAAGGCAGTATACAATTACAGTATCATTAAAGTTGAGACCACAGAAATTACTGAAATATTGCTAATTTGTTTCACTGTAGCAGATGCCATTTTTGCATCAAGCGCACCTAATTTATGTTTTCTGTGCATAAGGAACATATGTATATATAGCTGAACAAGCAACGTGTTCAAGGTTTTATGGTTTAGCTTATGCTACCATCCATAAGTATATATTGTGTCACACACATACTAGAAAAAAGAAACATCACTGTCAGCATCTGGATGCAACTCTTACATTATTTCACAACCGTTGTTTATGGTAGCTTTATGCAGCTGTTTTGACTCTGAAATTTAGTTATTCATAATCTCTCGGGGATCAGAGCAGTTTCTTTTAGCTATCAGGCGTTAATTGGATAGCACAGTGTGTCCCGTGGCTTGCTGAAGTTTCTATTGATGCTATCATAAGAGAATGATAGCTATGACTTAAGATGTACACTGTATTTTAGTTAATTGGTGGAAATTAATAATTTCTTCATACTAGCCGTATATAGGCTAAGGTCTTTGATAGATAGATTCAACATGAAAAATTCAATTCCATGGCTGGGATTCGAACCATGGATCTCCTGGTTTCCATCCAGTCGCTCTAACCCATTGACTTACCATGGCCAACATGCCGTCCCGACATTAAATTCTCCATTTGACTCATATATTTTCCCGGTAGACCGCTAGGGGCCCTCCCATCCGAGATGTACCATGGCCATGGCATTGAATTTTTCATTTTGACTATCTATCAAAGACCTTAGCATATATGGCTAGTATGAAGAGATGATTAATTTCCACCAATTAACTAAAATATTAAGAGTTAAATTATGAAGTCTGGGACTCAAGCACTTACCATATTAAGTTGCCACAAACGGTGTATCTCGGATGCAAGAGCCCCTAGTGGGGGAAATATATGAGTCAAATGGAGAATTTAATGTCCCTATGGTAGCCCAATGGCTTAGAGCGCCTGGGAGGAAAACACGAGATCCGTGGTTCAAATCCTGGCCATTGCATTGAATTTTTTATGTTGACTCTATGTATTCTGAATTTTTTATCCTACCTAAAACTGTATTCTGAAAATACTCGGGATTGCTATATAATTTTTATATGCTAAAAATAAAATTTTCATCTCAGTCAGTTTTTGAAGTGATTAATTTTACACAATTTCAGATATTAAAAATACAAGCTTTGTTTATACTTAAGTGATCCTGTATTATACAAATCAGAAAGCACAAAATATTTAGCAAATGAATATGGTGTAACATGTATAACCTGAAATATTGTAGTAATATTGCTTGTAGATCAAATAAGACTTTCCTCTACAAGTAAGGCAATTTCTTCACACAAGGAAAACATTGTACAATTAATATTTATAGAATGTCTTTACTTACATACCGTTTAGCATTTTAAATGTTTTTCTTCTTGGAAAACCATTTTTGGCCCATGCTAGGCACATTTCATCATCCCACTCATCTATATTGATTTTCTTTCTCTTCGCCTCTTCCTGGAAAAAAAAAAAAATGAAATATATGAAATTTTCTCTACATCTAAACTGATGGAGAAATCAATTTATTAAGTTTGTGGTACAGTCATAAAAGCTGTAAAACAAACCACTGAAACTAAAATGATAATCTTAATATATGATGTACAAACACCACAGATACTGATACAAATAACTAAGTACTGGATATTTGTGCTGTTTACCATTTCTCAGCAGAAGCACTCTTAAGTGGAAGCTCACAATCAACTGAAAAAAGAGTTACACTAAAAACTTCATTATATTCATAGTGGTCATTCTCCCAAGTTTCTGTTTCCAGCAATACATTTACAAAATTATTTCAATATTCCTTTTAAAACATCATTGGTGTGTTACGAGAATTAAAACCCATGAAATTTGCTTATTGTGTGAACAGTGGCGAGGCAAGACTTCAAAGTGAGGGATGCTCCATATCACAATTTTCTTTTAAATAAGAGGGAATAATGAGTTTCATACGTACACAGCCATCTAAAAGATCGAGCATGGACAGCAAAATTTTCGCATTCTGTGACACCCACATAACCATGGAGCCATATCATACACAGTTATGTTCATTAAAGTGCCACATAAATGTTTTACAACTTTGCTTTGCAAAGCATTTGTTAAGACGTATTTTTTTGTCTTGTCACTTTTAATTATATTTAGTTCTTCCTCATAAGTCAAAGAGCTAAGGTTAATCTTCAGTACTTTTTATTGTAGAGTCACATGTAGGCCCTTGTTGCATTGCAATACTGCTCACACTACAAGCAGACATATTCCTGCTTTCCCTCTCCACTCAGATATTTCAGTTTTACAAATAGTTAGCCACATTGTGTGAGTTGTTAATATAACATGGAGAAGAGTCAACATGAAAAATTCAATGCATTGGCCGGGATTTGAACCAATGTATCTCCTGGTTTCCGTCCAGTTGCTCTAACCCATTGAGCTATCATGGCCATCGTGCCGTCCTGATATTAAATTCTCCATTTGACTAGTATATTTCCCCGGTAAACCACTAGGGGCTATCACATCCAAAATACACCATTTATGGCAACTTACTATCGTAAGTACTTGAGTCCCAGGCTTCATCATTTAACTCTTATTATTTTAGTTAATTGATGGAAATAAATCATTTCTTAACACTAGCTATATATAGGCTAAGGTTTTTGATGGATAGAGTCAACATGAAAATTCAGTGCCATGGCCGGGATTTGAACCACGGATCTCCTGGTTGAATTTTTCATGTTGACTCTATCCATCAAAAACATTAGCCTATATATGGCTAGTGTGAAGAAATGATTAATTTCCATCAATTAACTAAAATAATAAGTGATAAATGATGAAGGCTAGGACTCAAGTACTTACGATAGTAAGTTGCCACAAATGGCATATCTCAGATGTGAGAGCCCCTAGTGGTTTACCAGGGAAATATACGAGTCAAATGGAGAATTTAATGTCAAAACGGCACATTGGCCATGGTAGCTCAATGGGTTAGAGTGACTGGACGGAAACCAGGAGATCCGTGGTTCAAAACCCGGCCATGGCAGTGAACTTTCATGTTGACTCTATCTATCAACCACCTTAGCTTACATAGGACTTGTGTGAAGAAATTATTAATTTCCATCAATTAACTAAAATAGTTTTTGTTAGAACTTTCTTTTTCTCCTGAAATTCCTGAGAAACATTTCCTTCTGCAATTTTTATATTTTTTTTATATTCTGTTTTATCTTCTTGTGTTAATGTTAGTACGTTCTGCAGTCTGTGAACTAAACAGTTAAAATCTGCTTGTTTGTGTATTCTTGGGTTTTTTGCTGCTGAATTTGATTTAGCTATAACTTAATTATGTTGTGGTAGATGGAAGTTTGGTTCATTATTTAGTTTATGATGTGATCATAAGGAGGTTGTAGTCTGATACAAAGGGGATTGTATCATTGCTTCTCTCGGTTGGTCGGCGGTAGAGATGCAACTACAGTGCAGCAGGAGCCGTGAATGGTGTTACACCAATTTAGCTAGCTTGCTTCCAGTGTTTTAGATCTCTTTTTGCCTTTCAAGAAAGGCATAGAACTTACTGGATGCTAGCTTGGAACATGTGATCATGACGTCACTTGCTTAGTGTAGCTTGGGAGAGAGAAAGCATGTTAGTCAGAGAGTAGTCATGAGTTGAATGTGTATAGGTACAAGTGTTGGTGTGAGATTGCAGGCTTCCACCTAACGCACCAGGCGCCCAAGTATGTGAACTACAGAATTTAAGGTGCTGTAACTGTTTTAAATAAACATGTAAATATGGCTGAATGGGTAATCCTTGCCTTATTTAACAAGCTTCAAACTAATTTTCCTGGCCTTGAATAATCGAATGCCAAGTAAGTGAATTTCCCACCCCCATGTGGTAAAACTAAATCAATTCATAATGGTATAAATGCTAATATTATATAATTATGGTTAACTCACAGGCCAGTAGTGCATAAGTGTATATGCACAAGTGCTATAATGCTTAATTTGCCATGCACAATTTGGAACGCTCTCATTCTCTATCTCCCTCTTGAAACTTTCAGATACCATTGAGATAGAACATGCAAACCCTATTTTAAGCTACAGTCAACCAACTCCCTGAGGTATTGCTTCATAATTCAAGATTAGGATGAAATAAGGATCAAATATTTGGACTATAATACGAGCATAAGATATTTTGCTTATAGATTAAAGTTACTTACTTGGATGGCTAAAATAGTAGCCGCATAGTAAGATTTAGTCTTTGGTTCTTTAAAGAAGGAAATGAAATTACTTTGAAATTCTGCCACATGACGTTTAGGTATCTGAAATTGAAAGCAAAGTTTCATAACAGCATTGATAAATTAAATAAACTTCATACGAAAATTTAAAATGGACAAATTCATGAAACTAGTATTCAAAAACTACACACACTACCCTTTCATGTGTATATATGATGTATTATTACATGTAACAAAACACTTGAATGATTTTAAAACTTGTGTCTGTAAATATAATTTACAAGGAATAAGGAACGTTTAAGCATCAATACACATTTCAGGAAGAGTTTAATTTACTTTAGTACTAAGTTATATAACCTACTACACATTTAGTTAAAAAATATTGCCTCAGAAACCAAATTCATGCACAGTTTGATTGATTGATTGATAAAAGAAGAGGAGTCTTTTAGATATTACACTTACATTAGTGACCCTGGCGTCATATAGCCAGTATATGCAGACGAGATCTGGATTTTCAGACGTCATCATACATTGGGCAGGATCAACAATTATGCCTATAAAATATTAAAACATGTTATAGGAAGCATGTTCAGTTTCCAACATAGTAAACTAATATGTTTTTGTTTTTGTTAAAGGATTTGCTAAGTTTAAGAGCCAATTGCATGCACATTTCTGCATCTTAATTTGTAATCAAAACCCTGGAATGATGCTTTATATCTCAAATTGTATTGGAGAACTAATTTTGTTCTGTAGGTTACACACCACAAACTGTGCAAGCACATCTGTCAGTCAGCATCTTCATTCTGGTACTCGTACAGTGTCATTAGTTAAGAAATTACTTCTTCCTCTTAAATGCTATCTTGTTAAACAGCTGTATACACATTTTTGGATGGAAGCATCTGTTCTTGAACAGAACTTCTCTCTTATGAGAAAGGAGATCTATGAAGTGATGCAGTTAGGGAGCAGCTACTTTTTCATTCTAAATCAGTTCTATCTGTACTATTCTCAGAGCAAATATCAATGTTCCATTAACAACTATGCCTCCTTTGTTGTTAATCCTTAGTTCTTTTTATCCTTGGTTTAGAGAAATTAAAAAGAGTTGGGAGTTTATTTTTCACTAATATGTTATGATTAGCATTGTATAGTTAATATACCGAAAATTAAAATAAATAAACAAATTAATAGATAAACAAACAAACAACAAACAAACAAACAAGCAAACAAGCAAGCAAACAAACAAACAAACAAACAAACAAACAATTAAACAAACAACAAACAAACAACAAACAAACAACAAACAAACAAACAAGCAAACAAGCAAGCAAACAAACAATTAAACAATTAAACAAATAAATAAATAAATAAATAAATAAATAAATAAATAAATAAATAAATAAATAAATAAATAAATAAATAAATAAATAAATAAATAAATAAATAAATAAATAAATAAATAAATAAATAAATAAATAAATAAATAAATAAATAAATAAATAAATAAATAAATAAATAAATAAATAAATAAATAAATAAATAAATAAATAAATAAATAAATAAATAAATAAATAAATAAATAAATAAATAAATAAATAAATAAATAAACAAACAAACAATTAAACAAATAAACAATTAAACAAATAAACAAATAAACAAATAAATAAATAAATAAATAAATAAATAAATAAATAAATAAATAAATAAATAAACAAACAAACAAACAAACAAACAAATAAATAAATAAATAAATAAATAAATAAATAAATAAATAAATAAATAAATAAATAAATAAATAAATAAATAAATAAATAAATAAATAAATAAATAAATAAATAAATAAATAAATAAAACAAATGAATAAACAAATAAATAAATACACATGCATTTCGTATTATTGAAATATGTTTAAAAAAAGCTTTAAAGTGCCAGAAATAAGTAATGCAATAATAGAGGATTTGGCTCATAAAACTGGCTTATCATAAATTATGGTATATTGCAATATTTACAATTGTTGGTGTCAAAAACACAACACACGAATGCAACCAATTAAATGGTGTACCTTCTTACCAAAGATGGCATGTCTAGATGGGAATTGACATACATGACTGTCAAATATAAGGCAACTGCAGCTAGTCAGTGAAACTTGTCCCAACCTTTTGTGAAAACGAATAATTTGTTTCATGAGTGACCTACAGGACTTTTTGTGCCAGAAAAGCCACCATACAGGAATTAATTGAAAATAGCAGCACAGAGGATCGGTAGAAAATGCTTCCAGAAAAGACCAGTTTTTGTCTGCACACTTGACGTAGAGAGGCAGGTGCAGGAGAAAATGAAAAGAAGCCTTCCTAAGTCAACCAGGAGAACGAGGCAACAGCTTCATACAAGTGAGGGAAGTTGTAGAAGTGTTTTAAGTGGACTGAAGTTAACACCATACCAGATAAATGTTGTGCAAGAACAGAAGGCGCCTGACCTGCTGAGAAGGTTGTGTTTCTACTCATGGCAGTTGAAAGAGCTTGCCAGTTATGTTTTGGACTCACTAAGGCTCATCATGAATGACGAGGAGTGGTTCCACTTCTCTGGATATGTCCATTCCCAAAACAGCTGGTAATGATCAATAGAAAATACACCTGGTGATCCACCAGGTAACCTTGCTTCACAAGAAGATTGGTATTTGATGTGCCATTTCCAACACACATGTTATGGGGCCCATAGTTTTATAAATCACGCTGAACAGTCATGTGTATTTAGAAATCCTGGATATGCTTTTTTTTTTGTTATTTATTTTTTTTTTTAAATTTACAGAATAGGCGCATCAGTTATGTTAACTTCAATAGCATGGTGCAACTTGTCATACATCAGCTGCATCATTATCCTGTGTGCATGAGATGTTTACACCAGAGAGGATAATCAGCAAAGGCTTGTTAGCCTCCTTGGTCCCCAGACCTAACCACTTGTGACTTCTACTTGAGGGGACTGTTGTATACAAAACTGATCCACACACAATTGCAGAATTCAAGACCAGAATCCATGATATCGTCAATAACTCACAACACAAGATCTGATAACAGTATATATGAATTTCCTAAAGTGTGCTTGCATCAGTGTTCAACGGGGTGAAGAACATTTGAAATACCTGCTATGAAGCTGAGTAATTATTTTGAATACATTACACTACATTTTATGTTCATTTCATAATTTCACAATACAGCCTGTTTTACATGCCACACCCTGTGTTAGAATTTCTGTTTTCATGAAATGTGGTGTTATATAATTAGGTAAACTAATAAATTACATTGCCTTAACACATTCTATGTTATAGTTCTAATACTGGAACAAGAGCGCATTATGGCCCTTGTTATGGCCCAACAAAGGCCAATAACAATAAGGAACAAATATGGGTTTAAAGCTCTCAAACATAAAACTTCTCCTCTTATTGCCTACAATGGCTTTGGCCTGACTAAAGGAATGTTCAACTTCATACAAAGTAATGGTTGCATATTTAAAGTAGCATAACCCTCCGGAGGTGTATTCAAGTTTCAGACATTTTGTATCACCATCATTCATCATTCTGTTAATAGCATAGATTGAAAAGCATCAGAGTATTTCTGCAAATGTATGAGAGCTTAAACTTTACTACAGCTCTTACAGGGGCTTTCCAAAATTCCAGAGAAGTGAATACAGTGAAGCAACAGCAAGGCTGTCTGAGGGTTTGAAGATGTCTCTAAAGATTTGATGTCAATGCATAAATGCTAAAAATTACAATGGACATAGGCAATATCATTTTTAAGCTTCACATCACTAAATGACTGCTTTGTTTCTGCAGAAAATGCATCTCTTCAATCAAAATGCTAAGAAATAGAAATCCTTGACATAGTAAACTACAAAATAAATCCAGCTTCCGCACCTCATTACAATTGGGTTAGATGATAGTGGAAGTTCACAGAAGAGTTTGAAGAATAATGTACACTTTTCTAAGCCTTTAAAAATAATATTTCTTTGTATTCAGAATCATTGTGAACATTAGAAAATTTAAATCAAGTTTTCTATGCAATGGAATACACGCATGAGACATATGAGATGTAACAGTTTTTATATAAAATTTGCACTGCTTTACATGTGTATGGTAGTACACCCATCATTAGAAGGAAGACATTGCTCTGTTTCACCCCATCGGGCCACAAAGGTTCCACTCTATCATTAAATAGTCCAACAATATTTTGGGGTTGTATTTTGGAAATGCTTCACAAGTAACACTGGCTGACTCCTTTCATTATCTATCAACAAGTCCACTATCATATTGCCCATGTGCTCCCTGAATGTAAGCTGTCTTGTCAATTGGAATGCAAATGTGACCATCACCTATTTTCAGATGAAATGATCGATTTTTCCATGCATAGGTTGGATACACAATTCCTTCTTGTAGTACATTCATCTGGCAGTTTCATTTGTGCGTTTCTCAAGAATCTTGCAGACTTTTGGATTGTTTAGTTTCCAGATATACAACATGCCATTTATCATTTCACTGCATTTTACTATATTATGCATCACAAAGGGTCAATACAAAAATTTTTATCCAATCCACACTGTATAGCCACAGTCACCAACACAATAACACTAGTTGTCCATATTTTTATTTCCAGTCAGTGAAGAAGTAACGACCATAATCAGAACATTAAAAACAAAATATCTAGCAGTATTGATGATATCCCTGATTAATTACCTGGTCAAGCAATGCAAAAGCTATTTCATAAAACAATTAACCAGGGCCATATTCCTAACTGTAAAAGTGGGGGGACTCACCTAAAACATTTTCCAGATGCTGGAGAACCGATCAGAATGCTGCACTTGTAGATTTACCTTCCTGCTTTGGTTGCCCTCACTATGCCTATGACTTTTTATCCTTTCTTTTATGTAATCCTTTGGGTTCCACCACATATGTACTGAATGTCCATTAATAGTAATGAACATCAGAGATGAGAGATGGCATACAGAAAGGGCATTCCTCAAAGGTGGCATAATTAACTTTATTATACTGACAGAGGTGCTCATAGGGAGTGTTTCAATGCAAACAAAAAGTGGTTTCAGTTCTTCAGGAATACTCTCTCCACTGTTGTCTATGCAGTCTCTCAAATTCTCTCTTGAATTTGGAAAGGTAAGAATAAAGCATTCACAAATCCTCCTTAGATATTCTACTCCTTCTAGCCATGGGCTGGCAAAGTCATAAGGCCACTTCTTGCTGTCCAGAACACCAATTTCTTTGAAAACGTCGTCATTGGAAATTAACCTATTTTTCAAATTGTCGCTAAGACTTTGGCAAAGTGGTTTCATATTAATTCGGGTAGATATTCTGCTTGATGCTCTTCTCTGAGCCAGCACTACGTGTTTGAAACAGCATTTTGAAATAGAGCTTTCTGCTTCCTTCAAGTAAACCTCTGGATTTCCCTTCAGTTTTTCAATGACTCATTGATCTGATTGCCCTATATGAAGAGTGTATAGTAATGCTGTCTTTTTGGAGGTGTTATTACAGGATACCAATTTCTTCAAGAACGTCGGCCAGTATTGCTATGTTGAATACAAACTTGGGACTTGATAGTGTTTTCTGCTATTCTTTAAATTCCACCCACGAATTTGACTTTCGGGGCATATCAGTTGATCATGCGTTAAAATGAGTATTTAATGTTTGATACGACTTCCAGTCAGCTTTGACTGCTCTAAAACTTTGAGGCTACCCATCACATTGAAAATACTTTAGAAATTTGCATAAGCTCAGCGCCTACCTTTTGTACAACAGCTGATAGTTCATGTTGGTTTTTTGGAGACTGATGGTATAATGCATAAAACTTCAAAAAAAGTGACAACATGTGTGACACAAGTAACATCTTCAATTACATTAGCAAATTCTAATTCAATTCTGTGACACCAGTAATGTCATTTAAAACCCCTATGATATTTCCTTTTAAGTCTCTGCAGAACACCAGTATTCCTACCTAGCATTATACTTGCTCCATCACTACATACACCAATCAAATTATCACTTAAATAACTTGAAGAAAACCCATTTCTCTGAAGACATTTCAAAAGTTGAGCTTCTATTGCTTTTTCGTCTGATTTTTGAAGTTCGATCACTTCCTAGAAAAATGTGTGTACGTTGGTGCTACTAATTTCTGATCTGATATACATTATTAAAACTGTATGCAAAGCCACTGATGTAGATTCATCTATGAATACAAATTTTGGATCGGTTGATATTATACATGAACAAAGTTTTTTCTCATAGTTTCCGCAAAGCGAAACACTGTCCTAACACTGTCAAAAATATACTTCTGTTGTTCCACCATAAGGATTTGTAGAAAATTTTCTTGTCTTTCTTTCTCTTGTAAGCATGCTGATACATGAGCTTCAGAATTGTTATGTTTGAGGATTTACTTTCTTAGATGTGATAGTTGGACCTCTTTAGTTCCTCCACTTGGACCCACCAGGAACTCCAATCCATTCCTTAGAGAAACACACTGCCTGTGATTTGTTTATTTTTAAATCTTGCACGGTTTTACAAACTGAGCATACCAGTTTGCCTACTTCAAATGCCTTCAAATGCCAGCTTGCCTACACCAAATTCTCCAACTGACTTGTATGTTCTCCTGGTAAACTGCTAGGAGTCTTCGTATTAGAGATACACACAGTTTGCTGTAACTTACTATTGCAAGTACTTACAGTACTTGGAGAATTTGTGTCGTGACGGCACTTTGGCCATGATAGCTCAAAGTGTGGGAGCGACCAGCCGGAGGATGGGAGATCCATGGTTCGAGTCCCGGCCGTGGCATTGAATTTTTCAGTTGGATGCTAATCTACCTAAAACCTTAGCCTATATATGGCTAGTATGGAGGAATGATTAATTTAAATCAATTAACTTAGTAATGCTTTAATGAAGCTGTGAATCAAGTACTTACAATAATAAGTTGCCGCAAATGGTGTGTATCTGAAATACGAGGACTCCTAGCGGTTTACTGGGAAAACATACGAGTAAGTTGGAGAATTAAGGGTAATGACGGCACGTTGGCCATGGTGCATTCCGTAGAATTGAATTTTTCGAGTCACTCAATCTATCCATTATTATTGCAAATGGTTGCTTTCAAATAATTTTGAGAGTAGCAAAAGTTAAGCCAGTTTTACAGAAAGGGGAAAAACAAATGTAGAAAATTATATACCCAATTCTTTGCTATCTGTCTTTTCAAAAGTATTAGAGATAATTGTGTGCAAGGGTAAATCATAACCAATGCAACCTTTTCCTTCACATATTCTGAAAGCAAGTTACTGACACTGTGGATCATAATACCCTGATTAAGAAGTTAGATATCTGTAGTATCAGAGGATTAGCCAATAAATGGTTTATAAGATACAGCATTGTTGAAAAAATGGAGCGTCTTCTGGACCAGCTGCCATAAATTTAGGAGTGCTCCAGGGATCTATATTAAAGGCACCTCTTTTCCTAATTTATATCAAAGATCTTACTTTTGCAATCATGCCCATTGGGTTTTCCATTCTGATATCATGACAGGCTCATGCTGTCAGGTTGGCCATGGTAGCTCAATGGTTAAGAGCAAATGGACCGAAACCAGGAGATCTGTGGTTCAAATTCTGCCTATGGCATTGAATTTTTAGTTTGACTGTGCCTATCCAAATCATAGTCTAGACACAGCTAGTGTGAAAGAAAGATTAATTTCCACCACTTGTGCTGTTTCAGAATGACAACCGTGGATGCATGACAACCAACTCAATCAAAATATTAACAAAACACTATTTAGATATATTTAGTTAAGATGAGTCAGTACTAGTAACACTAACATCACTATTTTTAATCTCAGTTAACATAACTTTGGAACATGTGTTCTCATCTTCAGAACGAAAACTGTGTATGTTAATTTTAATCAATAAATGGTTACTACATTCCTATTCAGATTCTAACTAGTAATATATTAAAGGGAGTTGCCTAACTAAGGTTCCAAGAGTAATAATTGACTCTCTGTTTGGCTGGAAGGAGCATATCAACTTTCTTACCAATAAGTTAAGCCACATATAAAATTTGGAATTTACAAGAAACCAGCACATTCAGAAAATTACTTAAAAAAGTAATAGCTACAACCCAGTTATACATAAACTTGCAAAAGTAAGCAGCCTTACACATGGACTAGTCAACATACCTATGGATAAAGGATAATACTTGAAAAAACAAAAGGGCATACTCCACATAGCAGAAGAAAATGGATTTAATACGAGTCTGGTGTTTAAGAAACTTAGAAAAGCTAAACAAAAGAAGATCATTAAGGAAGCAACCACATTTACAAAAGAAAAAGAAACCAACAGCATATTCAATTCATTCACATATCACCCTAAAACATTTAATAAATCTAAAAAAATCTCTAAAGAACAAAATATCATTTTGGCACCTACTATTGGGCAATCAATTTTAAAATTGCTAAATTCAGAAACAAAAGATGAAATCCCATCGTTAACAGATCTGGAATACACCAAATAAAATGTAAAAATTGTGAAAAATGCTACATACATCAAACTAAAAGAAATCTAAAAACCAGAGTCAAAGAGCACTTTAGAAACATCAGAATGAAACAAGAAGATAAGTCAGTAGTAGCATTTTGTTTTTGGAATGACATTGATCATGACATTGATCCAAATCCAAAATTAACAAAAGAGTGATAAACCGAAATAATTCACAACATAGGAGAACATATTCATATGGAAATATAAGGACTGCATAATTAACTTTGAAATCCCACCAGTAGATAATCTGACAAAGAATTTCATAGTTCCACCACCAGAGAGGAGAGCAGTCGACAATAGATGCTAGTTGGAGAGAGGTTGAAAATGGTGGTAAAGACTTCCATAACTAGTCCCTCAATAATATAAAAACGTCAGTGATGAGGTGTCAATAAACGGACTAAAAACAGTCTTTCCCATTAAGTTATGATAAGTTTAATTAATGATGAGGTACACTCTATTACTCTATTTTGGGATATAACATGTCAATTTAAGATATGCTCAATCCATTATACTTTCGAAATGTGTCATATATGACTGACTATATATGCGAGCAGTGTAACTAACACTTGAAAGAGCTATTATGACAGATAGCAAGCAATGCTGGTGAATCCCAGGTACCAACTCAATTATTGAACATTTTTCATAGCATTTGTGGCATTCTAATATGTTTGGGGATTTTTATAGTTAATTTTAGGATAAAAGTGAATAATTTAAAAGGAAAAACTGAGCAACCGGTTGAAGAAATATTTCAGCAGAGCTTACTATTCTTCAGAATCTCCAGAAAAACAGCACTGGAAGCAGGTATAAAATTGATGGATATAAAAACAGTTTTCATTCAACTCACCTGGCCACCAGGGTTGTTTGCCAAGCTTCCCCCACACCAATGAACCTACTGAAGTCTCCGTGGTATGCTTGCTAACTTCCACTGCATTTTCTGAAAGTAAAGAGCAGTACAATTAAATATCATTATTATTATCATCATTATCATCATCATCATCATCATCATCATCATCATCATCATCATCATCATCATCATCATCATCATCATCATCATCATCATCATCATCATCATCATCATCATCATCATCATCATCATCATCATCATCATCATCATCATCATCATCATCATCATCATATTATTATTATTATTATTATTATTATTATTATTATTATTATTATTATTATTATTATTATTATTATTATTATTATTATTATTATTATTATTATTATTATTATTATTATTATTATTATTATTATTATTATTATTATTATTATTATTATTATTATTATTATTATTATTATTATTATTATTATTATTATTATTATTATTATTATTATTATTATTATTATTATTATTATTATTATTATTATTATTATTATGATCATCATCATCATCATCATCATGATCATCATTATCATCATTATCATTATCATCACTATCATCACTATCATCATTATCATTATCATTAACATTATCATAATTATCATTATCATAATTATTATTATTGTTATTATTATTAATATTATAACAATTTCAATAAGGACTTTGCACAGTAAGGACGATGAAAATGTTTTGTGCTTAATGAATTGAAGAGCTTTTCTTTTTTTTGTTTTTGTAATTTATGTCCTAAATCATCAAGTCATATCCGACAGTGAATGAAATTGGTGAAATGATGCTCAAATGCGTGCGGGATCCATGGAGCTACTCGACATTCATCTTAAAGAATAATGGAAAACCCAATAAAAACCTTATCCAGGTAACTTACCCTAACCGAGTACTGTAACTGCAAAAATAGCGAGGCTCAATTACTGATTTTAGCGTATTATATTTATTTTTAAATTCTATAACATTAAGCAATTTATGACTAGCTTGTATATTTAATTTGATCTCTCCATTATCTTGTTATCGTTTACTTTTAAGAAGAGTATATATTACAAATGACATGGCTTAATTGTGTTCAAACACTGTATTAAGTTGCAATAAATATGAATATGAATATGAGAGTCCAACTAGGGACCGCTTGAATGTCAGGCAGACATCCTACCATCTACGCTACCGAGGCGGGCAATTGAGGAGCATTTTTTTCAAATTTGAATAAATGCAAAATTTTCAAAATTAAGTTGTGCATAGTAATGGTATAATGTTGACCTTTTAAATCAACCTCTGAAACAAGTTTTAGCAAAATTCGAAAAATGCCTTGTAAATAAGTGTTTAAAATCACTAGGTTTAAACAAAACCTGATATATTTGCTATAGGAGTTACAGGAAAAGTTGACATAGGCAATTAAATTACTAACTAGTGTGATAGCTCTCTTTCTCTAGTACGCTGTTGCAATAATGGACTAGACTGGCGTGTGATTATGCTGTATATCATGTTACTCATTGTAACAATAATTATCAGCAGGAAACAGTGATGCAAACAGGATTCATTGTAGTCTGAGCAGCTACAGCTTACTTTCAGTCAAGTATTCACCTGATACTGTTGTGTTAGTGTGCATAGGGGCACTGCAAGCTAAATCAAAATGAATGATGATTCTTGTGATTCTGACTACAGCATGCAAGTCGAAGACTGTTCTGGAGGGAGAAAATTGTGATTCAAGAAGAGATTACCTTGAACTCAGACTCAAATTAAAAGGTGTAAAATGGAGTCTATTATTAAATGAACACATGGACTTGAGGTTTCGCATTCAGAAGGTAATAGAAAGAAGGCATGCATAGATGCTTAACTGCTATGACAGTAATACCCAGTTCCACAGTCATTTGATATTAAACAAACAAGACCAGGATAAATTTCTGTTAACATTTTTTGAATATCTTTTCACCTCAGCACAGCATAGTGAACATCAAGAATGCAAATCGAAGAAAACAGTGACCGTGAAGTATAACATTAGAAAAAGGAATGCTAAAATAGAATCCATTTGTGCTGTCAGTTTTCAGGAAGGTCCTGGCTTGTCAAAAGATAGATTATCCTATCTAGCAAGTAGGTTTCATGAAGGAGGACAGTTGGCAAGGAAAGAAGAGGAGCGGACGGAACAGATAAGGAGCATAAGGCCCTAACTGTTGCTATTAAAGATTATATAATGAAATATAGATGCAGAGAGAGCTACCATGGCAGCAAGAAGTCCTTGAGAGGTTATTTACATTCAGTTTTCACAGTGAATAAAATGTCCAAGAGACTCTGTGAATAAATAAAGAGATTAGGACTCCTAAGCACAAAGCTTTTATCAAAATACAATCATGTATTTTACAAACTTCCAAGTCGTTAATTAACTACATATATATAAATATTTCTAATAATTATATCTATTATGCTAAACTATAAAATTGTTATTAATGTATTATGCTACTGTATTTATATGGTTTCTGTATTCCTAATAAAGTTTAAAGTATCAAATAAAAAGCACAATATAACAATACTTGTAAAATATATGTTGTACAACAATGCAGTTATGTAATAAAGAGCGAAGCAATTAAAAATATTTATTTCCAGAACCAAATTAGAATGCATCATAGAGGTAAAAGAGACAGAATAGCTGAAAGAAGCAATGATTACATATGTATATATCAAGTTTCGGACAAAACTGGAAAAGTTAAACCCTTATATACCGTCTAAAAATTGAATTTTAATATATTTCATTGCAACACATTATTTATTTCAATAATATATGTATCTAAATGAAAATAGAACTATTTTTATGAAAAACATCATGTGTTTGCATTTATCGAATTTCAACAAAATGCTTCACAATTGCTGGAACCATGAAGAGTTATAGGATAAATCATGTGTGTTGTTAATTTTCACCCATCTCTTATACATAAATGGTTAAAAGAAATGTGAAGAAAAGTGTAGAAAATACAGAAAAGGGGTAAAGAGGTGTAAAAGCAATATAGGAATTCAGTAGACTTCCACATTACATATAGAACAGAATGTTAAACATAAGGAGAAGAAACAGAAATAAGCAACTCCAAGAGGGAGTAATAAATTGTGTAGATTTTAAGTGGAGTTTAAAGAAGATAAATTGTGCAACCAAAGCAGCACAGGTGTACAACTAAACCATACATTATTTATTAGGACTTGTTTCATAATAAGTTAACATTTTATGCTTTAATATTGAGAACACTCATCAAAACCTGAACTTACCATTTTTCTTTCCAGTTCCTTTCTTCTGCATCATTGTTGAAGTAAATAACTGTAATAAACACCTAATAATAAACACCTGTAACATAAAAACAGAAAATGCTTAACTATTTTATTAATTTGGTAAACACTTTAAAGTTATAAATAAAACTCTTTAATGTGATAATATAATTTGAAAATATTTCCATAATATTTACAAGGGAAACCTTTGACCTGAAAGCTGGTAACTGTACAAAAACATGCTTAGAATAACAATCGATAACAGACAAAGCGATGGTCTGTGCCATTTTCATGGAAAATGTTACATTCTGCCTCAAGTGACATTTTAATATAGAGAAACAAAGTAACAAGATGACGTAATTCAAGAACATCAATTATAATTACATTTTCAATCAACAGTGCTAAAAACCCTCTAATTAAAGTACTTATAATGGCGCAAAATACAATAGAGTACACATCTGATAGTGCTTATATTAGTCCTCCAAATGTAGATGCAGAGTTTCAATGAAGTGGTTAAAACAAATAGTAAAGGCACAATGTTCACACCTCACTATAGCCACATTTCAAATCACTTTGGCAGTCACACTCCAATATGATAAACAACACTAATTACATTTGCAAATGATGATATGGGTTTTCAATGTCATATCCTGCATGTTGCTAAACATACTGCAACATAGGCTTATATATACTTTGATGCAACAAATTGGCTGTAAATTACATAGTGATGGTGATAATGAAATATCAATCATGTATCTTCACCTTTCGTTCAGCACATTAAAGTCTTACAGATTTAGCAACCTTTGTTGATATAGAACTTATACTGCTTATTGAGCTTATAATGGTGCTAATAGCAAAATGTGCAGCTTTGCTTAAAAATGATGTAGACCACTGTTGTTTTAATGATCGTCTATTATCCTAAGCATGTTTATGTACGGTTCTGAGTATTCAAGGTCAAAGATGTCCATTGTTAGGATTGTATAATTAATATTATCTGAGTTAAAGTTGATGGATTCCTGAGTAAAACAATGCCTGGTATAAACTTGCCATTGCCCTAGACAGAATGTTACCAATTCAAGAGCAATGATGCCTAGATATGTGGGATTCTGAACATTAATACAGTAATGTCAGATGTCATACAATACACTTATACTTGTAACCTAGTTCGTTCATTTTAAAACAGAATTCTTTGTAGTATCAGAAGCCTTTAGCCACTTTGTCTCTACAGTTTCTTTCTTTGTACCTTCCTTTCAACCTATGTCATTAAGTATGACTGCATCGTTTTGCATTGGTGTATTTTGGACTTGTAACACTTAACAGATTTGGCCAAATTTGGCATTAATTTGTGGTCATTTTTGAGGAAACTGATTCATTAAGCAGTTTTAAGGATGTCTAAATGTTCTACCACTTTACATTTTCTGCCCATGGTCTTCCTCCAACCAAGGCCATCTCTATGTTTACAGGCCAGGAAGATGAAGAAGATTGTGTCGATGATGTCAACGTAGAGTACAAAGTAAACAGAGTTCCTGCCTCATAGGCATTCAGTATATCACTCTGTAGTTGGAATGCTAAAAAGCTGCACGTGTCTCAAAATGGGTCAATAAATAATTATAAAATCATTAAATGAGCAAAAATCTTATAAAACAATGTAGTGTGCCCTAGAAAAAGATGTGTGTCCTGTTGTACATCAACCTATAAAACAAGTGCTCACAAGGATAATACATCTTTGCATTTCCAAAAATTCCATCCATATAGAAGACAGCAATGGGTATGTGATACTCACATGGATAATTATAAAGCAAGTGTTCCTGCTGCGTTTTGCATTAAACATTTCTATTTTCAGCAAGCACATAGTGAAGTAATTACTACCATGTAAAGTGATGGAAGTGTTCTTGTAGTACCCAGAACAATTCCTAAACTTACTAAAGATGCATGACCCTCACTGTTTCCTAATTTACCATTCTATGTTACTTCAGAAGCTACTGCAAAACTAAGGCTCCAGAAAAAAGAAAGGGGAAAATGTTGGAAAAGGATGCAGCAGCATTTCGTAAATGGCTGGAAGTTGACAAAGTTTTTAAAATATTAGCCATGAGAGTGCAGAAAGAATAAGAGCATGGGAGAGACCTTAAAAATAAGGAAGAGAAATGGAGTACGAGAAAAGAAAAAGAATAACAGAAGACAACAGAGATGGGAAGAGAGATGGGAGGGAAAGAGTAGAGATGAAGTATAGGGAGGGATTCGAGGTGAGCCAAAGAACAGGGAGCCAGGCAACCCAGGGGTCAAGAGGATAATGAACGGCTATGGTGGAATTAAAATTACTTCAGGATCCTGACAGTAGCAGTGAAGTATGTGGCGGGGAAAGTGACGTTGCCGCTTATGACCACCTTGGCACGCGCGATGGTTAGACAGAAGAAAGTGCTAAAACCACCTAAATTAACTTGTTGATATTTATATTTATATTTTTACTTGAAGTGAGGTTACTGTAGGTTTAACACATAAGATATATTTCTTAAAGCAGCTGTACATTGCCTTAAGAAACATAGCTAACTTTTCCATATTTTGTTAAATATTCATGCAGTGCACACAATTTTGGGATGCAACATAGGCATGACAAAAATAGTTAATTTTAATGTGTCCTATAGATAGAACGTAAATCCACCTGCTGTAGACATATGTAATATATCTATTCAAGAAAGTAAGCAAACACTGTTTCTGGGTATACTTTTTGACAAACATTTGACCTGGAATGTGCACATTGATAGGGTATGCAGTAAAGTATGTAAGGGAATATACCTAATGAGATAATTCTCTAGATATAAAACTTTGAATGTATTAAAAACAATCTACTATGGTGTTATATATCCACATTTGTTATATGGCATTGAGCTCTGGGGAGGTGCAGCTAATGCACATATTAATAGGCTATTGATTTTGCAAAAGAAATGTATAAGAACAATATCAAATGTTAGCACTAAACATCCTTGTAAAGAGCTATTTATAAAAAATAATTTACTTTTATCGCTTTATATATTCAGAGTAATAATGTTGCTAAAAAGTTCAAATGGTCTTGCTAAGCCTTGACTACAATACAAGGAGTCCAAACAATATATATAGGTGTACTCATACTAGGAAATTTAGTGATAAACATCCCTTAAACTTCGGAGCAACACTATATAATAAACTCCCAAGGGAATTAAAATCCATGAAAGGTTGCATATTTAAAACAAAATTAAAACAATATCTTCCAAATAGACCATTATATAGACCTAATGAACTATGAAATGTAAACTTACAATGTAAAATTATATTATCTTAATTGTGACAATGCTTAAAACTTTTAATGTCAGGTATACAAGCAATAAACAATTTATTATTATATTATTATCATTATTATCATTATTATCATTATTATCATTATTATCATTATTATCATTATTATCATTATTATCATTATTATCATTATTATCATTATCATTATTATCATTATTATCATTATTATCATTATTATCATTATTATCATTATTATCATTATTATCATTATTATCATTATTATCATTATTATCATTATTATCATTATTATCATTATTATCATTATTATCATTATTATCATGATCATTGTGATCATTGTGATCATTGTGATCATTATGATCATTATGATCATTATGATCATTATGATCATTATGATCATTATGATCATTATGATCATGATCATTATGATCATGATCATTATTATTATTATTATTATTATTATTATTATTATTATTATTATTATTATTATTATTATTATTATTATTATTATTATTATTATTATGATCATGATGATGATTATTATTATTATGATCATGATGATGATTATTATTATTATGATCATGATGATGATTATTATTATTATGATCATGATGATGATTATTATTATTATGATCATGATGATGATTATTATTATTATGATCATGATGATGATTATTATTATTATGATCATGATGATGATTATTATTATTATTATTATTATTATTATTATTATTATTATTATTATTATTATTATTATTATTATTATTATTATTATTATTATTATTATTATTATTATTATTATTATTATTATTATTATTATTATTATTATTATTATTATTATTATTATTATTATTATTATTATTATTATTATTATTATTATTATTATTATTATTATTATTATTATTATTATTATTATTATTATTATTATTATTATTATTATTATTATTATTATTATTATTATTATTATTATTATTATTATTATTATTATTATTATTATTCAATTGCCTTGCTTGTTTGTGTAGCAAAGACCTCTGTCCAACTTTTAAAAATTATTTCTTGGGGTAGCGAGTTCTAGGTCTACCTGGTTTTTGAGTGGTATTGGTAGTTTGGGACATCGTGTCCTTATGCTAATTATATAACTAAATACTGGGAACCTATGAAACATTAATACACTAATGAGATAACTACATAACTAAACATGAAACCAGCTTTTTTAACCTATAACCACACAGTTAAGAATGCTTACATTACATATGGTGAAGAGAATGAAACAAGCAAAATCTAAGCTTTAAATGACACGTGCCTCAGTATGACAACACAGTGACATTTATGGCAAAACTTAGACAAGGGGGTGAAGGGAATGGTTTGAAGTTATATGTTGTGGCTATGATTGCCATACTCTCCCTCCCTTAACATTCGAAGGAACTCTCATGGTCCTAAGGTAACTTAAATTTGACCCTGGACTACAACTTGTACTTAGGGTAGGGTAAGCAATACAAATATTGTGAAATATTGTAAATTATGTAAAATGGAAATAAAGATTCATTCATTCACGAAGTTGTTTGTTTTCAGCGCTTTAAAAATAGAATCAGTGGAATGAAATTTGAGGGATTCATTCCCATCATAGGATGGGATTATGTAGAGAATGAATCTAGCTACAGTTAAGTAATAAATATAATACATATATAACGACTTGTAACAAAAGCTTCACTCAACTTAAGAATTTCTTTTTCTTCTTCTTCTTCTTCTTCTTCTTCTTCTTCTTCTTCTTCTTCTTCTTCTTCTTCTTCTTCTTCTTCTTCTTCTTCTTCTTCTTCTTTTTTGTAATCTATGTCCTCCAACGTTAAGTCATATCGGACGGTGAATGAACTGGGTGAAATGATGCTCAAATGAGTCCAGGGTCCATGGAGCATAGATTTACCCGACATCCGTCTTCTAGGATAAGGAAATACCCTGGAAAAAAACCTTTTCCAGGTAACTCACGGTGACCGAGATTCGAACTCAGGAGCTCTTGAACATGAGGCAGACATGCTACCACCACGCTACCGAGGCAGGCTAAGTAAATGGTGTTAATTTTTCTTTCTAATTGACATTATTCTTTCTAATTGATATCGATTTCACGAGCTCTTGTCCGCATCTTCAGTCAAGGAAAACCACAGGAACAATGAAATTGTTTTCTCCTCTGGTTTACCTTGACTGAAAATGCGGACAAGAGTTCGTGAAACCAATATCCATTAGAAACAATAATATCAATTCGAAAGAAGAATTAACACCATCTTCTTAAGTTAAGTGAAGCTTTTCTTACAAATTGTAGTATTTGTATAAAAGCTGTGGTTTTTTTTTTTTTTTTTTTTTTTTTTTTTTTTTTTTTTGCAACTTGAGTGTGGAAGAATTTATACTTTTTCCTGTTATTGTACCTATACATCATTACACTGAAAACACAAAATGGGCTCTGATTAACGATATGAAGAATTTCCAAAACCTGTCTTCAATTATTTTTTGACGAGGGTCAGCTGAGGTCACGGATGTTGTGTAATTTAGGGACAAATAAGACTGTTGGCAGCATTGCGTTCAGTGGAGAAGCAAGGATGGTGTAGTTGCACCGAATTCTTCAATATAGCTACATGTGCACTAAGTAAATAAATAAACGTTATGAGTTATTAATCATCGTAAGTTATGACTTCAGTAACGTTAAAAGAATGACCTCCACCTCAAAATTGTATTAAAATGTAAAGAAATCATAGTAAACATCATAGTTGTATACAAAAACATTACAGTTGTATGAAAATTGTGAAGGACTTAGGAAACATCGCAGGCGTCACAAATTTGAAATTAGACTCAAATTGGGAGTTATAATTAAGTTAGGGAAAATCTATATGATTCATTTATTTTTACAGAACTAATAATTTATGTCAACACAATTTAAAAAACACAGTACTTAGTACAACTGCATTAGCAGTTTGGAGATGTCTAATAGTAATTCAACATAATGGAATGAAATTCATTTCATTTGGGTGTATGGCCATAGAGGCGTAGAAGGCAGTGATAAATCTAATAAAGTTCCAAAACAAGCATTAGCTACAAAATTCTTAGGATTAGAGGTATGGGTATTAGAAGAGGCTTGGAGAGATACTGATAGAGCACATAGATCATTTGGTAAATATGTATATATTGGGATTGCCGATAGCATCATCTAATGGTGGAGCACAATTGGAACTGGATAGGCATTCTACTAAAATTAAAATCTTGTCAAGGGCAATGAAATATTTATACGGAATCGGTAACTAGGAAGATGGCATTATAATTAAATAATGTTTTCATATTCAAAGGAGAAGTAACTGGGCAGGGTCTTGGGTACATAAAATGAATGACCAGTTTAAGTAGGTATGGGTCGTTCTTGGATAAATGCAGAGTGTGGGTATAGAGGCTTCTGGAAATGTAAGTTAAGATTAGAAGATATTGATAGACAAAACATTTTTGCCAGTACAAGTGACGAAAGCTCACTGCGGATATATAGAGAAATAAAATCAACCTGGGGGAAGGAAGCATATATAGACATATGTAATAAGTTAGGGCCAGAAGGTTCTTCTTGGGCGAAAACATGAGTGAGAAACTTGAAAGGTACCAATAGGTCAAGAGAGGGAGCGAGATAAATGTCCATTGTGTGGAGAAGAGAATGCAGACTTCCATTGTACATTATACTGTAGTCAAACAAAGATATGGAGAGAGCAGGCCTGGCTATGTAAACGGGACAATTTGGGGGCGAAGTAGTAATGAGAAAAAATTTATCATTAAAAGGGGAACACAACAGGAGAAATATAGGGAACTATTTAGGGAAAGTTAAAGAGAAATGGCTAAGAGCAATTAAGAAAAAAAATGTAGATTAGGATAGGTGAAATGGCAAAATGTGTAAAAAGTAGTACAGAGCCACGAATACACAAAACCTAGGGTTAGGTGTTTGGGGACCGAATTATTCAATGGCAAGCAACATAGTAGGATTTTCAGGATTTAGGAATATATGGCGTTTTCCAGTATGGATTTTATAATTCTAATCTTGATTTTGTATTTCCATTTGATGATGTAAAAGGAAAGATGAGAAATAAATTACAAATTACAAAAATTGCACTAGATAAGATACTCTACATGTTCCAGACTACTGACGGTAGTTATTTGATTTGAATACATTTAAAGCTCAAGGAAATAACAGTTATGTAAATGAAAAACAAATTACTTTTAGTCGGTTTTTAACACTCCCTCACTTGCATTTTTATTTTTAGAGTGACTAGTATTAGGAGCTGCTCCTTCTACTTTCAACAGCTTCTAAAACTAGTCACTCAAATCATAAAAATGAAAGAGACAGGGTGTTAAAAGCAGCTACATTTTTTAATTAACTTGGACATCGCATTTTACAAAATTCCTCCAAAAACGCATAAATTATGTATTTTGGCCATTGAAACAAATGTAAATTACTAAAAAACATCAAAATTACTAGGAATATGTATTAAAAAACTGAGCTGGATACCACATATAAACGAACTAATAAAAAGAATGGGCCATATCTGCTTCCAAATTAATATAAAATTAAAAAACTGAGGGAGCAAAAATAGACTTAGGGTAATTTACTTCTCACAATTTTATCACCTTATTTTAAATGGAATATCACAGTGGGGAAATAGTAACAAAGCAAATAAAATATTCAAATTACCCAAAAAAAAGGCAGTGATAAGAATCACACTCCGTTTACCTTTTATTGTTAGCTGCAAAAATACATTAAAAGTTAATTAATTTGCCATAATTATTATCAACAGCATTGTCATTATCACTATTATCATATTATTATTATTATATTATTATAATTTATAATATTATTATTTATAATATTAGTTATAATAATAATAATAATAATAATAATAATAATAATAATAATAATAATAATAATAATAATAATAATAATAATAATAATAATACTATAATAATAATAATAATAATAATAATAATAATAATAATAATAATAATAATAATAATAATAATAATAATAATAATAATAATAATAATAATAATAATAATAATAATAATAATAATAATAATAATAATAATAATAATAATAATAATAATAATAATAATAATAATAATAATAATAATAATAATAATAATAATAATAATAAAATAATAATAAAATAATAATAAAATAATAATAAAATAATAATAAAATAATAATAAAATAATAATAAAATAATAATAATAATAATAATAATAATAATAATAATAATAATAATAATAATAATAATAATAATAATAATAATAATAATAATAATAATAATAATAATAATAATAATAATAATAATAATAATAATAATAATAATAATAATAATAATAATAATAATAATAATAATAATAATAATAATAATAATAATAATAATAATAATAATAATAATAATAATAATAATAATAATAATAATAATAATAATAATAATAATAATAATAATAATAATAATAATAATAATAATAATAATAATAATAATAATAATAATAATAATAATAATAATAATAATAATAATAATAATAATAATAATAATAATAATAATAATAATAATAATAATAATAATAATAATAATAATAATAATAATAATAATGAAGTTTACTACGCAGAATTCCCATTATACCATATGTATTATGTGCGCATTATGTCACAATGCATCTTTACCACCACCTGACTAATGGCTGTCTCTACAATTTGAAAGTATAAAAAATTCTGATTTTATTTAAAACTTGCACTCTTTCCAGTTTGCTTCTGTACATTTTAAAAGCAGTGGGCAGGCGTGATCCACTGATAATGGAGTTACCTGCAATAACCAATAAAGCAGTATATAGTCTGATTTTTAAAAGAAGATACGTGAAGGTTATCTGTTTCTCCCGTGAGGTAGTCCAATGTTGCCTAACAGCAGATAGGAAGTAATGCGGATCCCCCTTCTTTACACTCTCAACACTCAACTCAACAAAAATATGCACAGTTAATCTGTATTAGTCTACTTAAGAACACAAATAAGTTCTTCACACATTCATTGCGTTGTGGGAGTTCTTTTAATAATCTTTGTACCATGTAAATAATATTCGATATTTACCGTTATTTTTACTATGCATCGTAAGTTGACAATCACGCACAAGTGCGATAAGTATTTCTCCATAGCAACACATATAGGCCATTCATGTTCCAAAATCTATCATTTATCTTCAAATATATTTATTGATATTTTAGTTAAAATATCGAGTACTAAAACTCAGATTGGTACCTATCTACACATTAGTACAGAAAGATACCTATACATGTGGTAAGCACATACCCGAATTTCGGCGCAAGCGCCTCGTATTTTCAAACCTTTCCTCGTTCCGTATACATTAGTATCGCAATATACTATTTCTAACGACTTTGTCAGTAATTGTCATGTTCATATCAACGCCGCCGATATGTCGGAATTTTAACCACAGGAATTCTTTTATATGCAAGCATATCTACTGACATGCTGTCGTCTTTGTTGAAAGGAATAAGCGGTTCATTGATAAGGAGCAAACCCTCATCTTCCTATTCAAAGTATTCCCGGAGAGAAGAGGCAAATTCTCTACCTTGGCTATGCAATGTTAACACCCGGACCGTAAGCTGATCTTTGCTTTGGGCCATGTATCCTCGGTCTACCTCTAATCCTACCACCACTATGTCTAACTGTTTGTTCACAAAGTAGGCTTACAATACACAACGCAACTGAACACAAGCATATTCGGTTTCCCGCACACAACTTGAAATAACAACCTAAGTGTAACCATTCTGGCAACCTTTGTTTACGTTACCATAGCAACAACTTTCCCCTTTTACCCTTCGCGTCCCTTGCCTGATGACCTTCACGTATCTTCTTTTATAAATCAGACTGTAATTCCGCTGTAACCCCAAACATAGTCTGTTTACATTTGAATCGACTTCGAAGAAGTTTATACCTTCAAGGGAACCGATCGGTGAAAATTGAAACAAAAACATAAAACATTACAATTTAGGCCTTTTAATTATTATTATAACTTATTCTCTAGAACGTTTCTGTGTAAATATTTTGTTATTGTTGTGAAAATGAGAGTTAGGTGACTTTTTAAATAAACCTAAGCGGGAAAAGTTGTTGAGCATTATAGATCACGTTTTTCCGAACATTCTGAAAGCTTTAATTCAAAGTTTACTGCACATGTATCAATTCTGATATTATATATTTTATATAAAACCTTGCGCTATTTAATAAAAAAATACATAAGGTGTATGTTATGGGTCAGAGAATACTTAAACAAAAGACACTTTGAGCCAGAATCGACAGGGCAACAGGACTACAGGAAGAATTTAGCCTTTCTATCCAAAATGTGCATGAATCATGCAAAAAGCGCAACTGTGCTCTATGGAAACATACTTTGGACACTCAACCTTGAATTACTATTGTTTGCTTCTAATCAAATTGTGAAAATTCTCTCTATCACATTTTAATAAACATCTGATAAACGCATACTTTAGAATAATATGTGCTCATGCTGAAATTTACAAAATAGCATTTTCCAGGGGAATAGATTTTAAGAAGTGGGAGAATTCAAGCTGAAAAAAAAAAGCCAAAGAAACTTTTAGGGCAGGAAAAATAAGTTTTGGCGTACAACAATGATTTGATTTTCAAAAATATATGTCATATCCTAAATTTTAAGTACAAGGATCAAAGTAGGCTATACCAATAAAAGACAAAGTAAAATGAATCTTAAATTTAGAAGGGAATATTTAAATATCCATTGCTCTTAAATGAATATGGTTCGACACTCGCGTATTTGCAGCTGCAAGACCCAAAAGCAGCCACTCGGCACCGATTGAAAGAAAATGTTGAATTCCGCACGTAAGAATAGCATTTGTTTCATAATGAAAGAAAAGCGTTTTAGGAATATTGTTTAGTTTATTGGAGGGTTTTAAATATGTGTGGATGATCTATACCTTTTGCCCCACGTTTTCAATGTGTATATTAGTGCAGCTATAGTTAATGCATGGGTTACAGGATTTATATGTGAGCTTAATCATTTACACAGGTACAACCGTCACAAAACGTACGTTTATCCTTTTGAACAATACGTGGACAGTTAAATAGATGTCGTAAAACCAAGAGACTGCTATCCATAAATTCTAAGGTCACCTTCTATTCTCAATTTACCTTCTGTATTCAGCTGCAAAACATTATTTAAAGAACTAAACATTTTGCCACCACGCTGTATATATTTACATGAAATAATTGTATAAATGCAAAACACATAAAAGATTTTAACATAAATTCCGAAATTCACTGTTACAACACAAGAGATAAAGTAAAATACATATAACCCCACATAACAATAATTTCTAATAAAGCGTAATTAAACTTTACAACAAAGTAACTATTGCAATAAGAAGTATACATTTAACCGCGCTTCAAATTCTAAAATGTTATTACTCAGCTGATCAGCCTTTGCATTAATGAAGTATTATCTGGTCTTTTTTAGAAGTGTTCCGTTGTATTCCTTTTCCAAGTTTTCACTTGTACTTTTTAACAATTTAATAGTCTAATCCACATGTACAATATAATTTTAAGTAATTATGGTTTAACTCTTTTGGTATAATTAAAATTTTAAATACTGGACGAATCCACAACATGTAGATAGGTATAAGTTAAATTGGATGAATAAAATTGAATTGAATTGATTAGTTACGTTATGCATATGGTATCGATTTAAGTTATGGCTAATTAGAATCGAGGTTTACACTGAAACAATTTTTGGGTTTTCTTTATTTATACTATTGAAAATTTTGGTGTCGCATCTTTGGAGGATACTGAGCTTTAATAAGTTAGTATGTACTCTATTTTTTAAAACTTGTATGTACCCTGATCATATACACTTGAAATATTCCA
>CM060950.1:171340516-171360516 GCA_030765055.1 Mantis religiosa | reverse complement strand
TGGAGGGGAGGGGGTGCGAGGACCACCCAAGATGTTGCAGGTGGTATGGAAGGGACAGACATGTGACGACTTGCATTCCCAGGGGCTTTTTTTAATGGAAGCCATAAATTATTGTAAATGTATGTTACAGATACAGGCGTCGTGACATCTGACGTCTGTGGAAGGGGGAGATGAGATCGGCCATCTGTTACTTGACAAAGTTTATGTGTTATGGAAGGGGGCATACATGTCTCGTGAGATTGTCCTGAACCCTTTTGGACATTGTTAATAATGTTGTGTTTTCCATCGGCACTCGACATAAATTGTTTCCGACTTGACAAAGTTTATGTGTTATGGAAGGGGGCATACATGTCTCGTGAGATTGTCCTGAACCCTTTTGGACATTGTTAATAATGTTGTGTTTTCCATCGGCACTCGACATAAATTGTTTCCAGGTAAGCATAGCGGAGAATGAGGGTCCCTCTCTTCCGAAAAGAAATCGCCAAACTGTGGTTTGTAACACAAATTAGCGTCACATAAAGTTTACCCAACCTCACACAACCGGAGTAAGGGGTGATGGTTCTCTATCCTAACGGTTATTAACCTGCTTCGCTACATCTCTCGTCTGTGGAAGGGGGAGATGAGATCGACCACCTGTTACTCGGCAAAGATTATGTGGGAGAAAAACACTGAAATGAATTCCCAGAGATTTTTAAGAGAAGCCATCAATTATTGTTTCCAGCATCCTGAGAGAAGCAAGGCCTCTGGAAGATCCGTCCCCAACTTGTAACATTATCCACCCTACAAAGTGATAGGGGACCACCTGTCGCGCAAAGATTTTTTGTTGCGAGAGGTAGTGTCCTCTCTCAAGGCAGGGCGCCAGCAATTAATGCTAATTCTTAAAAAATCATTTGAAATAAATAGTCCTCTGGCTAAGAACGTAAATAGTACTCCATCTATAGAATAACATGAAAATTGATGGGAAAATAAAAGGTAACTGCAGTGGTTGATAGCCAACGCATCTAGGTTCGAATCGCAGCGATATAACGTAAATAATGCAAATAGTTTATTTAGTTTTGAGGACGCAGCACGCTTCCAAAATCTAGCGCTGGATTACTGCTTTTCCAGGCTTATTATAGAAAACAGTTAATGTATCTTATAGGGTAATGCTGCTAAATATTTAATTAACTACATTGAAGGACTCCAAATAATCTCCCATTCAAGGAAATATGTAATGTATTTCTTCATTTACAGTTGCTTGCAGGAGAACATTCTTCAGTTCTTGTAAAAGGGTTTTAGCGCTAAGAATGAAAAGATAACCGTAATTGGTGAACCGTAATAACGAATGTACACCGCTTAGAGAAAATTTAAATTGATCACACTTGGAAATCAATACCATTCTTTTACTTTCAATGTTTATGACCAATGCAGGGCGCCAGCAATTAATGCTAATTTTTAAAAATCATTTGAAATAAATAGTCCTCTGGCTAAGAACGTAAATAGTACTCCATCTATAGAATAATATGAAAATTGATGGGAAAATAAAAAGTAACTTCGCCGGTTAATAGCCATTGGATCTAGGTTCGAATCTCATAGATGTAACTCAAATAAATCTGAATATAAATAGTGTACGCATGAAACAAATGGTTTAAAATGAATATATCAGACATACACGCCCACACATTTTCACACACACACATACACATACGCACATAGTCATACACACACGCATGCACATACACACGCACATACATACACACATACACACACGCACATAGTCATGCACATACACACACGAACACACACGCATGTACAAGCAAGCACCATAGAGAGGGAAAGAAAGAAAGAGGGAGGGAGTGAGATAGGAAACAAAAAAGAATTTCAGAGTGCAAAAGCGACACGCAACTGTTTAACGTCGTATGGGGGGGGGCAGAGATGACCAGCTGGGCGGAGTTAGTGAGAACGTCTCTTCACCAGGGGCCTTACCGGGATTGGTTTAAATGAGTTTTTTTCCTTACAAAGTATTAACCAATAGCATTGGTTATAGAGTCGCATAGGGAAAGTTGCACTTCGCATGCGCGCTGACTTTTATAAAAATAATAGGTCTTGTATCGAAATTTCACATTCAAACACAGAGAGTACTTGTGTGCGCGAATTTATTTTCAGTGTGTTTTTGATACAGCGAGTTAAGTTCTACGCGAAACAATGGAAGGTATGTTCATCTCATTTTTATGTCTTTTTTTGCTTGCTTTCGAGTTTACTTCATGTTCTTTGATATCAAGTTTCTCTTCAAAGAATTCATTTATTAAAAATATTCATAAAGAATATATATATTTACCTAGGTTATATAATATCCATGAGATTGTTCTTTCAGTGGTGTAATAAAACATCATATCACGCGAAATATGTTTCATCGATACTTTTTAAATATTATCACTAGAGTTTTTTAAAATGAACAGAAAGTTTAAGCTTGCTTATTATTAATATCGTGAATATTTCTATATAGATAATAAAACTTCAGAGCAACTCCTAATATCAGTACATTTCATTTAAAAACGCATACTGAACCGAACTATAAACGTATGTTTACTTGCTCCATCAAGTTCAGTTTACATGCATTCTAAAACAATCATTGTAAACTCAATCTGTACAAAAAAGGGTATCCTGTTCTCAAAAAAAACTTTACTATTAATCTTTCAGCATCATCTCAGGCTATTGAAGTTGTCGACATCATATCACCAAACCGGGGGCCATTTGAATTGATAGACATCACGTCACCGATACATAGGCATGATTCTGGTGAGTAATATTTTTTTAAAAATACACAAGTCATTTACTTTCGAAATTATATAAGGAATACTTAGTGATTAAATACTCTTTCAATAGTGGTGGGGGAATTTGATTAAAAATTTACATAGACCATGGTAGCTCCAGGGTTAGAGCCGCTAGTCGAAAACCACGAGATCCGAGGTATAAATCTCGAATGACATAGATTTTTTTTCAATTGACTATATAGAGAAATATAACTTAGATATGGCTTTTTAAAAATGACAAAGGATATCAATAAGCCGCGAAGGAGTTGTCCACCTTCGCATATAATAGGTAATAACATAAATAACCATTCCTTTTCATTAATATTTCCTTAATATATGTATATATATATATATATAAAGTCCAATAAATATTTATAATGAATATACCCGTAAAGAGAATCGTCATACGGTTCCTAATACGATCGTTTTCGCTTCTGATAACCCTTCTTCTTTCATTAATATTATTATTCACTTGTTTCAGGTATGATTGAACAAGCTAGGCCAACGGTCATCCAGTATGCTCCACATGTTTTCCGCCACTCGCCAATGAATGACCAATCTCCCAATCAATATTCAAATCATACATCAAGTAACACAGAACACAATACCACACCCATATCACAAGCTTCAACAGTAAGATTGATTTTCTTAAGTCCATCCCCACATTTCACAGTCCCTAGCCAAGATAGGCGATACACACATCAGGCAAGACGGCGACTTAATTTTTCAAATGATCAATCTCCAAATATCCCAGAGCTCCCCCCACTTTTAGATATATACACCAATAAAATTAGACACTACCCCATACCTCTATAAAATTAGACACTCACAACCCCAAAATACCCTATACAAACATGCATACACTCACACACGCAAGCACACACACACACACACACACACACACACACACATGGAGATTTGGGTGGTAATTTTGGACAATGGCCTCACTGAATGCGGTAAGGAAATATCCAAAGCATATTTGTTCTCTGAATCACAGCTAATCGAGAATTTTTTTAAGTGTTCTTGAATATTTCATGAGCTTATTAGTTTTTTAATATTTCCAGAGTGAAATTATTTCAGGAAAATATTTTATCTAATAATCATTTCTTTTCAGTTAACACATTAACTCTCTCTGTAAATTATGATTCTAACGCATTTATTCATTTTTTGTTTACAGACCAGCAATGGATTTCCTTTGTCCATTACAATGACATCTCCTGATGCAGATGAATGGGGTAAGTGCATACAGAGCTTACAATGCTTTCACGTTTATCATTCTGTTAATTGATTAATTTTTATTTATCTAATTCTGTTTTTCCATATAATAGAACTTAACCAGGGTTACTATATTGTCATTCAGTTTTTATGTGTCAGACCAAATGAAAATGGAATGTCAGCTCTATGCATGTATTGATTTCAGATACAGAACGCTTCTCCGGATGCTAAATCACTATCCATTTATGTAACGAGACCGATGAAATGGAATTATAACTGTTTGCATTTCTCCATTTTAGATTGCAGAACATTTCTACACGTGTTATAACATCTCCCAGCAATGTTTTTTATATCAGCTGATTACTGATGCAATATAATAATTGATTTTTTTTTGTTATTCCAGGTATCCGACTATTCATGATTTGAGGAGAGGAGGAGGAGGAGGAGGAGGAGGAGGAGGAGGAGGAGGAGGAGGAGGAGGAGGAGGAGGAGGAGGAGGAAAAAAGCCAGAGGAGGCGCCTGCGGTGAAGAATTCTGCTACAGAAGAAAACACACCTGCGCGCACACACACACACACACATACACACAATATTTAGGAAATCTTGATATAACGTGTATATTATAAATTTAATAAATATCAGTATTTTCTCAATTTATAATAGCCTTATTATTCACCTAAAAATTTCCTCATTTTCCTATGCTCTATATCCCATCAAATTCAGCTTAATTGCTAGATAAAAGCCCTCTTCTATACCAGCGAGCAGGCATGGCAATCGATCTATAGGGCAACCTAAATTATAATTCAAATACAATCTCTAATATAAAAGTTAATATTCTGATGCTAAGAAACCCCATATATATATAAAGGAAATATACAACTTTATAATGGAAAACAGCAATGTTGAAGCAACTCATAGATGCATTAATAAAATAGAAGTTAGATTAATTAAAAAAGAGATATAATAATAAAACCTTGCTTAATGCGGAACACAAGTTTGATATTTTCATTATATCTTGCAATTTACTCTTAAGGGAGCTTATATCACGGGTAGACCAAAAAGTATAGATTTCATTATCATGAATCATTTGAGAAGTTAGCATGATTCGAAACTCTTAGTCAATGTTAATCGATATACCTATTTTCCGATTAGATAGCTTCTGCGCTATACCGTCATTAATTTCAAATTATCCTAAATAGTGACAGCTATCCACTCAATGACAGGAAAGGGATATTAAATAACGATCAGAAAATTTTTTAATTTTTACATCAGTTTCCTTTATTGAGTTATCATACATTTACATCATTTTCCAGTTACACACGCTTTTTTATTTCTCTTACACATACAATTAGCCAAAGCTTCTTGTAACTACTTCTCCTGCGAAGAGGTGAAGGACTCGAAGATCATTATGATGAAACTGTCTTGATCGAATGCTTTCTCGGCTTTGGCGACCCTAGTTGAGACACATCGAACATGAGATGTGACTGTATTAGAATGTGAAATATATTACAGATCGCTATATGTATTATTCCACCACATGTTTCCAGCGATGTTCCAACCAATGTTTATGCAATTCTCCATAACTATATAAAACCCGCAGACTACGATACCGCTTTTCAATTATAGATACTGTTTCTCTGTTCATCTTGATGCTTCGTAGCGAACTAATTTTACACGATATTCTGCTTATGGTATTTTATCACTCTATAACTCTTGCATCCTTCAATTCTTGAATAATTGATCGAATTTCATCTTCATGAGTTTTGATTCCTTTGCATGCCTGAGACATCATTATCAGCCTTAGTTGATTTACGAGCTCATTGGGGTCACGCTGAATATTCGGAGACACAAATTCAAAGCACTTAGAACCACGATTATTTTCAGTTCGCGAATCTAAACTCTGTTTACTGATACTTTCATTTTCATTCAATGAATCGACGTAGGGTACCTGTTTTCCCTCTTTAGCGATCAATGATACACTCTCTTCACAAACAGGTGTTACACCGCCAGCGATCACTTCATCACAATGTACCAGCGATTTTGTATTTTCATAATCAGGTGATCTTGAATGTTCTGCTTGATCGTCCTTCAGCGAAAGCCAGTTCGCAGAATTTATTTTATCATTACACCACGACCGATGCGCTTTCAGGCGTCTAATGGACCTATTCCGTAGAATTTCTTTACATAAACAACACTGAAGATAACGTTCCTTTCCATTTCTAATATATGAGAACTTAAGATTATCATAATTTGATTGAAAAGTTCTTACAGATCAGTCGCTCATAGTGATACCATTCACACATGGATGATGACGCAGAAGTAAAGAAAGTAATAATATAAATACACCTATATACACACCTGTAGGGCAGCTCAGAAGATAGGCTAGGTTAGGTTAGGCTGCAACCAAACCCTTGTAACCACCTCCTGTAACCACCTCCTGTAACCAGCCCTGTAACCACACCCTGTAACCACATCCTGTAACCAACCCCTGCAACCAAACCCTGTAACCACCTCCTGTAACCAAAATTGTAACCAACTCCTGTAACCAACCCTGTAACCACACCCTGTAACCACATCCTGTAACCAACCCCTGCAACCAAACCCTGTAACCACCTCCTGTAACCAAAATTGTAACCACCTCCTGTAACCAACGCTGTAACCACCTCCTGTAACCAAAATTGTAACCACCTCCTGTAACCAGCCCTGTAACCACACCCTGTAACCACATCCTGTAACCAACCCCTGCAACCAAACCCTGTAACCACCTCCTGTAACCAAAATTGTAACCACCTCCTGTAACCAACACCTGTAACCAACCCTGTAACCACACCCTGTAACCACATCCTGTAACCAACCCCTGCAACCAAACCCTGTAACCAGCCCTGTAACCACACCCTGTAACCACATCCTGTAACCAACCCCTGCAACCAAACCCTGTAACCACCTCCTGTAACCAAAATTGTAACCAACTCCTGTAACCAACCCTGTAACCACACCCTGTAACCACATCCTGTAACCAACCCCTGCAACCAAACCCTGTAACCACCTCCTGTAACCAAAATTGTAACCACCTCCTGTAACCAACGCTGTAACCACCTCCTGTAACCAACGCTGTAACCACCTCCTGTAACCAAAATTGTAACCACCTCCTGTAACCAAAACTGTAACCAACCCCTGTAACCATCTCCTGTAACCAACCCCTTTTATCGTGAGGTAACCTAGCCTAACCTAACCTAGCCTATCTTCTGAGCTGCCCTACAGGTGTGTATATAGGTGTATTTATATTATTACTTTCTTTACTTCTGCGTCATCATCCATGTGTGAATGGTATCACTATGAGCGAGTGCTCTGTAAGAACTTTTCAATCAAATTATAATAATCTTAAGTTCTCATATATTAGAAATGGAAAGGAACGTTATCTTCAGTGTTGTTTATGTAAAGAAATTCTACGGAATAGGTCCATTAGACGCCTGAAAGCGCATCGGTCGTGGTGTAATGATAAAATAAATTCTGCGAACTGGCTTTCGCTGAAGGACGATCAAGCAGAACATTCAAGATCACCTGATTATGAAAATACAAAATCGCTGGTACATTGTGATGAAGTGATCGCTGGCGGTGTAACACCTGTTTGTGAAGAGAGTGTATCATTGATCGCTAAAGAGGGAAAACAGGTACCCTACGTCGATTCATTGAATGAAAATGAAAGTATCAGTAAACAGAGTTTAGATTCGCGAACTGAAAATAATCGTGGTTCTAAGTGCTTTGAATTTGTGTCTCCGAATATTCAGCGTGACCCCAATGAGCTCGTAAATCGACTAAGGCTGATAATGATGTCTCAGGCATGCAAAGGAATCAAAACTCATGAAGATGAAATTCGATCAATTATTCAAGAATTGAAGGATGCAAGAGTTATAGAGTGATAAAATACCATAAGCAGAATATCGTGTAAAATTAGTTCGCTACGAAGCATCAAGATGAACAGAGAAACAGTATCTATAATTGAAAAGCGGTATCGTAGTCTGCGGGTTTTATATAGTTATGGAGAATTGCATAAACATTGGTTGGAACATCGCTGGAAACATGTGGTGGAATAATACATATAGCGATCTGTAATATATTTCACATTCTAATACAGTCACATCTCATGTTCGATGTGTCTCAAGTAGGGTCGCCAAAGCCGAGAAAGCATTCGATCAAGACAGTTTCATCATAATGATCTTCGAGTCCTTCACCTCTTCGCAGGAGAAGTAGTTACAAGAAGCTTTGGCTAATTGTATGTGTAAGAGAAATAAAAAAGCGTGTGTAACTGGAAAATGATGTAAATGTATGATAACTCAATAAAGGAAACTGATGTAAAAATTAAAAAATTTTCTGATCGTTATTTAATATCCCTTTCCTGTCATTGAGTGGATAGCTGTCACTATTTAGGATAATTTGAAATTAATGACGGTATAGCGCAGAAGCTATCTAATCGGAAAATAGGTATATCGATTAACATTGACTAAGAGTTTCGAATCATGCTAACTTCTCAAATGATTCATGATAATGAAATCTATACTTTTTGGTCTACCCGTGATATAAGCTCCCTTAAGAGTAAATTGCAAGATATAATGAAAATATCAAACTTGTGTTCCGCATTAAGCAAGGTTTTATTATTATATCTCTTTTTTAATTAATCTAACTTCTATTTTATTAATGCATCTATGAGTTGCTTCAACATTGCTGTTTTCCATTATAAAGTTGTATATTTCCTTTATATATATATGGGGTTTCTTAGCATCAGAATATTAACTTTTATATTAGAGATTGTATTTGAATTATAATTTAGGTTGCCCTATAGATCGATTGCCATGCCTGCTCGCTGGTATAGAAGAGGGCTTTTATCTAGCAATTAAGCTGAATTTGATGGGATATAGAGCATAGGAAAATGAGGAAATTTTTAGGTGAATAATAAGGCTATTATAAATTGAGAAAATACTGATATTTATTAAATTTATAATATACACGTTATATCAAGATTTCCTAAATATTGTGTGTATGTGTGTGTGTGTGTGCGCGCAGGTGTGTTTTCTTCTGTAGCAGAATTCTTCACCGCAGGCGCCTCCTCTGGCTTTTTTCCTCCTCCTCCTCCTCCTCCTCCTCCTCCTCCTCCTCCTCCTCCTCCTCCTCCTCCTCCTCCTCCTCCTCCTCCTCCTCCTCCTCCTCCTCCTCCTCCTCCTCCTCCTCTCCTCAAATCATGAATAGTCGGATACCTGGAATAACAAAAAAAAATCAATTATTATATTGCATCAGTAATCAGCTGATATAAAAACATTGCTGGGAGATGTTATAACACGTGTAGAAATGTTCTGCAATCTAAAATGGAGAAATGCAAACAGTTATAATTCCATTTCATCGGTCTCGTTACATAAATGGATAGTGATTTAGCATCCGGAGAAGCGTTCTGTATCTGAAATCAATACATGCATAGAGCTGACATTCCATTTTCATTTGGTCTGACACATAAAAACTGAATGACAATATAGTAACCCTGGTTAAGTTCTATTATATGGAAAAACAGAATTAGATAAATAAAAATTAATCAATTAACAGAATGATAAACGTGAAAGCATTGTAAGCTCTGTATGCACTTACCCCATTCATCTGCATCAGGAGATGTCATTGTAATGGACAAAGGAAATCCATTGCTGGTCTGTAAACAAAAAATGAATAAATGCGTTAGAATCATAATTTACAGAGAGAGTTAATGTGTTAACTGAAAAGAAATGATTATTAGATAAAATATTTTCCTGAAATAATTTCACTCTGGAAATATTAAAAAACTAATAAGCTCATGAAATATTCAAGAACACTTGAAAAAATTCTCGATTAGCTGTGATTCAGAGAACAAATATGCTTTGGATATTTCCTTACCGCATTCAGTGAGGCCATTGTCCAAAATTACCACCCAAATCTCCATGTGTGTGTGTGTGTGTGTGTGTGTGTGTGTGTGTGTGTGTGCTTGCGTGTGTGAGTGTATGCATGTTTGTATAGGGTATTTTGGGGTTGTGAGTGTCTAATTTTATAGAGGTATGGGGTAGTGTCTAATTTTATTGGTGTATATATCTAAAAGCGGGGGGAGCTCTGGGATATTTGGAGATTGATCATTTGAAAAATTAATTCGCCGTCTTGCCTGATGTGTGTATCGCCTATCTTGGCTAGGGACTGTGAAATGTGGGGATGGACTTAAGAAAATCAATCTTACTGTTGAAGCTTGTGATATGGGTGTGGTATTGTGTTCTGTGTTACTTGATGTATGATTTGAATATTGATTGGGAGATTGGTCATTCATTGGCGAGTGGCGGAAAACATGTGGAGCATACTGGATGACCGTTGGCCTAGCTTGTTCAATCATACCTGAAACAAGTGAATAATAATATTAATGAAAGAAGAAGGGTTATCAGAAGCGAAAACGATCGTATTAGGAACAGTATGATGATTCTCTTTACGGGTATATTCATTATAAATATTTATTGGACTTTATATATATATACATATATTAAGGAAATATTAATGAAAAGGAATGGTTATTTATGTTATTACCTATTATATGTGAAGGTGGACAACTCCTTCGCGGCTTATTGATATCCTTTGTCATTTTTAAAAAGCCATATCTAAGTTATATTTCTCTATATAGTCAATTGAAAAAAAATCTATGTCATTCGAGATTTATACCTCGGATCTCGTGGTTTTCGACTAGCGGCTCTAACCCTGGAGCTACCATGGTCTATGTAAATTTTTAATCAAATTCCCCCACCACTATTGAAAGAGTATTTAATCACTAAGTATTCCTTATATAATTTCGAAAGTAAATGACTTGTGTATTTTTAAAAAAATATTACTCACCAGAATCATGCCTATGTATCGGTGACGTGATGTCTATCAATTCAAATGGCCCCCGGTTTGGTGATATGATGTCGACAACTTCAATAGCCTGAGATGATGCTGAAAGATTAATAGTAAAGTTTTTTTTGAGAACAGGATACCCTTTTTTGTACAGATTGAGTTTACAATGATTGTTTTAGAATGCATGTAAACTGAACTTGATGGAGCAAGTAAACATACGTTTATAGTTCGGTTCAGTATGCGTTTTTAAATGAAATGTACTGATATTAGGAGTTGCTCTGAAGTTTTATTATCTATATAGAAATATTCACGATATTAATAATAAGCAAGCTTAAACTTTCTGTTCATTTTAAAAAACTCTAGTGATAATATTTAAAAAGTATCGATGAAACATATTTCGCGTGATATGATGTTTTATTACACCACTGAAAGAACAATCTCATGGATATTATATAACCTAGGTAAATATATATATTCTTTATGAATATTTTTAATAAATGAATTCTTTGAAGAGAAACTTGATATCAAAGAACATGAAGTAAACTCGAAAGCAAGCAAAAAAAGACATAAAAATGAGATGAACATACCTTCCATTGTTTCGCGTAGAACTTAACTCGCTGTATCAAAAACACACTGAAAATAAATTCGCGCACACAAGTACTCTCTGTGTTTGAATGTGAAATTTCGATACAAGACCTATTATTTTTATAAAAGTCAGCGCGCATGCGAAGTGCAACTTTCCCTATGCGACTCTATAACCAATGCTATTGGTTAATACTTTGTAAGGAAAAAAACTCATTTAAACCAATCCCGGTAAGGCCCCTGGTGAAGAGACGTTCTCACTAACTCCGCCCAGCTGGTCATCTCTGCCCCCCCCCCATACGACGTTAAACAGTTGCGTGTCGCTTTTGCACTCTGAAATTCTTTTTTGTTTCCTATCTCACTCCCTCCCTCTTTCTTTCTTTCCCTCTCTATGGTGCTTGCTTGTACATGCGTGTGTGTTCGTGTGTGTATGTGCATGACTATGTGCGTGTGTGTATGTGTGTATGTATGTGCGTGTGTATGTGCATGCGTGTGTGTATGACTATGTGCGTATGTGTATGTGTGTGTGTGAAAATGTGTGGGCGTGTATGTCTGATATATTCATTTTAAACCATTTGTTTCATGCGTACACTATTTATATTCAGATTTATTTGAGTTACATCTATGAGATTCGAACCTAGATCCAATGGCTATTAACCGGCGAAGTTACTTTTTATTTTCCCATCAATTTTCATATTATTCTATAGATGGAGTACTATTTACGTTCTTAGCCAGAGGACTATTTATTTCAAATGATTTTTAAAAATTAGCATTAATTGCTGGCGCCCTGCATTGGTCATAAACATTGAAAGTAAAAGAATGGTATTGATTTCCAAGTGTGATCAATTTAAATTTTCTCTAAGCGGTGTACATTCGTTATTACGGTTCACCAATTACGGTTATCTTTTCATTCTTAGCGCTAAAACCCTTTTACAAGAACTGAAGAATGTTCTCCTGCAAGCAACTGTAAATGAAGAAATACATTACATATTTCCTTGAATGGGAGATTATTTGGAGTCCTTCAATGTAGTTAATTAAATATTTAGCAGCATTACCCTATAAGATACATTAACTGTTTTCTATAATAAGCCTGGAAAAGCAGTAATCCAGCGCTAGATTTTGGAAGCGTGCTGCGTCCTCAAAACTAAATAAACTATTTGCATTATTTACGTTATATCGCTGCGATTCGAACCTAGATGCGTTGGCTATCAACCACTGCAGTTACCTTTTATTTTCCCATCAATTTTCATGTTATTCTATAGATGGAGTACTATTTACGTTCTTAGCCAGAGGACTATTTATTTCAAATGATTTTTTAAGAATTAGCATTAATTGCTGGCGGCCTGCCTTGAGAGAGGACACTACCTCTCGCAACAAAAAATCTTTGCGCGACAGGTGGTCCCCTATCACTTTGTAGGGTGGATAATGTTACAAGTTGGGGACGGATCTTCCAGAGGCCTTGCTTCTCTCAGGATGCTGGAAACAATAATTGATGGCTTCTCTTAAAAATCTCTGGGAATTCATTTCAGTGTTTTTCTCCCACATAATCTTTGCCGAGTAACAGGTGGTCGATCTCATCTCCCCCTTCCACAGACGAGAGATGTAGCGAAGCAGGTTAATAACCGTTAGGATAGAGAACCATCACCCCTTACTCCGGTTGTGTGAGGTTGGGTAAACTTTATGTGACGCTAATTTGTGTTACAACCCACAGTTTGGCGATTTCTTTTCGGAAGAGAGGGACCCTCATTCTCCGCTATGCTTACCTGGAAACAATTTATGTCGAGTGCCGATGGAAAACACAACATTATTAACAATGTCCAAAAGGGTTCAGGACAATCTCACGAGACATGTATGCCCCCTTCCATAACACATAAACTTTGTCAAGTCGGAAACAATTTATGTCGAGTGCCGATGGAAAACACAACATTATTAACAATGTCCAAAAGGGTTCAGGACAATCTCACGAGACATGTATGCCCCCTTCCATAACACATAAACTTTGTCAAGTAACAGATGGCCGATCTCATCTCCCCCTTCCACAGACGTCAGATGTCACGACGCCTGTATCTGTAACATACATTTACAATAATTTATGGCTTCCATTAAAAAAAAGCCCCTGGGAATGCAAGTCGTTACATGTCTGTCCCTTCCATACCACCTGCAACATCTTGGGTGGTCCTCGCACCCCCTCCCCTCCATTTATGCAAATTGATCTGGAAAAGGCTTTTATTGACTACTGCCGTGTGTAGGCTAAATTGTGGAAACGTAGAGTCAGACTGAAAAATTCAATGCCATAGCCGGGATTTGAACCACGGATCTTCTGGTTTCCGTCCAGCCGCACTACCATTGTGCTACTATGGCCAACGTGCCGAAATGACATTAAATTCTCCAACTGACTCGTATTTTCCCGGTAAACCACTTAGGAGTTCTCATAAACACATGGCATTGAATTTTTCAGTCTGACTCTACGTTTCCACAATTTAGCCTACACACGGCCAGTGTGAAAGAATAATTAATTTCCATAAACTATATAAGTGTTTATAATTTCCCATTACCTATAAACAGATGGTATAGATCTGTTACCCTGAGCTTTAAACCTGTTTACCCTTTTTCTTAATATTGTACTATTTGCATTGAAACTATTCCAGCAGAATTGAGATAGCATTCAATAACGAAAAACTATGGAAATAATATTTAATGCAAATTTAATAGCATAATAGAATTAACGTGGCTGGATAAAATGCCTTAACATGTGTCAATGTATTATTTGCGGGTTAGCTTACATTAAGCATAGATTTAAAAATGGAGCAGTCTCAAAATCATCACAGGTATTGATGAATTTGAAGCTTTGAACAAACTTCAAAAAGAAAGCAGAGTTCAAGGAGCTTACCTACACGTACGCACCGAGCTACAAAGCCAGGGGGAATCCCTCCAACGATTTTTTTTATATTCTTTTTTTAATTGTTAGTTTTAGTTTTAAGTATTACGTCCTCCAAATTAAGTCATACAGGACGGTGAAAGAAATGGGTGAAATGATGTTCAAATGCTGAATTGCCTTTATGCGGATACAATCATATCCTGATCCTCTATTATCAATATCACTTTGTAGGTTTATTATCTGTTATCAGTAAAGTGTACTTCGTCTTGAATGTCGTGACAAATGCGCCAACAGGAAACGTGTGACTTCGTGCCTATCTCATACCGAGAAGCTGCAAAGCTTTTTAACTCACTTCTGTTATTTATATGGCCACGCTGAAGTTCTTTGTATTCGCATAAATGCTGTTTCGTCATCGAGGGCCACAGTGAAGAAGCCATGAACCACAAAAGTTTGTAAATAGGAATGAATGACATTTTTACTAGTGCTTAATGCCCTTTCTTACTGCATAATGCACCTCAGGCGGTGAACACTGATAATTCATGAAGTAATATATGAATTTGGGAATGAAACATAAAGGCCCAAGTTCAGGGCCACTCCCGGGCATTTGTCTGTTTAGGCGGTACCGAAAAATTTAGAAAAACATCCTCATTCAAGGAGGATGGCACTGGTAGGAACTGAACCGTAGGTCTCTCACTCCGAGTCCATGCCTTATACGCCTTGGCCACCATGTCGATACGAATGAAATGAAACGAAAAGAAATGAAATGAAATGCTGCATGTTCACCGGGAAACGGCTCGCGATGAATTTCTACAAACTTGTAGCAGGTAAAAATTGTTGAGAAATTGAGATAAGTTAATTTCTACAAATTTGTAGCAGAGAAAAATATTTGACAAATGGAGATATGTAAATTCCTACATATTTGTAGGAGGTAAAAATGTTGGAGAAATGATATATGTTAATTCCTACGTATTTTTTGATTGGTAAACCTGTTCATGTCGTAACAGTTGTCCAGTTACTCACCCCGACTTGCTCACATTCAATGGTCAACAGTTTCCCAGGGCATACACTCCTATATGACCACGGAAGTTTATAGTATCTTTTTACTTTTATTACTCTGACGATGTACCAAGTTAAGCATTTTCATTCGAGCCAACCAATATCATAATTGCACAGTGCGAAGTAGATACAAAATGTTATTTTGTAAATTTTTAAATTACTTTAATTTTACTAACCGCGTCTCTCTAGGAATCTACATTCCGCGCAGAAAGCAGTAAGGGACAGCACTATTTTCCTTCAAACTTCAAATTAACGAACCGTTTACTTAATTTTCGGATAATTAATTTTCTAATCAGAAAGGCGAAAAGAGGGAAAAGGAGAAAGGGATATAGGTAACTGTTTGGGTAGGGTCTAGGGCTAGTGGGTAAGGATGACTAAGAGAAAAATGTAAAATATCATTCTCTTTGCAAGTCTGTGAGACAAAAGAAATTAATAAATGACTTCTCATGTGAGAAATGTACGAGTCTTGAAAAATTCAGGCTAGTAACTGCTATCTTTGCAACATACATAAACCGAGCGAGACGGCCCAAACACACATACCAGAGGCCCGGCTTCGATTCCCGTGCCCGAGCTACTTGACCCGTGGGTTTTTCGGGGGTTTACCTGGGTGGCCAGGCGAATGCTGGGCAGGTTAATTACATCCCCCGAATTTCCTGTCCTTCCATTTCATCTCTATTATCAGTTCACATCCTCTTTCCTATAATGGTCTCTTTCAGGGTAGAAGGGTCGGCGGGTGTTTCGGCGCTGCATGGCAGGATGATGTGCTCCTGGTAAACACTTTCTCCTTCAGTAGGACCGTCTCCGTTCTCCGAGCCGGCCAAGTCGTCTGAGCTGCGATTGTGCTGGACTGCCGAGGGTGTTTCCAACTGGTTATTTCTAGGGACCTTGCCATCTGCACTGTCGTGACTCCTTCGTACGGGCGCTCTCTGTCTCCTCTCGCTTTATCCTTCCTCCCGGAGATGGCCCACTTGGAGCATATGTGACTGCACGTAGTACCTAATTCCCTCCGTAAAGTAATCCAATCGAATCCAATCCACCTATAAATGAGTAATTAATTCCCTGGAGATTAACCGATTTATTTAATTTATCCATTAGCAGTTAAGACCTATTTAAGCATCAAAGCTCACTTGCGTAACTTATTTCCGAAGCTCGAATTTTTTATACAGTTGCAAGATCAGCTCTGCTATTTTCTTTGGTTAGGTAGAATCAGACTGAAAAATTCAATGCTATAGCCAGGATTTAAACCACGGATCTCCCAAGTCTGTCCGGTTGCTCTTAATGTCATGCCTTCGTGTTGGCTATGGCAGCTCAATGGTTAAAAGAAGCCGGACGGAGACCAGAAGATCCATGTTTTTATTACATTTCGGCATTTATAAGCAAAATTTAAATATCTCCTATACATTTCTCAAATTAAGCAAACAGGTACATTCTTTTTTTTTTTTTTTTTAAAGAAGACAGATAACCATCAGCCATCTGTGTCCGGCCACAAAGTTCCAGTCCCAGAAGTTGGCAGCACAAATCAAGAGATAACCAAATGACAGTCATAGGAGCAGAAGTTTCTTGGAAGGTTCGGCTCTTCATCACCTCAGTAGCTGGTCAACACACACTGAAGATGATCAAAACCTGATCGAAAAGCGCTTCTGGAGAAATGAAGAACATCTCATCTGAGTGAGTACTCCTAAAAATGTTTGACAACTACTCATTTTCTATACAGGTACATTCTTAATGCCACGTGTAGTTTACAAGTTCAATTTAAGAAATTTTACTGGAAAAGGTGTGTAACATTCACTCTCAGACACTGAAGTAGGGAATTCAAATTCGCTTTGAAAAACAAATGTTAACTCATATCCATTTGTAACGCTTCAAATATAGCCACAGTAATCAGAAATTACACTACACAAAATCAACACTTACATATTTCAATTTAAGCAATGTAATTGCAATTTAATATAATTACATATAATTTCTTAGGGGTGCTGCAGTTATTATAGCTTATGAGCATTGCTGCTTGTCTGTAATTTAACATAATGCTGTTATCAAACATACTTTTGTACCACAGATAGAGAAAGAAATGATGTGTCAGTTAGGTTGACAAAATAAAACACTGATATGCACACGAAAGTAGACCTCGGTAGACAGTTAAACCGATATTAAGGAATATGTGATTATGAACGTTCAGCGACTTGTCGTTTGCTTACAACTTTATTAATACTTCAGATACAATAATCTCGAAGGCACATAGCAGAAATAGAGAACTATAGCTTGTTTCAACCTGAAAACATACCATGGAAGTAAATGGGATATATATATCTCTCTCTCTTTCCCTCTCTCTCTGTTTAATACACGCGAATTCTCACTAGTAAAGCCCGAATTTTAAGTAATAACAATTTAAGAAATATGAAACTAAATATGTAATAAGAAATTATATGTAAAATCAAAAATAGTATTTCTTTGCTATAAAAGCAAATCGACATAGTCAAATCTCTAATTTAAATTTTAATCACTTCACTTCTGTTAAAAGTACATTACTGAAATACAAGTGTCAACTATTCAAGCATTTAAGCCATATTGGATCAGTGTCCACAGTTAATTATAGACATATACTTTTCCTAATGTTCTGGTGTCATGTGTAATCTTCTGTCTGACAATATGTTTTAGTAAATTGAAAAGGATCGCTCAGCTTCTCAAGAAGTCAACCGTGCATAGTTACACAGAGGGATTGTGCTAGGAAGAAACTTTTAGGGAGTTCTACATTTTCTCCATTAGATAAGCGAGAAGGGGTAACAGGAGTTGGGTATCCAGGGTTCTTTTTTTTTTAGCACAAGAGGCATTTTAGTGGAAACTACACTACCCATTTCGCCTGGTACGACACTGACCTTTTGAACTGCATCTTCCATTATTTCCACAGCATCTTGGAGAGGCATACCTCAAGTTTCCAGTTTCTTGACACTGTCGGGAAGCCAGCTGATGTGACTTGCGATGTATGAAACTGAACTGAGCACTTAAGAACTGCTGAATGCTGACACGCATTCACTGACACACACTGCAGGATCAGAAGAAAAGTTCTCAATCACTGACTTCACAGTTTCGAAGTGCTTACTGTAGAAAATTACAGTTTCGATCCATGTTGCCCACCTTGTTATCACTGGCTCTAGAGGCAAAGGTACATCATGTAGCTGCTCCTTGTAGCGTTGTACACGATAAGGACATTTTAAGAAAACCTCCTTCGTTACTGATATCAGTGTATTTACTTTTGGGAATTCATGTCTGTGTCTGTCACTCATTGCAATGCATGAGCCATACATGTAACATGCACTAAGTTTGGATAAAATACAGTAAGCGATTTCCCCGCTTTTAACATGTAAGGAGCGGCATCTATGTACATCAGGAGGGTCCTCACTTCCTTCACGCGGTCAAACCATAGTACCTTAAGTCCATCATTAATTAATGTGGCAATTGTTGAACTATTTGTTACCTCCAAAGGTTTTCGATACATTAAGTAGGGTTTTGATGCAGCTTCAAAGGCCAGCTTGCCAACTATTAGATCAGCGATGAAACGGCCTGAAGCATCCGTCGTCTCATCAGTAGAAATCCACATAGGTGAGTTGCCTATGTCAATTCTAATTTTTTCTAATACGTAAATGTCTAAATGCAAGCACCTGAAGTTTGTTCCAGGTTATGTTCGTTGCAACCAACGGCATACACAGTTCTTTGTAAAATTCACTATTAGATTATGTAGGCTGTCCCTTCAACTGTGTAAATAATACCTGTTCCTCTGAAGAAACTCGTTGCTTATTTTTAATATGCCGATTGCTTCGTAAGTGTTGTTCAATTTGGGATTTCATCCTACAACCAATACGTTTATAACAAGTTTGGCAGAGGTCTGTTTTTCCATCAGTTATTAAAGCACTGTCAACTAAAACTCCAAGCTTTGAGCTTTGTAGACAACGAAGGCTCAACCGATGTGATGGCTAAATTAAATGCAACTGACTGTTAAAAATTCTGAAGCGTTTCACGTTTGAAAACAAGAAAGAAAATATGTTTAAAACAAGTCATTGTTGTCGGAATTGACTCGTACAATTTAGCTTTGAATGCAGCGGAAATGTGTAGAATTGACGGCAATACACGAGAAGCACAATGATAAAAATTGCAATGGTTTCTCCTTTCTCGCTTTGTAAAGTAAATAAATGGAATCGACAAAAACTTATAATCATTCAGAAAAAAAACATTAGAATATGTAAAATCGTGTATTATGTTGTTAAATATGTATTATAGCTCTAAATATGTAAAAATATGTAATTTAAAACGTTTGAATAAGGGTTTTTACAGTTTAATTCGTCGACATTTTAGCTTCTTTTATAATTACCTACACAAAAACAGAATGCTGTTCCATAAAATCCGGGCCCTACTCATTGGCTTCGCCCTTTATTTGCCCTTTCGTTGTTGCCAACTCGAGAATAACAATGTATAAATAATTATTAGTAATAATTTAAAGCTCTGAACACACTGTCTTATGCAATATTTTCTCTATCAGATTATGTCATTTATATAGTCAATTTGTCTTTCTATGTAACCAATTTTTTAAAAAAAATA
>CM060950.1:171320516-171335516 GCA_030765055.1 Mantis religiosa | reverse complement strand
ATCATAATAACAGAAACCTTATTTTTATTTGCTCCATTTATAGACCGCCTTTAACTTCAATGAGTCTTATTTGCAGCGTTATGCTTTGGAACACATCGAAGCTGTACCTCGGTTAATAATCATTAGATCACACACACACATTCGCACTGCCGTCCATACTTCCAGATTCGGGGAAGATGAGGAATTATCTTCGTCGGAGAAAAATTCCTACACCCACCGCTGGGAATAGAACGCAGGACCCTTAGCACGGTATACAGGAGCTCTCACCGATTGAGCTACGCTGCCAGACAACGGAAACTTTATTTGCATATGGACAAGGTTGATTAACCGCCTAAACTAAATTAAATTAGAGTAACAAAATAATTCTTCTCTAAAGTGATTAAGGGTAAGCGTGAAAGGAACGGCAAAAAACATGTCTTTAATCGTGGTTACAAGTAGGGGTGGGTCGATACCACATTTTCTCGATAGTGGATACTGATATACGATCTTACTCGATATTGATATACAATACCCGATACTTAGATACTCGATACCGCCATTTCTAGTTCTAGATGCTATACAAAATAGAATTTTGGGGAACTGTGTAATCCCAATAAAATTAAATGTGTGTACATAATTTTAATGAGACAAAATCTAAACCACGAGTGTTGTTAGTTTTAAAACCTACATTAGATATTTAAAAGTAAAAAAGGCAACTTTTGTAATCTTTTTATTTCAGAAATACTAGCATTTTTAGTTTTGGGGGATCAAGTCTACATATTTTTCTATCAAATAGGAGACTTACTGCACGAAATAGTCTTTCAGAAAAATACTGCTGCACGCGGCATATACAAATATTTAGCGACTAATTGTTTTTTTGGTTCTGGATATTTAGAATTTGTTTTCTAGTAATCGAGTGCACTAAAAAGAGAAGATAACCAAACGTCGTTGAGATATGCAGTGATTTCTTCTTGGGAACTGGTAATTGGCACTGAATTTGACACACCAGTATTATATTCCTCCATAATGTTACTGTGTAGGGACGATATTCCTGACAACTTCTCGGGCTTTGCAAGGTTTTTCTTGCGGCAGTAGTACTTTGTGATTTCAAAATAGAATAAGAATTGCAGAATCACCAGCAAAGTATCGAAAAAGCACCTAGCGAACATTTGAAGTATGGTTCGATGTGGATATCATGTCCTGAGTATCGAGGTATCGCAAGTATCCAGGATCAGTCCCCAGTTACAATACTTCTGTTGCCTATTCGCACAATCAAATAAAGTATGTGGACTAACGGCATAACGACCATTCAGGTACAAGGGCATGAGTGAGATGTCGCCATTACATGGTTATACGATAAAACGCAAAAATGTGGCCAAACTCATTCATTCTTCTTATAAAGCAGGTAGACTTGAATTTGGCACACGATTTAAATTTGTCAAAAGTAGAATCAGAACTTCTAGGTTCAAGGCTGTAACAATGGAAATTACTTGCACCAGGGACAAAAATTAAAGAGTTTTGAAACTGTCAGAAATTTGTAAAATATTTCTGAATGGAAGAGAATATATATTTGCATAGATATTCACGGTTTAATGAGTAAGCTAGCAATTACGCTTAATCCAGATGACTGGCGATTGTTTATACATTCATCAAATTCAGCGTAAAACCTGTGTTACTTCATAATGGTAAAGAACTTGCATTTGTTCCATATTTTTTTCTGTAGGTCTTAAAGGAAGTTGTGAAAGTATGGTTAAGGTTGGCCTTGGTTTAAAATATGAGGTTCATTGTTGAAAAACATGTGGTGCTCAGGTTTGCTGCTTGGTTTACAAGCGGGATTCACAAGATATTGTACTGTGTGCCTCTGTGTGTATGTGTGTGGGGGGGGGGGGGAAGTCGGCAGCCGTGTTACGCAAAAGCATTATATTATTTCGTTTTATGACTCTACCCAGGGTCAAATTGTTTTTTTTTTTTTCCTTATCGACACCTTTCACTCAACGAGCAACCAGTTTATTGCTGCAGTCCTAAACAATTCGCTTCCAAGCCTCACCCTAACTCCCTTCTGAATCCATACACACTTGAATTACTTTTCTTTTGACAACCTTCCTCAACAGTTTTCACTTAAATAAGCTTTTCTGCACTAACATTCTGTTCTTCTTATTATTCTAAAACGAATCTATATTTAAACAGCTCTCATATTAGGCTAGGTCCACAAATTTATTACAGAAATAATTATTAACAATAATAACGCTATTAACATGGGTCCGATTAACAAGCAACAAGGGAATATAAATAGTTAAAATAAATATATCTTTTAGATAATGAGCTTTAGAAGCCTTACACTGATTGATAATCTTTCTAGACGAGAACGGTGGTGTCAAAAACACACTTCTTCAAATAGATTTAGTAATTTGAGCTGAAATTTTAATATATATATATATTTAATTTACGTCCTCCAAAATTAAGGAACATAGGAGGATGAATGAAATGAGAGAAATGATGCTCAAATGAGCCCAATGTCCATAGAGCTTAGAGTTACCCGACATTTATCTCTCAGGATAAGGGAAAACCCCAGAAAAAGTTATCTAAATAACTCACTCTGGTCGAGTTTCGCTCCCGGAGCCTCTTGAATGTGAGGCAGACAAGCTACCTCCAAGTTACAGAGGCAATGCTTATATACACATATATAAGAAACTTTTAAAATTCTTTTCGATATCCTTACCATCATGCTCGCACGTTGCCACAGTAGTTCAATGGTTAAGCGCAATCGAACCCAGACAGGGAGATCTGAGGTTCAAATCCAGTTTATGGCATGGAATTTTTCAGCCTGACACGACTTTTCCAAGCGTTGCCCTATAAATGGGTTGTGTGAAAGAATAATTAATTTGCATGAAATATCAGTTTTTAAATATACTTTGGCGAACAATTGAAATGGCGTTTTGGTGAAGATCTTCGCCATTCCTTGTGGATGGGATCTATGTATTTTACAAAACTGCAAGTATTCTAATGGGGTGCGTGTGTCTGTTTGTGTGTGTGTGTATGTGTGTGTGTGTGTGTGTGTGTGTGTGTGAGTGTGTGTGTGTTGTTTACTTGCTTAAACGTTTAGTCTACCTATAGGACGGTGAATGAATTGGATGAAATACAGCTCAAAGGATTCCGGCGTCCATGAAGCTTAGATTTACCAGACATTCGTCTTGAAGGGTAAGGGAGAACCCTAGAAAAATCCTTATCCAGGTAACTCACCCTGACCGAGATTCGATTTCGGGACCTATTGAATGTCAGGTAGACAGGCTACCGTCTACACTACAGAAGTAGGTGAATGCGTGTGTGTGTGTGTGTGTGTGTGTGTGTGTGTGTGTGTGTGTGTGTGTGTGTGTGTGTGTGTGTGTAAATTGATATGTATATTAACATATATGTATATGGTAAATCGTTTCTTGGTTAAATGATCAAAACAGGACATTCCACAAAAAGTTCAGGATAAGGGAATTACGAATAAAATGAAAGGAAAATGGAGACGGGAAGCCTCAGTATAAGAAACAATAAATTGAATGCGTATGTAAGGCCAATAGTTAGAAAATAGTTGTTTAGCCTTCTTTAGTTTTGAATTTCTGTCCTCCAACTTTGCCATATCGGACAAAGAATGAAGTGGGTGAAATGATACTCAAATAAACCCTGGCTCTATAGAGCTGAGATTTACCAGACATTCACCTCTCAGGATAACGGAAAGCTCCGGAAAAATGCCTTATCCAGATAACTCACCTGAAGCGGATTCGAACTCGGTACCTCAAGCACGTGAGGACATATGCCAACTAATCGTAGAATGTATAAATAACCTCCGCGAAGTGTACCTTCATTCCAGAACATTTTTGCCAACAAAACATTATAAAATAGGTTCATCAAAATTCTGTTACAAAAATTCAAACAGAATTATAATAACAATTGCGATATATCTTTCTTTATGAGTGCCAGAAAACGAAGATAAGGCATTAACAGTAGTTATAATGGTGATACTAATATCATCCAATAAAAGGGGTTTTTAAACAATAATAGAAAAATAAATAAAATCACTAAAAGAGTGGTTATGTGGTTGGTTGTGGAAGAACAGTCTACCCTTAAACGTCACTTATATGATCTGAGGTATCAGCTTGTTCCTTAATTTAGACTTAAATGTCAGTCGTCGTTAAAAAACTCTATTCCCACATCAGCGTTTGTCTAAAAACATAACTAATAGTTTAGCCAATTTTGAAGTGCTGTAGAGAGCATCCTACACAGAAGATTTAACGCAATTAAATCAATTTTATAGATTATTAATTAGAGCTCTTTATTGTTTGTTTTAATAATAATGAAACTATGATAATCGAAATTAAAACTGACATTTTCCCAGGCTCTGCTGTTTTCGCTACCACATATCGTAACATTTCGCTACGCGCACGGTCGGCGACATTCCGCCAGAAGCAGTTCGAAGGGATGTACGCTTGATAGGAATTGCAGAACTCGAAGGATTGGAGACAGATAACGATAACTTCCAAAATGTTGCTTTTCTCAATTTAAACCAGTTTTATCACCAGCGTCATTAACATTACTTTTTACCATAAAATGATTATTTTGATAGCTATTTCAAATACCTTTATATTTTAAGCTAGATAATAATTTTCACTTTAATAAAATTTTATAGCCAGAAAACACCATGGAGTTGTACACAGTTCCTTTTTGTGAATATTCTGCGCATAATAAATGATTAAAGGAGAGAGAAATTTATTTAAAAAATATCTTTACAAGATAAACACTTAGCTCAGTAAGCCATAGATGAGTTTAAGTCAAAATCTGTAATAACCTGGAGGACATCTGTAGCGTAACTGGTAGTGCGTCTGGCTCACGTTCTATAGGTCGTGAGTTCGAATCCCGGTCAGGGTGAGTTATCTGGATACATTTTTTTACCAGGGTTTTCCCTTACCCCAGTGGCGATGCGTGAAATTAAGCGCTAAAAGCGCCGTTTCCCCGATATTTTCTGGATAAAAGAAAGAAAATGAATATAAAATCCATGTCTCACAATGCTTCATTTGCTCTGGATAGATTTTCAAAATGTATTCGCAAACATCCGTGCTGCTACGGACAATTTAATAGCTTCTTAGATTCGAGTGATCAGATCCGCAAGCTCATTCAATACTGTATTTACGCATTCGTAACCTTGAATAGCCTGCTTCATACGTTTCGGGAAACAATCACGACCCTTCGATAGTTAAAAAGCACTGACAGATTTTGTCACATGAAATTTCTGTAGCCTGAGAAGGTATTTTTTTTTTTCGTTTTTTGTTTTATATGACACTTTTAAGTACAGCTGTAAGTATATCTCAGTAGCTTTAGCACCGGTATTTTACGTAGATTGATATTTAGTGTCAACAAAGAGGAAATTACTGTGCAGCTTTAAGTTATTAACAAAAGTGTGTGAATTGTATACTGTATGCATTTTAGGCCAACAGTTCGCGTGGTGGACCAGCGCTAGGAAAAGTTAAAACATCTGAGTGTAGAGGGGAAGCAGGAATGGAATGTGTCTGCTTGTAGTGTGAGCAGCCTTGCAATATAAGAAGGTGCTACGTGTGACTGTACTGAGATAGTGTAAGAGTACTGAAGAGTAGCCTTAGTTCTTCGAGCCATTATTCTGTCTTATTTTAATGAAAATTAATATCTGGAGGATCCCTCGCTTTGCAATTCACGCCTCACCACTGCCTTATCCTGAAAGATAAATGGTTGATAACTCCTGTTATATGGACCCTGGGTTGATTTGAGTATCATTTCACCCACTTCCTCATCGTCTGATAAGATTTGGCATTAGAGGATGTTAATTAACAAAATCATGGAGGACTCCAATTGCCAGGTTCTTGAAGATGTATCTGAAGTCCAATCGTACGTGGGTGGTTGTAATTATTATTATTATTATTATTATTATTATTATTATTATTATTATTATTATTATTATTATTATTATTATTATTATTATTATTATTATTATTATTATTATTATTATTATTATTATTATTATTATTATTATTATTATTATTATTATTATTATTATTATTATTATTATTATTATTATTATTATTATTATTATTATTATTATTATTATTATTATTATTATTATTATTATTATTATTATTATTATTATTATTATTATTATTATTATTATTATTATTATTATTATTATTATTATTATTATTATTATTATTATTATTATTATTATTATTATTATTATTATTATTATTATTATTATTATTATTATTATTATTATTATTATTATTATTATTATTATTATTATTATTATTATTATTATTATTATTATTATTATTATTATTATTATTATTATTATTATTATTATTATTATTATTATTATTATTATTATTATTATTATTATTATTATTATTATTATTATTATTATTATTATTATTATTATTATTATTATTATTATTATTATTGTTGTTGTTGTTGTTGTTGTTGTTGTTGTTATTATTATTATTATTATTATTATTATTATTATTATTATTATTATTATTATTATTGTTATTGTTATTGTTATTGTTATTGTTATTGTTATTGTTATTGTTATTATTATTGTTATTATTATTATTATTATTATTATTATTATTATTATTATTATTATTATTATTATTATTATTATTATTATTATTATTATTATTATTATTATTATTATTATTATTATTATTATTATTATTATTATTATTATTATTATTATTATTATTATTATTATTATTATTATTATTATTATTATTATTATTATTATTATTATTATTATTATTATTATTATTATTATTATTATTATTATTATTATTATTATTATTATTATTATTATTATTATTATTATTATTATTATTATTATTATTATTATTATTATTATTATTATTATTATTATTAATATTATCATCATTATCATTATTATTATTACTATTATTATATTAATTTGCTATAAACCTACTTTCTCATGATAAACAGTTCTATTTTCCGGATTTTATTACTGTTCTCATTGTTGCTGACTTTCCCAACATATGAGCCGGTAGTGGCTAAATATTCTTCTGCATTGGAAGAGAAATTAATAGACATCCACAGAAAAAGTAAAGGAAACAATATAACTCTGTTAAAATCTATCTTAGCTTGACTTCAATATATTGAGTTATGCGCAATTTGCACAACAGTCTCTGTTCAGCATGACTTTAGATATCTTTCTAGTAACTTTAAGTACATCAGTCAGCAGTGGGTGCAGAAGTAGACATTCAATATCGTAATCAAAACTTGAGGGAGAGAGAGAAAATTTATAATCTCTATAGCTGGTAGCTACAGGTACTTATTTGTGGTGTATCGGGTAGATACTAGTGACGAGGAGATAGGAGCTAAGCTTATTATAGTTCAAGCTGTCCTACAAATGTAATTAATCCTTTATTACAGATGTCAGATCTGAAATTCATATGAATTATTCACAAAGGTAGCGTATTCGAAGCTTAGTGGAGTTTAAAGAAATAGCGTATACCAAAACAAAAATAATTCTTTAAAGACAGTATGGAAGTAAATGTGATATGTAACTCTCCGCCTAACACACAGGAATTCTCATTAGTTTCGTCCATTTTTACCCTCGCTTTGTTGTCACTTGCTAATAACATGGTATAAATAATTAATTGTAAATATCTGCATCTTTGAACACACTGTCTGATGCAGAATATTTTTCTTTATCGGATTATGTGATTTTTACAGTTGTTTTGTATTTCTATTGGCCCAAATTTCTCGAAAATGCTCGTTCCTCAGTAAAAGTCCGATATTTGCTATTTGTATGTTCATCATGCGGTAACTATAAAACTTACCGCTATAATACTACAACAATTTTTCTTAGGTGGAGAAGACTACCGTGCTCCAATCAGCAAAGTTTTAGCTGACCATCTTAAATCAGACATGTGTTATAATCCTTTACATTAAGTAGCCCGCCTTGGTAGCGTAGATGGTAGCGTGTCTGCCTCACGTTCAAGAGCTCCCAAGTTCGAATCTCGGTCAGGGTGAGTTACCTGGAGGTTTTTCCGGGGTTTTCCCTTATCCTGAGAGACGAATGTTAGGTAACTATAAGCTCCATGGACTCCGGGCTCATTTGAGTATCATTCGACCCATTTCATTCATCGTCCGATATAACTTAAAGTTGGAGGATGTAAATTATAAAAATAAATAAATAAAATACATTAAGCAATTTCGGAAATTTTTTTATACATGCGCATTAGAAACTGAAGGGGGTGAGAAACTTTTTTGTTATTGGGTTGACATCGGGGGTGAAAGCGAGAGGAATGCAAAGGATGGTTGAAGGCAATTTTTAAAAGAAACCGCAATCCTCTAACTTCTTGCATTCGTAGCATGTGTCAAGTAAACAAAAGGAATTCATCTATTCAAAGAAACGGTGACATGCAAGGCAGGCACCTTCCTGGCAATGTGATGCAAAGTGAACACGTTTGTAAGAAGAGTCCTTTTGACTATGTTTATAATGAGCGAAGGATTGTGAAGTGTTACGTGAAGCTATTTAACAGTTTTGTAAATACTTATAGTTATGGAAAATGAAGCTAAGAAGAAACGAAATATTGGTAAACTAAGAAGGACCGCACATAAGTATGGAATGTCTTACGTTACCCTTCAAGTAAAATTAATATCAGTAACGCAGAGAAAGAAACAGCTAAGGCTACTGGGTGTTCAGAAACATTGGTAGGTATATAGAATAAAAAAGGAACGAATGAAAGGTCGTCTATGAACTCTCTAAAAAGGCGGGTAAACAAAAGAACGCTAGGTTGGCGCAATATGATGGAATAGTCCAAAGCGGAGTGTGGCATATTGCTTATGTTTTGCTGCCTGGAAACTTTCCACCCACGATGAATCTAGTTTTTCAAGGGTAAACAGTGATGATGACACGCTACCTAATATCTCAAACTCTTCTCATTAGAGTCGGTTCCTATACGATTTGGGGTTTGAATATCAAAGAAGAGGTAACGACGTATACGAATAGAAAGGGAAGATACTATAAGATTTGTTGTCGAGGCTAATGAACGACGAAATGGAAGGAATTGCAGCCTTATGAGATGACAGTGAAGAAGCATGGGAGTAACCGACATATTTAAAGACCATTTAAAGCTTTTATGATTGCATGCCACCACTTGGTTTGTTATAAACTATGCCTGCGAAATCGTGTTTTGAGCTACTAAAGTAACAAGTAAAAGCAGGAGTAAAAATTAAAATGCATGGACTCAGGAAACTGACTCTGGTAAAATAGAATTTAATAGCAGTGTAGACATTTCCTCATTAATGATGTATCATTTACAGTACGATATCAAACAGGCAGATCGGGTGCTGTCGTGGCTGAAGTTGCCATTGTACGTATAGTACATGTGGAAACAGGGCGACCCACAATACCTGGAGGATGGTATCACAGTGATAATTTAGCTAACAAAAACTTACTATCTTAGCTGAATGTGGTGTCTGTTTTAATGTAAATGACTTATAATACAAACAGCTAAAACATAATTATTCCATGACGATACAAAAAAAATCTTGACCAGTTTCTTTAGGTTTTACGCATTACATTTAAACAAAGCATATCATGAAAAATTCCTACAATATAACTTATGTACCCTGGTCAAGAAAACCAACGTTCCGGCTGGGGGATGCCAGGTTCCTGACCGCAACTCCTTCCCGTATCGGTTGGATGATCGCCCACCTCTGCCGTAAGTAAGTGGGCGTGAGGCCGACAGTCGGGTTGGTAGGCCTTGGGCCAGTAAGGGCTGTCGCGCCATGGGTTATTATAACTTATGTGCACTTACAACATAAATTTATCATTCTCTCTGTCTAGCTTAAATGTCACACTACTCTTATTGAAGAATGTATAATAGATATTCACTGCAATAAGAACACTTAAACAGTTCTTAAATTACGTGCTAGATTATAATAAATTCATAAAATATGATATCCCCTTATTGTCACACAATGTATAGGAATGTAAAGAATAATGTGATAGAAACTCACCCTTGTATGGAAATTTCAAACCATACTATACATTCAACATATGTATATATATATATATATATATATATATATATATATATATATATATATAAGAGACATTCTCTACCAGAAATTAGAAAGTAGTTATCATTATTCTTAGAGACACTTACATTTTCTGCTTATGTTACTACTCTTTATAGGAGCTTAGATGCACACAATTTAAAAACTATTGCCTAACACACACCACTTGTATAATGAAAGGAGTGCAAATTCTATGTTCCTCTAATGCTTACTGACAAAAAGAAAGATTAAGCAGAGTGAAATAATTTCTTACATTATAACTGAAGTTTATAACGGTATATTTATGGTAATGAAGTAAGTTTCCTTTCTGTACTGATCTTATACATGAATGTATAGCTTATATATTCAATTTCCAGGTTTAAGTTTAACAGTGAAGTTTAGTTTAGTGTTACAAGTCCTTCAATATCAGAAAATATACTATGAATATATTCCTTATTTTCTAGCACAACTTCCAATGTTTATATATAAAGTGCTTAAATGACAATTTGATATCTATTTTCTGAAATTCTTAGAAAATGTATAAGCTGCAGAGTTGAGGATTTATCACCCTAAAATTTCAAATAAGAATGCTGTTTCTTTTAATGCAATTCCTTTTATAGACCCTTTTAATTTCATTAAGAATAAAATGTATATTTTATAATTTGTACATTGCTTGGCATTTAGAATTCTTTTGTCAACATACTTGACAAATTACAAAGTATTTCAGGAATGCAAATATTTTTCTTTAGACCTAAATAAAGTGCTTCAATTTCATACAGAAGCGTCAGAACAAATTTCTATTTGCATGGATGCATCTAATTAAGGTACATTTACTTTTGAAATTTAATCCTAATATATATAGAAAAGAGCTACAGAAAAGATGTTACATCATCTTGTGGTGATGTAAGTGATGTACTTTCAAAGCATGTTAGTTAATTTAGGCAATTTTCATTGGTAGTTTTGGACTTTTTCGCGTGGAATATTTCAAGTATTGGCCACCAAATTTCTCTTAAACTGTTATTTAAAATAAAAATAAGAAACATGTCTATTTTAAAAGATTCAAGATAGTAAAGCATCTTCAGTGAAAGTCTGAAAACAGAATTACAGTAAAAGAGGACAAAACCTTTTTCTAAACAATACCAGCTAGAAAAATCTAAGCCATTAATTATAATTACGGTGATATTTTAATACACTTCAAAGCAAGTATACTAAGTAACATAGGTTGAAATTTGTTTAATAGTTAGCATTTTGTCACACTGGTGGGATAACTAATATTTTAAAACATGCCGTGTAAATTTCAATTAAATCACAGTAGGAACATTAACATAGCTAGGGTATAGCATGGTGGAAGCTACATTTTCTGATTAAAATATTCCAACTATTGCACAATTAACATAGGGTCATTAAAATAAAATGTTACCTATTATGTGCCCCTCTTCACAGTGCCAAAGAACCATGTGTTGCCGTGAAAATTGTGACATCGGAGATCGCTAAAATTATCAACTTAGAGTAGTTAGATGATGGAAATGTTGACCTTATGCGTAATCCTTGTGAGTTCTTACATGATGTAGTCAGTAAGTTCCTGATTCCTGCTGCTGAGCTTAGGCGATTGAGTGAGAGCAGCTATCTATTAGCGGAGAGAAGGTTAATATTTCCAGGATCTATTGTAATGTAAGGATTTTATGCACCTGTGATGACACAATTTTGTCTGCAACTCGTGGTTCTCAATTCTGAGGCAGTATTGTAATATGCATATATTTAAAATTATACAATCGGTTGACTGAGGCACTCTGTGCTTCACATACCACAAATTTCCTTTTAATGCGTTTCGCTTCCACTTGAAGGCATTATCAAGAAATTAACAGTTGACAGTTTCTTGATAATGCCTTCATCTGGACATCCCGGATTTCCGATTTCTCGGATCGGCCCTGGTTCTAGATGCCAGGGTAACGAGATTGCTGAACTTATTATTTATATTCCTGACAGGAGGATTCACCTTCGTTGAGACTTCGCAGATTCCTGTGCCAGAAGCTTGGAGTCTCTACTCAGGTGCTCTTTTGGAGAGTAATCTTCTGGCTAGTACTGGACCTCAAGGACGCTGCATATCTTTTGAGAACTTTATTCTGACACACTCTTAATGTCAGGTGTAGTTTACAATTTCAATTAAAAAATTTTTACTAAAAAGGTGTGTAACATTCACTCTCAGACACTGAAGTGGGAAATAAAAATTCGCTTTGAAAGACAAATCTTAACTCATACCCATTTGTAACGCTTCATATATAGCCACAGTAATCAGAAGTTACACTACACAAAATGAACACTTACATGTTTCAATTTAAGCAATGTAATTGCATTTTAATATAATTACAAATAATATCTTAGGAGTGCTGCATTTATTATAGTTTATGAACATTGTAGCTTGTCCGTAATTTAACATAATGCTGTTATCATAGTTTTTATACCACATATAGAGAAAGAAATAATGTATCAGATAGGTTGACAAAATTAAACAGTGATATACACACGAAAGTAGACCTAGGTTGACAATTAAACTGATATTTAGGAATATGTAGTTATGAACTTTCAGCGACTTGTTGTTTGCATTCAACGTTATTAATACTTCAGATACAATTATCTCGATGGCACATAGCACAAACAGAGAACTATAGCTTGTCTCAACCTGAAAAGGCAGCATGGAAGTAAATGGGATCTCTCTCTCTCTCTCTCTCTCTCTCTCTCTCTCTCTCTCTCTCTCTCTCTCTCTCTCTCTCTCTCTCTCTCTCTCTCTCTCTCTCTCTCTCTCTCTCTCTCTCTCTCTCTCACTCTCTCTCTCTCTCTCTCTCCCTCTTTAATACACGTGAATTCTCATTTGTAAACACCGGATTTTTGGTAATAAAAAATTAAAAAATATGTACCTAAATATGTAACAAAATAAAGTGAAATATGTAACTAAATATGTAATAAAGCAATTATATGTAAAATAAAAAATGTCATTTCTTTGCTATAAAAACAAATCCACATAGTCAAATCTCTAATTTAATTGTTAATCTTTCACTTCTGTTAAAAGTACAACACTGAAATACAAGTGTCAATTATTTAAGCATTTAAGCCATATTGGATCAGTGTCCACAGTCAATTATAGTCATATTCTTTTCCGAATGTTCTGGTGTCATGCGTAATCTTCTGTCTGACAATATATATTTGTAAATTGAGAAGGATCGCCCAACTTTGCAAGAAGTAAACGGTGCATATTTACACAGAGCGATTGTGCTAGGAAGAACATTTTCAGGGGATTTACATTTTCTCCATTAGATATGCGAGAAAGAGTAACAAGAGTTGGGTATCCTGGGTTCTCTTTTAGCAGAGGCTGTAGTTTAGTGGAAACTACACCACACATTTCGCCTGGACAACACTGACCCTTTGAACTGCATATTCCATTATTTCCACAGCTTCTTGCAGAGGACACCTGAAGTTTCCAGTTTATTGACTCTGTCGACAAGCCAGCTGATGTGACTTGCGATGTATGAAACTGAACTTAGCACTAAAGAACTGTTGAATGCTGACAAGCATTCACTCAGATACACTGCAGGATCAGAAGAAAAGTTCACAATCACTGACTTCACAGTTTCGAAGTGCTTAATGTAGAAAATTACAGCTTCGATCCATGTCGCCCACATTGTTATCACTGTCTCTAGAAGCAAAGGTACACCAGGTAGCTGCTCCTTGTAGCGTTGTACACGATAAGGACATTTTAAGAAAACCTCCTTCGTTGCTGATATCAGTGTATTTACTTTTGGAAATTCATGTGTAATTGTCTCACTCAGTCACTGGAATGCATGAGCCATACATGTAACATGCACTAAGTTTGGATAAAATACAGTAAGCGATTCCCCGCTTTTAAAATGTAAGGAGCGACATATGTGTACATTAGGAGGATCCTCACTTCTTTTACCCAGTCTAATCATAGTACCTTAAGTCCATCATTAATTAATGTAGCAATTGTTGAACTGTTTGTTACCTCCAAATATTTTTGATCAATTAAGTAGGGTTTTGATGCAGCTTCGAAGGCCAACTTGCCAACTATTAGATCAGCGATAAAACGGCCTGAAGCAGCCGTCGTCTCATCAGTAGAAATGCATATAGATGAGTTGCCTATGTCAATTCTAATTTTTTCTAATACGTAAATGTCTAAATGCAGGTACCTGAAGTTTGTTCCAGGGTATGTTCGTTGCAACCAACGGCATACACAGTTCTTTCTAAAATTCACTATTAGATTATGTAGTCTGACGCTGCAACTGTATAAGTAATACCTGTTCCTCTGAAGAAACTCGTTTATTTGTAATATGCCGACTGCTTCGTAAGTGTTGTTCCATTTGAGATTTCATCCTACTCCCAATACGTTTATCACAAGTTTGGCTGAGGTCTGTTTTTCCATCAGTTATTAAAGCACTGTCAACTAAAAATCCACGCTTTTAGCTTTGTAGACAACGAAGGCTCAACCGATGTCATGGCTAAATTAAATGCAACTGACTGTTAAAAAATTCTGAAGCGTCTCACGTTTGAAAACAAGAAAGAAAGTATGTTTAAAACAAGTCATTGTTGTCGGAATTGGACACGTACAGTTAAGCTTTATATGCAGCGGAAATGAGTAGAATTGACGGCAATGCTTGAGAAGCACAATTATAAAAATGGCAATGGTTTCTTCTTTCTCGCTTTGTAAAGTAAATAAATGGAATCGACAAAAATTTATAATCATTCAGAAAAAACATTAAAATATGTAAAATCATGTACCTAATATGTTGTTAAATTGTATTATAGCTCTAAATATGTAAAATATGCAATTTAAAATGTTTGAATAAGAGTTTTTACAGTTTAATTCGTCGTTATTTTTGCTTCCTTTATAATTACCTACTCAAAAACAGAATGCTATTC
>CM060950.1:171273016-171315516 GCA_030765055.1 Mantis religiosa | reverse complement strand
GCTATGCAAAATGGAATTTTGGGAACTGTGTAATCCCAATAAAATTAAATAGGTGTACACAATTTTAATGAGACAAAATCTAAAACCACGAGTGTTGTTAGTTTTAGAACCTACATTAGATATTTAAAAGTAAAAAAGGGAACTTTTGTAATCTTTTTATTTCAGAAATACTAGCATTTTTAGTTTTTGGGGATCAAGTCTACATATTTTTCTATCATATAGGAGACTTACTGCACGAAATAGTCTTCCAGAAAAATACTGCTGCACGTGGCATATGCAAATATTTAGCGACTAATTGTTTTTTTGGTTCTGGATATTTAGAATTTGTTTTCTAGTAATCGAGTGCATTAAATAGAGGAGATAACCAAACGTCGTTGAGATATGCAGTGATTTCTTCTTGGGAACTGGTAATTGGCACTGAATTTGGCACACCAGTATTATATTCCTCCATAATGTTACTGTGTAGGGACGATATTCCTGGCAACTTCTCGGGCTTTGCAAGGTTTTTCTTGCGGCAGTAGTACTTTGTGATTTCAAAATAGAATAAGAATTGCAGAATCACCAGCAAAGTATCGAAAAAGCACCTAGCGAACATTTGAAGTATGGTTCGATGTGGATATCATGTCGTGAGTATCGAGGTATCGCAAGTATCCAGGATCAATCCCCAGTTACAATACTTCTGTAGCCTATTCGCACAATCAAATAAAGTAGTTGGACAAACGGCATAATGACCATTCAGGTACAAGGGCATGAGTGAGATGTCGCCATTACATGGTTATACGATAAAACGCAAAAATGTGGCCAAACTCATTCATTCTTCTTATAAAGCAGGTAGACTTGAATTTGGCACACGATTTAAATTTGTCAAAAGTAGAATCAGAACTTCTAGGTTCAAGGCTGTAACAATTGAAATTACTTGCACCAGGGAAAAAATTACAGAGTTTTGAAACTGTCAGAAATTTTTAAAATACTTCTGGATGGAAGAGAATATATATTTACATAGATATTCACGGTTTAATGAGTAAGCTATCAATTACGCTTAATCCAGATGACTGGCGATTGTTTATACATTCATCAAATTCAGCTTAAAACCTGTGTTACTTCATAATGGTAAAGAACTTGCATTTGTTCCATATTTTCTTTCTGTAGGTCTTAAAGGAAGTTGTGAAAGTATGGTTAAGGTTGGCCTTGGTTTAAAATATGAGGTTCATTGTTGAAAAACATGTGGTGCTCAGGTTTGCTGCTTGGTTTACAAGCGGGATTCACAAGATATTGTCCTGTGTGCCTCTGTGTGTATGTGTGTGTGGGGGGAAGGCGGCAGCCGAGTTATGCAAAAGCATTATATTATTTCGTTTTATGACTCTACCCAGGGTCAAATTGTTTTGTTTTCTTTATCGACACTTTTCACTCAACGAGCAACCAGTTTATTGCTGCAGTCCTAAACAATTCGCTTCCAAGCCTCACCCTAACTCCCTTCTGAATTCATACACACTTGAATTACTTTTCTTTTGACAACCTTCCTCAACAGTTTTCACTTAAATAAGCTTTTCTGCACTAACATTCTGTTCTTCTTATTATTCTAAAACGAATCTATATTTAAACAGCTCTCAATGAGGCTAGGTCCACAAATTTATTACAGAAATAATTATTAACAATAATAACGCTATTAACATGGGTCCGATTAACAAGCAACAAGGGAATATAAATAGTTAAAATAAATATATCTTTTAGATAATGAGCTTTAGAAGCCTTACACTGATTGATAATCTTTCTAGACTAGAACGGTGGTGTCAAAAACACACTTCTTCAAATAGATTTAGTAATTTGAGCTGAAATTTTAATATATATATATATTTAATTTACGTCCTCCAAAATTAAGGAACATAGGAGGATGAATGAAATGAGAGAAATGATGCTCAAATGAGCCCAATGTCCATAGAGCTTAGAGTTACCCGACATTTATCTCTCAGGATAAGGGAAAACCCCAGAAAAAGTTATCTAAATAACTCACTCTGGTCGAGTTTCGCTCCCGGAGCCTCTTGAATGTGAGGCAGACAAGCTACCACCAAGTTACAGAGGCAATGCTTATATACACATATATAAGAAACTTTTAAAATTCCTTTCGATATCCTTACCATCATGCTCGCACGTTGCCACAGTAGTTCAATGGTTAAGCGCAATCGAACCCAGACAGGGAGATCTGAGGTTCAAATCCAGTTTATGGCATGGAATTTTTCAGCCTGACACGACTTTTCCAAGCGTTGCCCTATAAATGGGTTGTGTGAAAGAATAATTAATTTGCATGAAATATCAGTTTTTAAATATACTTTGGCGAACAATTGAAATGGCGTTTTGGTGAAGATCTTCGCCATTCCTTGTGGATGGGATCTATGTATTTTACAAAACTGCAAGTATTCTAATGGGGTGCGTGTGTCTGTTTGTGTGTGTGTGTATGTGTGTGTGTGTGTGTGTGTGTGTATGTGTGTGTGTGTGTGTGTGTGTGTGTGAGTGTGTGTGTGTTGTTTACGTGCTTAAACGTTTAGTCTACCTATAGGACGGTGAATGAATTGGATGAAATACAGCTCAAAGGATTCCGGCGTCCATGAAGCTTAGATTTACCAGACATTCGTCTTGAAGGGTAAGGGAGAACCCTAGAAAAATCCTTATCCAGGTAACTCACCCTGACCGAGATTCGATTTCGGGACCTATTGAATGTCAGGTAGACAGGCTACCGTCTACACTACAGAAGTAGGTGAATGCGTGTGTGTGTGTGTGTGTGTGTGTGTGTGTGTGTGTGTGTGTGTGTGTGTGTGTGTGTGTGTGTGTGTGTGTGTGTGTAAATTGATATGTATATTAACATATATGTATATGGTAAATCGTTTCTTGGTTAAATGATCAAAACAGGACATTCCACAAAAAGTTCAGGATAAGGGAATTACGAATAAAATGAAAGGAAAATGGAGACGGGAAGCCTCAGTATAAGAAACAATAAATTGAATGCGTATGTAAGGCCAATAGTTAGAAAATAGTTGTTTAGCCTTCTTTAGTTTTGAATTTCTGTCCTCCAACTTTGCCATATCGGACAAAGAATGAAGTGGGTGAAATGATACTCAAATAAACCATGGCTCTATAGAGCTGAGATTTACCAGACATTCACCTCTCAGGATAACGGAAAGCTCCGGAAAAATGCCTTATCCAGATAACTCACCTGAAGCGGATTCGAACTCGGTACCTCAAGCACGTGAGGACATATGCCAACTAATCGTAGAATGTATAAATAACCTCCGCGAAGTGTACCTTCATTCCAGAACATTTTTGCCAACAAAACATTATAAAATAGGTTCATCAAAATTCTGTTACAAAAATTCAAACAGAATTATAATAACAATTGCGATATATCTTTCTTTATGAGTGCCAGAAAACGAAGATAAGACATTAACAGTAGTTATAATGGTGATACTAATATCATCCAATAAAAGGGGTTTTTAAACAATAATAGAAAAATAAATAAAATCACTAAAAGAGTGGTTATGTGGTTGGTTGTGGAAGAACAGTCTACCCTTAAACGTCACTTATATGATCTGAGGTATCAGCTTGTTCCTTAATTTAGACTTAAATGTCAGTCGTCGTAAAAAACTCTATTCCCACATCAGCGTTTGCCTAAAAATATAACTAATAGTTTAGCCAATTTTGAAGTGCTGTAGAGAGCATTCTACACAGAAGATTTAACGCAATTAAATCAATTTTATAGATTATTAATTAGAGCTCTTTATTGTTTGTTTTAATAATAATGAAACTATGATAATCGAAATTAAAACTGACATTTTCCCAGGCTCTGCTGTTTTCGCTACCACATATCGTAACATTTCGCTACGCGCACGGTCGGCGACATTCCGCCAGAAGCAGTTCGAAGGGATGTACGCTTGATAGGAATTGCAGAACTCGAAGGCTTGGAGACAGATAACGATAACTTCCAAAATGTTGCTTTTCTCAATTTAAACCAGTTTTATCACCAGCGTCATTAACATTACTTTTTACCATAAAATGATTATTTTGATAGCTATTTCAAATACCTTTATATTTTAAGCTAGATAATAATTTTCACTTTAATAAAATTTTATAGCCAGAAAACACCATGGAGTTGTACACAGTTCCTTTTTGTGAATATTCTGCGCATAATAAATGATTAAAGGAGAGAGAAATTTATTTAAAAAATATCTTTACAAGATAAACACTTAGCTCAGTAAGCCATAGATGAGTTTAAGTCAAAATCTGTAATAACCTGGAGGACATCTGTAGCGTAACTGGTAGTGCGTCTGGCTCACGTTCTATAGGTCGTGAGTTCGAATCCCGGTCAGGGTGAGTTATCTGGATACATTTTTTTACCAGGGTTTTCCCTTACCCCAGTGGCGATGCGTGAAATTAAGCGCTAAAAGCGCCGTTTCCCCGATATTTTCTGGATAAAAGGAAGAAAATGAATATAAAATCCATGTCTCACAATGTTTCATTTGCTCTGGATAGATTTTCAAAATGTATTCGCAAACATCCGTGCTGCTACGGACAATTTAATAGCTTCTTAGATTCGAGTGATCAGATCCGCAAGCTCATTCAATACTGTATTTACGCATTCGTAACCTTGAATAGCCTGCTTCATACGTTTCGGGAAACAATCACGACCCTTCGATAGTTAAAAAGCACTGACAGATTTTGTCACATGAAATTTCTGTAGCCTGAGAAGGTATTTTTTTTTTTTTCGTTTTTTGTTTTATATGACACTTTTAGGTACAGCTGTAAGTATATCTCAGTAGCTTTAGCACTGGTATTTTACGTAGATTGATATTTAGTGTCAACAAAGAGGAAATTACTGTGCAGCTTTAAGTTATTAACAAAAGTGTGTGAATTGTATACTGTATGCATTTTAGGCCAACAGTTCGCGTGGTGGACCAGCGCTAGGAAAAGTTAAAACATCTGAGTGTAGAGGGGAAGCAGGAATGGAATGTGTCTGCTTGTAGTGTGAGCAGCCTTGCAATATAAGAAGGTGCTACGTGTGACTGTACTGAGATAGTGTAAGAGTACTGAAGAGTAGCCTTAGTTCTTCGAGCCATTATTCTGTCTTATTTTAATGAAAATTAATATCTGGAGGATCCCTCGCTTTGCAATTCACGCCTCACCACTGCCTTATCCTGAAAGATAAATGGTTGATAACTCCTGTTATATGGACCCTGGGTTGATTTGAGTATCATTTCACCCACTTCCTCATCGTCTGATAAGATTTGGCATTAGAGGATGTTAATTAACAAAATCATGGAGGACTCCAATTGCCAGGTTCTTGAAGATGTATCTGAAGTCCAATCGTACGTGGGTGGTTGTAATTATTATTATTATTATTATTATTATTATTATTATTATTATTATTATTATTATTATTATTATTATTATTATTATTATTATTATTATTATTATTATTATTATTATTATTATTATTATTATTATTATTATTATTATTATTATTATTATTATTATTATTATTATTATTATTATTATTATTATTATTATTATTATTATTATTATTATTATTATTATTATTATTATTATTATTATTATTATTATTATTATTATTATTATTATTATTATTATTATTATTATTATTATTATTATTATTATTATTATTATTATTATTATTATTATTATTATTATTATTATTATTATTATTATTATTATTATTATTATTATTATTATTATTATTATTATTATTATTATTATTATTATTATTATTATTATTATTATTATTATTATTATTATTATTATTATTATTATTATTATTATTATTATTATTATTATTATTATTATTATTATTATTATTATTATTATTATTATTATTATTATTATTATTATTATTATTATTATTATTATTATTATTATTATTATTATTATTATTATTATTATTATTATTATTATTATTATTATTATTATTATTATTATTATTATTATTATTATTATTATTATTATTATTATTATTATTATTATTATTATGATTATTGTTATTGTTATTGTTATTGTTGTTATTATTATTATTATTATTATTATTATTATTATTATTATTATTATTATTATTATTATTATTATTATTGTTGTTGTTGTTGTTGTTATTATTATTATTATTATTATTATTATTATTATTATTATTATTATTATTATTATTATTATTATTATTATTATTATTATTATTATTATTATTATTATTATTATTATTATTATTATTATTATTATTATTATTATTATTATTATTATTATTATTATTATTATTATTATTATTATTATTATTATTATTATTATTATTATTATTATTATTATTATTATTATTATTATTATTATTATTATTATTATTATTATTATTATTATTATTATTATTATTATTATTATTATTATTATTATTATTATTATTATTATTATTATTATTATTATTATTATTATTATTATTATTATTATTATTATTATTATTATTATTATTATTATTATTATTATTATTATTATTATTATTATTATTATTATTATTATTATTATTATTATTATTATTATTATTATTATTATTATTATTATTATTATTATTATTATTATTATTATATTAATTTGCTATAAACCTACTTTCTCATGATAAATAGTTCTATTTTCCGGATTTTATTACTGTTCTCATTGTTGCTGATTTTCCCAACATATGAGCCGGTAGTGGCTAAATATTCTTCTGCATTGGAAGAGAAATTAATAGACATCCACAGAAAAAGTAAAGGAAACAATATAACTCTGTCAAAATCTATCTTAGCTTGACTTCAATATATTGAGTTATGCGCAATTTGCACAACAGTCTCTGTTCAGCATGACTTTAGATATCTTTCTAGTAACTTTAAGTACATCAGTCAGCAGTGGGTACAGAAGTAGACATTCAATATCGTAATCAAAACTTGAGGGAGAGAGAGAAAATTTATAATCTCTATAGCTGGTAGCTGCAGGAACTTATTTGTGGTGCATCGGGTAGATACTAGTGATGAGGAGATAGGAGCTAAGCTTATTATAGTTCAAGCTGTACTACAAATGTAATTAATCCTTTATTAAAGATGTCAGATCTGAAATTCGTTTGACTTATTAACAAAGGTGGCGTATTCGAAGCTTAGTAGATGTTAAAGAAATAGCGTATACCAAAACAAGAATAATTCTTAAAAGACAGTATGGAAGTAAATGTGATATGTAACTCTCCGCCTAACACACAGGAATTCTCATTAGTTTCGTCCATTTTTACCCTCGCTTTGTTGTCACTTGCTATTAACATGGTATAAATAGTTAATTGTAATAAACTCCATCTTTGAACACACTGTCTGATGCAGAATATTTTTCTCTACCGGATTATGTCATTTTTACAGTTGCTTTTTATTTCTATTGGCCCAAATTTCTCGAAAATGCTCGTTCTTCACTCAAAGTCCGATATTTGCTATTTGTATGTTCATCATGCGGTAACTATAGAACTTACCGCTATAATACTACAACAATTTTTCTTAGGTGGAGAAGACTACCGTGCTCCTATCAGCAAAGTTTTAACTGACCATCTTAAATCAGACGTGTGTTATAATGTTTTACATTAAGTAGCCCGCCTCGGTAGCGTAGATGGTAGCGTGTCTGCTTCACGTTCAAGAGCTCCCGTGTTCGAATCTCGGTCAGGGTGAGTTTCCTGGAGGTTTTCCGGGTTTTCCCTTATCCTGTGAGACGAGTGTTAGGTAGCTACAAGCTCCATGTACTCCGGGCTCATTTGAGTATCATTTAACCCATTTCATTCATCGTCCGATATAGCCTAAAGTTGGAGGATGTAAATTATAAAAATAAATAAATAAAAGACATTAACCAATTTCGGAAATTTTTTTATATATGCGCATTACAAAATGAAGGGGGTGAGAAACTTTTTTGTTATTGGGTTTACATCGGGGGTGAAAGCGAGAGGAATGTAAAGGATGGTTGAAGGCAATTTTTAAAAGAAACCGCAATCCTCTATCTTCTTGCATTCGTCGCATGTGTCAAGTAAACAAAAGGAATTCATCTATTCAAAGAAACGGTGACATGCAAGGCAGGCACCTTCCTGGCAATGTGATGCAAAGTGAACACGTTTGTAAGAAGAGTCCTTTTGACTATGTTTATAGTGAGCGAAGGATTGTGAAGTGCTACGTGAAGCTATTTAACAGTTTTGTAAATACTTATAGTTATGGAAAATGAAGCTAAGAGGAAACGAAATATTGGTAAACTAAGAAGGACCGCACATAAGTATGGAATGTCTTACGTTACCCTTCAAGTAAAATTAATATCAGTAACGCAGAAATAGAAACAGCTAAGCCTACTGGGTGTTCAGAAACATTGGTAGGTATATAGAATAAAAAAGGAACGAATGAAAGGTCGTCTATGAACTCCATAAAAAGGCGGGTAAACAAAAGAAGGCTAGGTTAGCGCAATATGATAGAATAGTGCAAAGCGGATTGTGGCGCATTGCTTATTCTTTGCTGCCTGAAAGCATTCCACCCACGATGAATCTAGTTTTTCAAGGGCAAACAGTGATGATGACAGCCTACCTAATATCTCAAACTCTTATCATTAGAGTCGGTTCCTATACAATTTGGGGTTTGAACATCAAAGAAGAGGTAACGGCGTATACGAATACAAAGGGAAGATACTATAAGATTTGTTGTCGAGGCTAATGAACGACGAAATGGAAGGAATTGCAGCCTTATGAGATGACAGTGAAGAAGAATGCGAGTAACCGACATATTTAAAGACCATTTAAAGCTTTTATGATTGCTTTTATAATTGGTCTGTTATTATATATATATATATATATATATATATATATATATATATATATATATATATATTGCCTGCGAAATCGTGTTTTGAGCTACTAAAGTAACAAGTAAAAGGAGGAGTAAAAATTAAAATGCATGGACTCAGAAACTGACTCTGGTAAAATAGAATTTAATAGCAGTGTAGACATTTTCTCATTAATGATGTATCATTTACAGTACGATATCAAACCGGCAGATCGGGCGCTGTCGTGGATGAAGTTGCCATTGTACGTATAGTACATGTGGAAACAGGGCGACCCATAATACCTGGAGGATGGTATCACAGTGGTAATTTAGCTAACAGAAACTTACTATCTTAGCTGAATGTGGTGTCTGTTTTAATGTAAATGACTTATAATACAAACAGCTAAAACATAATTATTCCATGAAGATACAAAAAAAAAAATCTTGACTAGCTTCTTTAGGTTTTACGCATTTAAACACAGCATATCATGAAAAATTCCTACACTATAACTTATGTACCCTGGTCAAGAAAACCAACGTTCCGGCTGGGGGATGCCAGGATCCTGACCGCAACTCCTTCCCGTATCGGTTAGATGATCGCCCACCTCTGCCGTAAGTAAGTGGGCGTGAGGCCAGCAGTCGGGTTGGTGGGCCTTGGCCCTCTAAGGGCTGTCGCGCCATGGGTTATTACAACTTATGTACACTTATAACATAAATTTATCATTCTCTATGTCTAGCTTAAATTTCACACTACTCTTATTGAAGAATGTATAATAGATATACACTGCCATAAGAACACTTAAACATTTCTTAAATTACATGCTAGATTATAACAAATTCATAAAATATGATCTCCCCTTATTGTCACACAATGTATAGAAATGTAAAGAATAATGTGATAGAAACTCACCCTTGTATGCAAATTTCAAACCATACTATATATTCAACATATGTATATATACACATATATATACATATATATATCAAGATATGTATAAGAGACATTCTCTACCAGAAATTAGAAAGTACTTATCATTATTCTTAGAGACATTTACACTTTCTGCTTATGTTACTACTCTTCATAGGAGCATAGATGCACACAATTTACAAACTATTGCCTAACACACATCACTTATATAATGAGCAAATTCTATGTTCCTCTAATGCTTACTGACAAAATGAAAGATTTAGCAGAGTGAAATAATTTCTTACATCATAGCTGGAGTTTATAACGGTCTATTAAAGGTAATGAAGTAAGTTTCGTTTCTGTACTGATCTTATACATGAATGTATAGCTTATATATTCAATTTCCAGGTTTAAGTTTAACAGTGAAGTTTAGTTTAGTGTTACAAGTCCTTAAATATCAGAAAATATACTATGAATATATTCCTTATTTTCTAGCACAATTTCCAAAGTTTATATATAAAGTGCTTAAATGACAAGTTGATATCTATTTTCTGAAATTCTTAGAAAATGTATAAGCTGCAGAGTTGAGAATTTATCACCCTAAGATTTCAAATAAGAATGTTGTTTCTTTTAATGCAATTCCTTTTATAGACCCTTTTAATTTCATTAAGAATAAAATGTATATTTTATAATTTGTACATTGCTTGGCATTTAGAATTCTTTTGTCAACATACTTGACAAATTACAAAGTATTTCAGGAATGCAAATATTTTTTTCTTTAGACCTAAATAAAGTGCTTCAATTTCATACAGAAGCGTCAGAACAAATTTCTATTTGCATAGGTGCATCTAATTAAGGTACATTTACTTTTGAAATTTAATCCTACCATATATAGAAAAGAGCTACAGAAAAGATGTTACATCATCTTGTGGTGATGTAAGTGATGTACTTTCAAAGCATGTTAGTTAATTTAGGCAATTTTCATTGGTAGTTTTGAACTTTTTGGCGTGGAATATTTCAAGTATTGGCCACCAAATTTCTCTTAAACTGTTATTTAAACATAAAAATAAAAAACATGTCTATTTTAAAAGATTCAAGATAGTAAAGCATCTTTAGTGAAAGTCTGAAAACAGCATTACAGTAAAAGAGGACAAAAACATTTTCTAAACAATACCAGCTTGAAAAATCTAAGCCATTAATTATAATTACGGTGATATTTTAATACACATCAAAGCAAGAATACTAAGTAACATAGGTTGAAATTTGTTTAATAGTTAGCATTTTGTCACACTGGTGGGATAACTAATATTTTAAAACATGCCGTGTAAATTTCAATTAAATCACAGTAGGAACATTAACATAGCTAGGGTATAGCATGGTGGAAGCTACATTTTCTGATTAAAATATTCCAACTATTGGACAATTAACATAGGGTCATTAAAATAAAATGTTACCTATTATGTGCCCCTTTTCACAGTGCCAAAGAACCATGTGTTGCCGTGAAAATTGTGACATCGGGGATCGCTAAAATTATTAACTTAGAGTAGGTAGATGCTGGAAATGTTGAGCTTATGCTTAAACCTTGTGAGTTCTTACATGATGTAGTCAGTATGTTCCTGATTCCTGCTGCTGAGCTTAGGCGATTGAGTGAGCGCAGCTATCTATTAGCGGAGAGAAAGTTAATATTTCCAGGATCTATTGTAATGTAAGGATTTTATGCACCTGTGATGACACCATTTTGTCTGCAACTCGCGGTTCTCATTTCTGAGGCAGTATTGTAATATGCATATATTTAACATTATACAATCGGTTGATTGAGGCACTCTGTGCTTCACATACCACAAATTTCCTTTTAATGCGTTTCGCTTCCACTTGAAGGCATTATCAAGAAATTATCAACAATTGACAGTTTCTTGATAATGCCTTCATCTGGACAACCCGGATTTCCGATTTCTCGGATCGGCCCAGGTTCTAGATGCCAGCGTAAACGAGATTACTGAACGTATTATTTATATTCCTGACAGGAGGATTCACCTTCGTTGAGACTTCGCAGATTCCTGTGCCAGAAGCTTGGAGTCTCTACTCAGGTGCTCTTTTGGAGAGTAATCTTCTGGCTAGTACTGGACCTCAAGGACGCTGCATATCAATTGAGTCCTTTATTCTGACACACTCTTAATGCAAGGTGTAGTTTACAATTTCAATTAAAAAATTTTACTAAAAAGGTGTGTAACATTCACTCTCAGACACTGAAGTGGGAAATTCAAATTCGCTTTGAAAAACAAATCTTAACTCATACCCATTTGTAACGCTTCATATATAGCCACAGTAATCAGAAGTTACACTACACAAAATCAACACTTACATGTTTCAATTTAAGCAATGCAATTGCATTTTAACATAATTACAAATAATATCTTAGGAGTGCTGCAGTTATTATAGTTTATGAACATTGTAGCTCGTCCGTAATTTAACATAATGCTGTTATCATAGTTTTTATACCACAGATAGAGAAAGAAATAATGTATCAGATAGGTTGACAAAATGAAACACTGATATACACACGAAAGTAGACCTCGGTAGACAATTAAACTGATATTTAGGAATATGTAGTTATGAACTTTCAGCGACTTGTTGTTTGCATTCAACGTTATTAATACTTCAGATACAATTATCTCGAAGGCATATAGCATAAACAGAGAACTATAGCTTGTCTCAACCTTAAAAGGCAGCATGGAAGTAAATGGGATATCTCTCTCTCTCTCTCTCTCTCTCTCTCTCTCTCTCTCTCTCTCTCTCTCTCTCTCTCTCTCTCTCTCTCTCTCTCTCTCTCTCTCTCTCTCTCTTTAATACACGTGAATTCTCATTAGTAAACACCGGATTTTTGGTAATAACAGTTTAAGAAATATGTACCTAAATATGTAACAAAATAAAGTGAAATATGTAACTAAATATGTAATAAAGCAATTATATGTAAAATAAAATGTTATTTCTTTGCTATAAAAACAAATCCACATAGTCAAATCTCTAATTTAATTGTTAATCTTTCACTTCTGTTAAAAGTACAACACTGAAATACAAGTGTCAATTATTTAAGCATTTAAGCCATATTGGATCAGTGTCCACAGTCAATTATAGTCATATTCTTTTCCGAATGTTCTGGTGTCATGCGTAATCTTCTGTCTGACAATATATATTTGTAAATTGAGAAGGATCGCCCAACTTTGAAAGAAGGCAACGGTGCATATTTACACAGAGCGATTGTGCTAGGAAGAACATTTTCAGGGGATTTACATTTTCTCCATTAGATATGCGAGAAAGAGTAACAAGAGTTGGGTATCCTGGGTTCTTTTTAGCAGAGGCTGCAGTTTAGTGGAAACTACACCACACATTTCGCCTGGTACAACACTGACCCTTTGAACTGCATATTCCATTATTTCCACAGCTTCTTGTAGAGGATACCGTAAGTTTCCAGTTTATTGACTGTCGACAAGCCAGCTGATGTGACTTGCGATGTATGAAACTGAACTGAGCTCTTAAGAACTGTTGAATGCTGACAAGCATTCACTCACATACACTGCAGGATCAGAAGAAAAGTTCACAATCACTGACTTCACAGTTTCGAAGTGCTTAATGTAGAAAATTACAGCTTCGATCCATGTTGCCTACATTGTTATCACTGGCTCTAGAAGTAAAGGTACACCAGGTAGCTGCTCCTTGTAGCGTTGTACACGATACGGACATTTTAAGAAAACCTCCTTCGTTGCTGATATCAGTGTATTTACTTTTGGAAATTCATGTGTAATTGTCTCACTCACTCATTGCAATGCATGACCCATACTTGTAACATACACTAAGTTTGGATAAAATATCGTAAGCGATTTCCCCGCATTTAACATGTAAGGAGCGCCATCTGTGTACATTAGGAGGGTCCTCACTTCCTTTACGCTGTCTAGCAATAGTACGTTAAGTACATCATTAATTAATGTAGCAATTGTTGAGCTATTTGTCACCTCCAAAGGATTTCGATAAGTAAAGTAGGGTTTTGATGCAGCTTCGAAGTGCATCTTGCCAACTATTACATCAGCGATGTAACGGCCTGAAGCATCCGTCGTCTCATCAGCAGAAGCACATATAGGTGAGTTGCCTATGTCAATTCTAAATTTTTCTAATACTTAAATGTCTAAATGCAAGCACCTGAGGTTTGTTCCAGGTTATGTTTGCTGTAACCAACGGCATACACAGTTCTTTCTAAAGTTGACTATTAGATGATGTAGGTCGTCCCTGCAACTGTGTAGGTAGTACCTGTTCCTCTGAAGAAACTCTTTGTTTATTTTTAATATGCAGATTGCTTCTTAGATATTGTTAAATTTGAGATTTCATCGCACACCTAATACGTTTATCACAAGTTTGGCAGAGGTCTGTTTTGCCATCAGTTATTAAAGCACTGTCAACTAAAGATCCACGCTTTTAGCTTTGTAGACAACGAAGGCTCAACCGATGCCATGGTTAAATTAAATGCAACTGACTGTTAAACATTCTGAAGCGTTTCACGTTTGAAAACAAAAAAAGAAAATATGTTTAAAACAAATCATTGTTTTCGGAATCGGACTTGTGCACGAGAAGCACAATGATAAAAATTGCAATTGTTTCTTATTTCTTGCTTTGTAACTTAAATTGATGGAATCGACAAAAATTTATAATAATTTAGAAAAAGATATTAAAATATTTAAAATCATGTTCTATGTTGTGAAATATGTATTACAGCTCGAAATATGTAAAAATATGTAATTTAAAATGTCTGAATAAGGGTCTTCTCCGTTTCAAAGGTCGACACTTCAGCTTCTTTTATAACTACATACACAAAGCAGAATATGTAATTACATAAAATCCGGGCCCTACTCATTGGCTTCGTCCTTTAATTGCCCTTGCGTCTTTGCCAACTCGCAAATAACATGGTATAAATAATTATTAGTAATAATTTACAGCTTTGAACACACTTTCTTTCGCAGAATATATTCTTTATCAAATTGCGTCATTTATACACTCGATTTTGTTTCTATGTATACACCAGCTGGACCTACACGTATGCGCCCAGCTACAAAGGCAGCGGAATCCCTCCAACAATTTTTTTTTTTTTTTTTTTTTTTTTTTTTTAGTCTTACGTCCTCTAACGTTAAGTCATACAGAACAGGAAATGAAATGGGTGAAATGATGCTAAAATGAACCAGGGTCCATAGAGCTTAGAGTTACCTCTCATTCATCTTTTAGGATAAGGAAAAAATCTGGAAAAATACATTATCCAGCTAACTTACCCAGGCCGGGGTTCAAACACGGACCTGTTGAACGTGAGGCAGACACGCTAACATCTACGCTAACTAGGCGGCGCCACAGGCTTTATTAAAGGAGTTAAGTCTATTCGAGGTTCAAACATAAATGTCTAATTAAAAAAAAACTTATCCGAACTGAGCTTATTTCACTCGCTGTACTTAAGTACACTTTTGGATCAGGGTCGAGCACACAAATCAATATCACTTTGTAAGTTTAATACCTGCAATCACTAATGTGTACTTCGTCTTGAATGTCGTGAGAAACGCACCAATAGGAAACATGTGACTTCGTGACTATCTCACGCAGAGTAGCAGCAAAGCTTTTTAACCCACTTGTGTTATTTATATGGCCACGCTGAAGTTCTTTCTATTCGCGTAAATGCTGTTTATTCATCCAGGGACACAGTGAAGAAGCCATGAAACTACATGTTTATTTAGTGGCACAAAAGTTTGTAAGTAGGAATGAATGTCATTTTTACTAGTGTTTAATGCCCTTTCTTACTGCATAATGCACATCAGGCGGTGAACACTGATGATGCATAAAGTAATATGAGAATTTGGGAATGAAATATAAAGGCCCAAGTTTAGTGCCACTCCCGGGCATTTGTGTGTTTAGGAGGTACAGGAAAATCTAGAAAAACATATTAATTCAAGGAGGGTAGCCCTGGTAGGAACTGAACTGCAGGTCTCTCACTCCGAGACCATGCCTTATACACCTTGGCCACCATGTCGATACGAATGAAATGAAATGAGAAGAAATGAAATAAAAAGCAGCATGTTCACCGGTAAACGGCTTGCTGTGAATTTCTACAAACTTGTAGCAGGTAAAAATTGTTGAGAAATTGAGATAAGTTAATTTCTACAAATTTGTAGCAGAGAAAAATATATGAGAAATGGAGATATGTAAATTGCTACACATTTTTAGCAGGTAAAAATGTTAGAGAAATGAAGACATGTTAATTCCTACACATTTTTTGATTGGTACACCTGTTCATTTCGTAACAGTTGTCCAGTTACTCACCCCGACTCGCTCACATTCAATGGTCAACATTTTTCCACGGCATACACTCCTATATGACCACGGAAGTTTATAGTATCTTTTTACTTTTATTGTTTTGACGATGTACCAAGTTAAACATTTTCATTTGAGCCAACCAATATCATAGTTGCACAGTGCCAAGTCGTTACAAAATGTGATTTCTCGCTATGTCGGTCCGGTTGCTCTTAATGTCGTGCAGTGTTGTTGGCCATGGTAGCTCAATGGTTAAAAGCAACTAAACAGACACCAGAAGATCCGTGTTTCAAATCCCCACTATGGCATTGAATTTTTCAGTCTGAGTCTACCAATCCAAATCCTCGGCTACACACGACCAGTCACAATTAACACTGCTCTTACTCCAGATCTAGATCTACAGTGCAAGAAATGTCTATATTTTTATTACATTTCGGCATTTATAAACAAAATTTAAATATCTCCTATACATTTATCAAATTAAGCCAACAGGTACGCTAGGGACAAATCGGGTGTCCTTTTGAGAATGAGTACGAAAGGGTTCCTTTAATTAGTTTTTGGTCAAACACCTTTCGTGAAAGATGGCTCACAAGTTTGTATTTAGATAATGATGATATACTTTTCGTTAGCTTGAAATATTTTAATAATGAGTAAATTACAGTCCTAAACTTTGAGCTCAACTAATGAGGTTTATTTTAACTAGGAATTCGTGTAGCTAGAAAGCGAGGAATAAAGTGTACGTTATCTTTGAAGGCATTTTTATTGGGGATAATGGCAATAAACACGCGTATTTTTAACCATGAGGGTGTAGCAAGGTCAAACTCTTTTCAAAAGCAGAGACTTGTACTGTGTTGACAAGTATTGTGCTAAAGCTATCCTCCATATAAAAAGGCTAGCTTAGGGTGTGACAACAGAACAATAGAGGGGTGTGCTGCAAACTTCCCGCAATAAACTTGTCTTGTGAAACTGGAACTGGGGTTCTGCCTGAAAATTATTTCATATATGTATATTACATGAACACGTGTGAATTTTCTGTGCTAAATGTTTTTCACTCTCTGTTATATGTCTTAACAATATGTTTAACTTACCCGCTTGCTCCCTTTTAACCTCATTATACCCCTCTTGTATGGACTCTTGGTTTTACATTCATCTCATTGACATATATTCCTTACATTTCGGTTTCGCCTTCAGTTGCATGCAAGTTTATTTGTATACATATTCTAACAGCTGCTACCTCACGGTCAAACATGCATTTTATGATCGCTGTATTGATTGCTGCAGAAAATCAATTATTATTGTTATATTATTATTATTATTATTATTATTATTATTATTATTATTATTATTATTATTATTATTATTATTATTATTATTATTATTATTATTATTATTATTATTATTATTATTATTATTATTATTATTATTATTATTATTATTATTATTATTATTATTATTATTATTATTATTATTATTATTATTATTATTATTATTATTATTATTATTATTATTATTATTATTATTATTATTATTATTATTATTATTATTATTATTATTATTATTATTATTATTATTATTATTATTATTATTATTGTTATTGTTATTGTTATTGTTATTGTTATTGTTATTGTTATTGTTATTGTTATTGTTATTGTTATTGTTATTGTTATTGTTATTATTATTATTATTATTATTATTATTATTATTATTATTATTATTATTATTATTATTATTATTATTATTATTATTATTATTATTATTATTATTATTATTATTATTATTATTATTATTATTATTATTATTATTATTATTATTATTATTATTATTATTATTATTATTATTATTATTATTATTATTATTATTATTATTATTATTATTATTATTATTATTATTATTATTATTATTACCATCATCATCATCATCATTATTAATTTTTTCCCTCTCAGAACGCTTGGCCATGCATTAGGACAGCGGTATGAAAACCGACACAGTTTTTCACTTAGTGGCACAGATGTGGTTTATTTTCAAACCATTGCAATGGTTGCCAATAGGTAACGCTCGAGGGCAGCCTTTCAGTGGATAGATTAGAAATTCGATTCCTGAATATTCTCGAAATGTGAAAATGTATTCATATACAATGAAAGTTCTCGTAAGCGTTTGTCCTGAATGCTGTTCTCGAATACTTGAAATTGTTTACACGAAGGTCGTTTTTATTTTATGCTTTTACCATCATTTTGCATTCGAATGCAAGTGTCGATTCGTCGGAGTATCCGAATGTAGTGTATTCGATTCTGCTCATAACTGAGTAATATGATAACTCATTAAAAGTTCCAACAAAAAAGTCACTAATTCATTAACATTATTGATAAATGACGTTTGATTATTTAGATAGTTCATTCCCAAAACATATGTATGGTTCATGTCGCTAACTGGCATGTTTAAGGTTTGGTTTTGTGGAATCAGTTACAGTAATATGCTTCTTGCATGATTTTCTCAGTTACTAGGTCGATCTGCTAAACTTCACATTTTAATCCTACATCTCAATGTATTACTTACCATAAATTATCGCAGAAACAAACAGAAAACGTGTATACACCGCTACAGCTATCTATGGTTTATTTTCTTTATTTTTTATTTCTTTTTTACTTGGAAGGAAAAAAAATGGATTTACCCACACCAACCCATTGGGCTGGTGATAGTAGTCGCCGCTCCGGAGGGGACACCGGTGCGGAATACCTACTAAGAAAACCTTTCACTGACTAGGGCAGCAGTCCCGTTGAAGTTTAGCTGGTTCCGCTCATGGTACCCAGATGCGGCGAACCGCATAGAGTGTTGGGGGGATAGACGTCATGACCACAAGGCCCTGACGCTCACCGTTGCTTTCAAAATGTGGCGTTCTATCCATAATGTTCCGTGGTGATCGATGTAGCTCTCGTGAGGACCTGTATCTAACGGGCAATGCGTTATTTGAAGTGCGGAGGTACCTACGGTATTAACAGACAGTCTCTCCCACAGCCTGGTTTTATTGTACTGTTCGATGAGAGAATATTTCGCACAGAGAGATTAGATTCCGATACGTATGACGTCCTTACCCGTTTACACACACAAATGTAGTTTTATACGAGTAATGATCCTTCACACACCAAGAACGTGCTTTTATATCCAATGTCAAACTTACCCGCCATCTTACGGTTCTGCTGTTGAAATACTCATTATCTATGTCATAAACAAAGGCTAGCGTCTTTCAGTAGTAAGATATGAGGATGTTACAAAAGCTTAATTCCATTCTCTTGTAAAAACTGTTGCTTCAGTGAAACAAAAAGTGTTTTTGGACACTTGTTGATAAATCACTAAAATGTTACAAGTCAATGATTCCCAAAATTTGGGGGGCTTTGAGGTAGGAGTTGCGTACACTACTTTTAATCATAAGAGCAAATCGTGTGTTGCACTCTTCCGATTTGCTCTTCTTTCGTATGTTTTATTTATTTATCTAAAAATGACCAATTATTTATTTGCATATTCACTTGTAGTCACAAAGGCAATGGGAGAGTACTGATAGTCAAATATTGAGGAGCCGTCCCTTTAATGAGGCTTTAAAACTACACTTTCTGTGCAGGACCAATTTATCTCCATTAAATATAAGTTTTTGGTACATACATTGTGTACTTTAATGAGAGTTGCGTTTTTTGTGTACGAAAACTGTAACTATCACTTATGGTTTACCGGTCATGCATATCTCCGTGATATGTATGTCAAGGGGAAGAGCAACGATTACTTATAACTCAGAATTACTTTTAAATGAAGTTTTGATTATCCATCATATTTAACGTAATACAGTGTACCTGCATGTACAAAGGCTTACAAATAATAAAGATACCTATGTACAGAGCAAACCTTACTTAGAAGCTGATACGCTTGTTAGTTTGGCTTGTTTCAAAGTGCATACAACTCATTTTGCAAAACATATTAAAGAACTTAAAGATTTTCACTACAACTTTTCTCACTGATGTTATGCTTACACAGCTCTTGGTTCAAGAGATACCGAGCTCCAATAATACTCAGTGTGAGTTATCTGGACAAGATTTTTTCGGGGTTTTCCGTCACTGATGAATACAATTACGAGAGTGATCTGAAATGTTTCTGACCTCAACATGAAGATGGCAGCACTCTTAAATAAAAGCTACTGAGTTTTCTTAGTTGATCTGTTGACAGTTACTCACCAAAGTTTCAGCTATTTTGGACGTTCAATTGTTATGTAACAGTTGTTTGAGTTAATTGATGTGAATGGTTTTTATGAAAATGGGTAAAATGAAGTATCGATTTGCCATTAAGTATTTGTTTTTGAAGGTTAATACGCCTACGCAAATCAGAGATGAGTTGGATTCTGTGTATAGGGTCCCTGCACCATCATTTACCACAGTGAAATTTTGGGCAGCCGAATTTGAAAGTGGCCGTAAGAGCTTGGGAGACAATGAAGGTTCGGGCATTCAAAAACTGCAACTACCGACTAAAACATTGTCATACTTTAGGAAATGGCGCTCGACGACCGCTGACTTAAAGTGAGAGTGATAGCAGAGGCAATGAACATATCAAAAGAATGTGTTTGTCACATATTAAATCAACATTTAAACATGAGAAGGCTGTCCGCGTGCTGGGTGCCGCGTTTCCTCACGCATTGTCCGCTCAAATCCCTATCCCTGTGACACATCCCTCTGACTACCAGAAAACAAGATTGAAGAAGTAGAAATAAGTGCGGAAGACTTTACATACATTTTTGAAAATATTGCTGCTGTTCCAATGTTGATAAAGAAAACATTGAACATGACGGAGGTTGTAAACCGATTAGAGAGGAAGGCACTATTGCAGTTTTACTGGAAATAAAGAGTACTGAGTTTCAGACAATGTTGATGAACTAGCTGTGGTTATGACCCACACACAAGCAATAACAAACGGAGACATTTTTCCTTTTACGTGAGTCAAGCCGAAACATTCCCAAGTGAACTTGTAATGTTAAAGCGAATGCGAGATCACGCTGCTTGTAAGCAATACACCAAACTGAGACGACAGAAGTTCACTGCCCAGTTTACTACCCACCAGTTTGTAGCTATATTGTGTACAGTACAAATACATAGGTTATTACAGTACATACAGTGTATGTGTTTTTAGGTAAAAGTGTGCTGCTGGTCACTTCTCAACTCCATTAAAAATATTTCGGATATGTTCTGCGTACATGATTTTTAATACCTTTACGTCATTCTCTGGACAACCCGGATTTCGTTTCCTCACATCGGCCCTGGTTCTGGATACCAAGGTAAACGAGATTACTGAACTTATTATTTATATTCCTGACAGGAGGATTCACCTTCGTTGAGACTTCGCAGATTCCTGTGTCACATTCTTGGAGTCTCTACTCAGGTGCTCCTTTGCGTGTAATGTTCAGGGTAATACTGGACCTCAAGGACGCTGCATATCTTTCGGGTTTTTAATTCTAACACATTCTTAATGCCAGGTGTAGTTTGCAATTTCAATTTAAGAAATTTTACTGGAAAAGGTGTGTAACATCAACTCTCAGACACTGAAGTAGGGAATTCAAATTTGCTTTGAAAAACAAATGTTAACTCATACACATTTGTAACGCTTCAAATATAGCTCAGTAATCAGAAGTTACACTACACAAAATCAACACTAACATGTTTCAATTTAAGCAATGTAATTGCAATTTAATATAATTACATATAGTTCCTTATGGCTGAGGCAGTTATTATAGTTTATGAACATTGTAGCTTGTCTGTAATTTAACATAATGCTGTTATCAAACATACTTTTGTACCACAGATAGAAAAAGAAATGATGTATCAGATAGGTTGACAAAATAAAACACAGATATGCACACGAAAGTAGTCCTCGGTAGACAGTTAAACTGATATTTAAGAATATGTGGTTATGAACTTTCAGCGACTTATTGTTTGCATTCAACGTTATTAATACTTCAGATTCAATAATCTCGAAGGCACATAGCACAAACAGAGAACTATAGCTTGCGTCAACCTGAAAAGGCAGCATGGAAGTAAAGGGGATATATCTCTCTCTCTTTCTCTCTCTGTTTAATACACGCGAATTCTCACTAGTAAAGCCCGAATTTTAAGTAATAACAATTTAAGGAATATGTAACTAAATATGTAATAAGAAATTATATGTAAAATAAAAAATGTTATTTCTTTGCTATAAAAACAAATCCACATATCCAAATGTCAAATTTAAATTTTAATCATTTCACTTCTGTTAAAAGTACAATACTGAAATACAAGAGCCAACTTTTCAAGCATTTAAGCCATATTGGATCAGTGTCCAAAGTTAATTATAGTCATATACTTTTCGAATGTTATGGTGTCATGCGTAATCTTCTGTCTGATAATATGTTTTTGTAAATTGAAAAGGATCGCTCAACTTCGCAAGAAGTCAACGGTGCATAGTTACACAGAGGGATTGTGCCAGGAAGAACATTTTTAGGGGATTCTACATTTTCTCCATTAGATAAGCGAGAAAGAGTAACAGGAGTTGGTCATCCAGGTTTTTTTTTTTTTTTTTTTTTTTTTTTTTTTTAAGCACAAGCTGCATTTTAGTGGACACTGTACTACCCATTTTGCCTGGTACAACAAGGTCCTTTTGAACTGCATCTTCCATTTTTTCCACAGCATTTTGGAGAGGCATACCTGAAGTTTCCAGTTTCTTGACACTGTCGGGAAGCCAGCTGATGTGACTTGCGATGTATGAAACTGAACTGAGCACTTAAGAACTGCTGAGTGCTGACAAGCATTCACTCACTCACACTGCAGGATCAGAAGAAAAGTTCACAATCACTGACCTCACACTTTCGAAGTGCTTACTGTAGAAAATTACAGTTTCGATCCATGTTGCCCACCTTGTTATCACTGGCTCTAGAAGCAAAGGTACATCAGGTAGCTGCTCCTTGTAGCGTTGTACACGATAAGGACATTTTATGAAAACCTTCTTCGTTGCTGATATCAGTGTATTTACTTTTGGAAATTCATGTGTAATTGTCTCACTCAGTCACTGGAATGCATGAGCCATACATGTAACATGCACTAAGTTTGGATAAAATACAGTAAGCGATTTCCCCGCTTTTAAAATGTAAGGAGCGACATATGTGTACATTAGGAGGGTCCTCACTTCTTTTACCCAGTCTAATCATAGTACCTTAAGTCCATCATTAATTAATGTAGCAATTGTTGAACTATTTGTTACCTCCAAATGTTTTTGATCAATTAAGTAGGGTTTTGATGCAGCTTCGAAGGCCAACTTGCCAACTATTAGATCAGCGATAAAACGGCCTGAAGCAGCCGTCGTCTCATCAGTAGAAATGCATATAGGTGAGTTGCCTATGTCAATTCTAATTTTTTCTAATACGTAAATGTCTAAATGCAGGTACCTGAAGTTTGTTCCAGGGTATGTTCGTTGCAACCAACGGCATACAGAGTTATTTCTAAAATTCACTATTAGATCATGTAGTCTGACGCTGCAACTGTGTAAGTAATACCTGTTCCTCTGAAGAAACTTGTTTATTTGTAATATGCCGACTGCTTCGTAAGTGTTGTTCCATTTGAGATTTCATCCTACACCCAATACGTTTATCACAAGTTTGGCTGAGGTCTGTTTTTCCATCAGTTATTAAAGCACTGTCAACTAAAAATCCACGCTTTTAGCTTTGTAGACAACGAAGGCTCAACCGATGTCATGGCTAAATTAAATGCAACTGACTGTTAAAAATTCTGAAGCGTTTCACGTTTGAAAACAAGAAAGAAAGTATGTTTAAAACAAGTCATTGTTGTCGGAATTGGACACGTACAGTTTAGCTTTGTATGCAGCGGAAATGAGTAGAATTGACGGCAATGCTTGAGAAGCACAATTATAAAAATGGCAATGGTTTCTTCTTTCTCGCTTTGTAAAGTAAATAAATGGTATCGACAAAAATTTATAATCATTCAGAAAAAAACATTAAAATATGTAAAATCATGTACCTACTATGTTGTTAAATTGTATTATAGCTCTAAATATGTAAAATATGCAATTTAAAATGTCTGAATAAGGGTTTTTACAGTTTAATTCGTCGACATTTTAGCTTCCTTTATAATTACCTACACAAAAACAGAATGCTATTCCATAAAATCCGGGCCCTACTCATTGGCTTCGTCCTTTATTTGCCCTTGCGTTGTTGCCAACTCCCAAATAACATGGTATAAATAATTATTAGTAATAATTTAAAGCTCTGAACACACTGCCTTATGCAATATTTTCTCTATCAGGTTATGTCATTTATATAGTCATTTTGTCTTTCTATGAACCCAATGTTTTCGAAAAATACTTGTTTTTCAGTAAAGGTCTGATATTTGCTCTTGGTATGTTCAACATAAATCTTAACGCTATAATACTATAAAATGTTTTCTTAGGTAGAGAAGACTACAGTGCTCCTATCTACCAAGTCTGACTTCTCCATCTTAAATCAGACGAGTGTTATAATTTTTATATGTTAGTAGAGAGAAGGCAATGCGATACATTAAAAGTAAACATTGTTTGCAAAAACGAATTCTTTGAGTATGTTTATAGCGAATGAAAGATTGTGAAGTGTTACGTGAAGCTATTTAACAGTTTCTTAAATACTTATAATTATGGAAGAGAAAGCTAAGAAAAGACGAAATATTGGTAAACAAAGAAGTAAGGACCGTACGTTAGTATTGAGTTTCTTACGTTACTTTTCAAGCAAAATGAGTATCAGTAACGCAGTGTAAGAAACAGCTAAAGCTACCGGGTGTTCAGAAACACTAATATATAGAGTGAAATGTCCCCTAAGAACCTAAACAAAAAAAAATCAAAAAGGGCAGGGAAGCAAAAGAAAGCTAGGTAAAAAAAGGTAAACAAATAAAATAAGGAGTTAAAAAAATTATTCATAATGCAATATGATGGAATAGTGCAAAGCGGAATGTGGCGTATTGTTAACTCTTTTCTGCTTAATAACATTCCACCCTCGCTGAATCTAGTTTTGGCAAGGGTAAACAGTGATGACAGCCTGTATTAATGATTATCATTTACAGTACAATATTAAACCGTCCAACCGGTCGCTGCCGAGGTTGAAGTTGCGATTGTACGTGTAGTACATGTGGCAATAGGGCGCTCCGTAAAGGCCTGTACTGTCTTCTAAGCGTGAGACGCGATATAGCTGATGTTTCCTGAATTTAGAAACAACCTCAATTGCATTTCTATGGCAGGTGTCGTCAGCAACTTGAAAATGACATCGATATAGTTGAAGCATCGAGCTATCAGTGCTTGTCAACTCTTCAGGAATCCATCTTTTTAGCAGTGAATACCCATCCTCGAAATGTACTTTCGCCATGCAACTTCTGGTCAACATAAATACCACATTAAAAACACAGTAAGATTAGTAGATACTATTTCCGGGAAAGTGCATGCGCATTTTACTCTTGTTTACATTTGTTTGTAGCACTTAAAAGTACAAAATTAAATTATCTCTTTCTTTCTTTGCTTTTTTATTTACTTTATTCATTCATTCATTCATTCATTCATTCATTCATTCATTCATTCATTCATTCATTCATTCATTCATTCATTCATTCATTCATTCATCCACCCATCCATCCATCCATCCATTCATTTATTCATTCATTTATTCATTTATTCATTCATTTATTCATTCATTTATTCATTTATTCATTTATTCATTTATTCATTTATTCATTTATTCATTTATTCACTTATTCACTTATTCACTTATTCACTTATTCACTTATTCACTTATTCACTTATTCACTTATTCATTTATTCATTTATTCATTTATTCATTTATTCATTTATTCATTTATTTTAAATTATACACCTACTATTACAGACATTAATTCCTTTAGCTTATCCTATCAAATATTTTCGAATATGTACGAAAACAAAGCACCCACAGTCATGTATCCCATCCCATCTCATCCCATCCCAACCCATCCGGATCCATACACATCTAAATAATATAAAGTGAGATATCAACCTTAAATTGCACATTCAAGATGGCGGCTGATACCTTTAATTAGCCTAATTAATTGGTATGTTAAAAGAAGGAGTTTCTTGAGAGAAAGCAGCAGTTAACTTATTAAGCATATAACCGCTAGGTTAATTGAAAATTAAATGTTGCCAATATTCTGATTGAACTTAACGGTCCAATTCGCCTGGATATCAACATTCTAAAAATTTAGATAAAAGATTCATATATCGTATCAAATTGGAGTGTAAGCACAGAATACAAACCCACTTATGTAATCGGATATGAGATATCGAATCGGTAGATATATTTACTTACTCGGCCACAATAATTTGCATTTCAAAGCAAATCACCATCACAGCAGACCCACCTGCAGACATCTTTTGCTTATATTTATATAGTCTTGATCTTAAAATAATTCTTTTGTTTGCAATTGAATCTCATTTATACCAAAGAAATCCATTAGATAAACACTAGACAAAGTGTTACATTCATCACCCCACAGTTTTCAGAAAGGAGTATATTATGAAACTATCAAAATATTTAAAGATCTTCCCAATGATCTTAAAGGAGAAAATGTTAATTTCAATGCTTTTGAAATTGCTGCTACAGAGTGCCTCTACTCAGAATCATTTTATTCTGTACAAGGATATCTGAATGAGAAATTATCCTAATTACGCTTATGTAACACTGTAACTAGAACCTAGATTGTTCCAATGACAAATCAATGTCAAATTACCTTTGATGTCCGTTCTAAAGCTATTTTAATGTACGTGTATTAAAGAATTAACAATAAAAGCTATCCGTTGTAAATTAATATAATAAAACATTTGGACGTACTGGTAAATTTCAAATAAAAGTCTAAAAAATTAAACTGCCAAATTGTATTCGTATGTATACATTTGTTAGTCTTCTAATTGCATGGAAGTATTTTAGCTTATATTTGCATATCATTATTTCTGCCTTATTTCTCATATTTCCTGTATATAAAGTGCGTTTTATGTTGAATGTTCAACCTTGTATGCACTAAACTGTGCATATATTTGACATGTTCAATGTTCACAAGCCTTTGTGGTTACAAGTGAACGTACTGAACCTAAATCAATCAATCGAACTCTTTTAACAAAAAAGAGTTTCCCTTGATTCATTTGCATATTAAAAAGAAGCCGCAATTCTGAATATCATAATAACAGAAACCTTACTTTTTTTTTGCTCCATTTATAGACCGCCTTGAATTCCAATGACTCATATCGACAGCCGTTATGATTTGGAACACATCGAAGCTGTACTTCGGTTTATAATCATTAGATCACACACACACACACACACACACACACACACACACACACACACACACACACACACACACACACACACACACACACACACACACACACACACACACATTTGCACTGCCGCCCATAGTTCCAGACTCTGGGGAAGATGAGGAATTATCTTTGCCGGAGAAACATCTCCACACCCACCGCCGGGAAACGAACCCCGGGCCCCTTGCTCGTTAGGCAGGAGCTCCACCGACTGAGCTACGCGGCCAGACAAGGGAAATTTTATTTGAATATGGACAAGGTTGATTAACGTCCTAAACTAAATTAAATTAGAGTATCAGAATAATTCATCTCTAAAGTGATTAAGGGTAAGCGTGATAGGAACGGCAAAAAACATGTCTTTAATTGTGGTTACAAATAGGGAGGGGTCGATACCACATTTTCTCAATACTGGATACTGATATACGATCTTACTCGATATTGATATACGATACTCGATACCTTGATAGTCGATACCGTCATTTCTACTTCTAGATCCTATACAAAATAGAATTTTGGAGAACTGTGTAATCCCAATAAAATTAAATAGGTGTACATAATTTTAATGAGACAAAACCTAAAACCACCAGTGTTGTTAGTTTTAAAACCTACATTAGATATTTAAAAGTAAAAAAGCAACTTTTATAATCTTTTTATTTCGGAAATACTAGCATTTTCACTTTTTAGGAACAAGTCTACATATTTTTCTAATCTACAGGATTCTTACTGCACGAAATAGCCTTTCAGAAAAAACTGCTGCACGCGGCGGATACAAATATTTAGCGACTAATTGTTTTTTGGTTCTGGATATTGAGAATTTGTTTTCCAGTAATCGAGTGCACTAAAAAGAGGAGATGACCAATCGTCGTTGAGATATGTAGTGATTTCTTCTTGGGAACTGGTAACTGACACTGAATTTGACACACCAGTATTATATTCCTCCATAATGTTACTGTGTAAGGACGATATTCCTGGCATCTTCTCGGGCTTTGCAAGGTTTTGCTTGCGGCAGTAGTATTTTGTGATTTTCAAATAAATATGGCAGAATCACCACGGAAGTATCGAAAAAGCACCTAGCGAACTTTTGAAGTGTGGTTCGATGTGGATATCATGTCGTGAGTATCGAGGTATCGCAAGTATCCAGGATCCATCCCCAGTTACAATACTTCTGTTGCCTATTCGCACAATCAAATAAAGTATGTGGACTAACGGCATAACGACCATTCAGGTACAAGGGCATGAGAGAGATGTCGCCATCTCATGTTTATACGATAAAACGCAAAAATGTGGCCAGAACTAATTCATTTTTCTTGTAAAGCATGTAGACTCAGAAAAGTAGAATCAGAACTTCTAGGTTCCTGACCCAAATTGCCTTCCGAATTCATACGCCCTTAAATAAGTTTCCTTTGACCGCTTTCCTCAATAGTTTTCACTTAAATTAGCTGTTCTTCCGTAACATTCCCTTCTTCTTATTATTCTAAAACGAATCAATATTTAAACAAGTCTTTCTAGACTAGAACGGTAGAGTCAAAAAACACACTTCTTCAAATATATTTAGTAATTTGTGCTGAAATTTTAATATATATGTATATATAGGTATATAAAAGTCCGCCTCGGTAGCGTAGATGTTAGCACGTCTGCCTCACGTTCAAGAGGTCCCGAGTTCGAATCTCGGTCAGGGTGAGTTACCTGGATAAGGATTGTTCCGGGGGGTTTCCCTTATCCTTCAGGACGAATGTCGGGTAACTCAAAGCTCCATGGACCCTGGGATCACTTGAGCACCATTTCACCCAATTCATTCACCGTCCGATGTAACTTAACGTTGGGGCGGACGTAAAAAAACCTATATATAGGTATATATAACTATATATTTATATATATCTTTAATTTAAGTCCTCCAAAATTGTGCAACATCGGATGATGAATGAAATGAGGGAAATGATGAATAAATGAACCCAGTGTCCATAGAGCTTAGAGTTACCCGACATTCATCTCTCAGGATGAGGGAAAACTCCAGAAAGTCTTATCTAAATAATTCACTCTAAACGAGTTTCGCTCTCGGGATCCCATACACCATGTAAAAATATAAAAATGTTAAACATTAAATTGTAAGTCTGTAACAGTAACACTCACCTCACTAAAAGAAGTCTTCACATATACCGTGAAGCTCCAGGGTCCATGGAGCTTTGAGTTACCCGACATTCGTCCTGAAGTATAAGGGAAACCCCCCGGAAAAGTCCTTATCCAGGTAACTCACCCTGACCGAGATTCGAACTCGAGACCTGTTGAACGTGAGGCAGACGTGCTAACATCTACGCTACCGAGGCGGACTATATATACCTATATATACATATATATTGAAATTTCAGCACAAATTACTAAATATATTTGAAGAAGTGTGTTTTTTGACTCTACCGTTCTAGTCTAGAAAGGCTTGTTTAAATATTGATTCGTTTTAGAATAATAAGAAGAAGGGAATATTTTCTATCACACAGGAGCCTCACTGCACAAAATAGTCTTTCAGAATAAACTGTTGCACGCGGCGTATAGAAATATTTAGCGACTAATTGTTTTTTGGTTCTGGATATTGAGAATTTGTTTTCCAGTAATCAAGTGCACTAAAAAGAGGAGATGACCAATCGTTGTTGAGATATGCAGTGATTTCTTCTTGGGAACTGGTAATTGGCACTGAATTTGACACACCAGCATTATATTCCTCCATAATATTACTGTGTAGGGACGACATTCCTGGCAACTTCTCGGGATTTGCTACGTTTTGCTTGCGGCAGTAGTATTTTGTGACTTTAAAATAACATAAGAATTACAGAATCACCACCGAAGTATCGAAAAAGCACCTAGCGAACTTTTGAAGTACGGTTCGATGTGGATGTCATTTCGAGGTATCGAAAGTATCCAGGATCAATCGCCAGTTACAATACTTCGGTTGTCTATTCGCACAATCAAATAAAGTATGTGGACTAATGGCATAACGACCAATCAGGTATAAGGGCATGAGTGATGTCGCTATCTCATGGTTATACGATAAAACGCATAAATGTGGCTAGAACTCATTTACTCTTCTTGTACAGCAAGTAGACTTGAATTTGGCACACGATTTAAATTTGTCAAAAGTAGAATCCGAAGTTATAGGTTCAAGGCTGTAACAATGGAAATTACTTGCACCAGGGAAAAAATTACAGAGATTTGAAACTGTCAGAAATTTGTAAAATATTTCTGAATGGAAGAGAATATATATTTGCGTAGACATCCACGGTTTAATAAGTAAGCTAGCAATTACGCTTAATCCAGATGACTGGCGACTGTTTATGCATTCATCAAATTTAGCTTAATACCTGTGTTACTTCATAATGGTAAAGAAGTTGCATTTGTTCCATATTTTCTTTCTGTAGGTCTTAAAGGAAGTTGTGAAATTATGGTTAAGTTTGGCCTTGCTTTAAAATATGAGGTTCATTGTTTAAAAACATGTGGTGCTGAGGTTTGCTGCTTGGTTTACAAGCGGGATTCATAAGACATTGTCCTGTGTGCCTCTGTATGTATGTATGTATGTATGTATGTATGTATGTATGTATGTATGTATGTATGTATGTATGTATGTATGTATGTATGTATGTATGTATGTATGTATGTATGTATGTATGTATGTATGTATGTATGTATGTATGTATGTATGTATGTATGTATGTATGTATGTATGTATGTATGTATGTATGTATGTATGTATGTATGTATGTATGTATGTATGTATGTATGTATGTATGTATGTATGTATGTATGTATGTATGTATGTATGTATGTATGTATGTATGTATGTATGTATGTATGTATGTATGTATGTATGTATGTATGTATGTATGTATGTATGTATGTATGTATGTATGTATTTTTTTTTTTTTTTTTTTTTTTTATTTTTTTATTTTATTGAACTTTAACAGCATGCCCCGTTACGGAGTAACATTACATGCATTTAATTACATAGATACATTATAAATAGTAATCACATTTTGATATTATTTTACAATAGTTTTTTAAATATTAGAATTTAAATGTTCAATTCACGTATTGTTTTAAAATAAAAATTGTTTACAAGTCGATTGAATTAACATATATACAAAAAGCTTTCAAATGTTTATTTATAAGGTTTTGGTTTGACACTGGCCAATTTCCTCCATTCTTGTGTACTTCTTCAATCAACTTGTCCCTCTGATGTTTTGTGTCTCTACATTCATAAATGAGGTGGTTTGCGGTCTGCTGTGGGCTATTGCAGGTGCATTGGGGATCATCTATGATATGAAATCTATACAAGTAAGCTTTAGTTTTTCCATGTCCTGATACCATTGCAGTGAATGTCGCTGTTAATGGTAGTTTTGTCTTAAGACGATCCTTTATCAAAGGGAAGAATGATTTGGTAAGGGCTCCTTTACTTGTACTGCTCCATCTCTGTTGCCACTGTAGATGTCCTGCCCTCTCTATTTCAGTTTTCAAAGAAGATTTTGGTACCTTGTTGTAAATAGTCTTTATTTCGATGTCTTCAGCAGCTGATTTTGCTAATATGTCTGCTAGCACGTTACCAGTAACTCCTGCATGTGCTTTCACCCAACTAAAGTGTATTGTCCACTGATTTCTTTCTAAAGTTCCTAGTCTATTAAGTGTCTCCTCAGGAATATAATTGTGTTTATTGTTGTTTTGTAAGGTGGATAGTGCCACCTGACTATCTGTAAATATGGCTACAGTCTTCTCTTTGTTCAGCGTATTTGCCATGTTTTGTAGCTCTTCAAGTGCTTTCAAAATAGCCAGTTGTTCGGCCTGATTGTTTGAACACCTTCCATCCAGCCTGAATTGCAGTTGTCGAATTACAGTATTGTGCTTGTACAGAACTACAGCAGCCCCGACTTTTTCATCTGATTTACTCCCATCCGTAAAAATTTGAAAGACGTATGCCCCATCATCCTCAACTGCTTTTATATGAGGTCGTTCTGCTGGATGGTTCCAGACGCTTGGTGGTAGGGGTGCATCATAGTCACGTTCACTGTGTATATCATTATACAGTTTTATTTTGCCTTGTATTGTTATACCAATTGGCTGGATGCCGGCAATAACACAAGATGCATCATAAGAAATTGTCCTATATGCCTTCGTCATTTTTATATTGAACAATCTCTGAATCCTCTCGAATTTTTTAATGTTCTTCTGCTTTTCTAGGGCAAATCCCCACACAGGAGCACCATAAGTTAAAATAGGTTCTATTGCGCCTTTATAAATAGTTTCTAGCGCCTTATTTCCCAGTCCCCAAGTGAGTTTTGCGCACTTGGAAAGATTATGCAGAAGTCGTAGTGCTTTGTCATGTACTTGATCTATGTGGTGATCAAAGCTAAACTTCCTATCAATGTAAATACCAAGATATTTAATAGCATCCACTTGTTCCAGAGTTTTATTGTTCAGATATATGCTGATTGCTTCATTATGATTAGTTTTCTTCTTTGATATTACCAAAACTTTTGATTTTGAGTCGTTAAACTGGATTTTATTTTCTTTAGCCCATAACTCAATTTTCTTTATGTCCTGATTTGAAAAATTTTCAGCATCTAATATACTTTTTCCTTTTGTCATGACAAGTAAATCATCAGCAAATGCTATTACCTCTGTCCGCGTTGTAAATTCCAATTTTAGCAAAGAGTTATATAGTATATTCCAAAGTCCAGGCCCACAACAAGATCCTTGCGGACAGCCTCGCTGGACCTGTACTTCAGTCCTGAATTCATTCGTAGAGAGAGTTGCTTTCCTATTTTTAAAATAATCCTTTGTAAGTTGGTACAAATTTCTTGGGCACTTCATCTCTCTTAAGTTATTTAAGACACTAGGCCACCAACATGCATCAAAAGCTCCTTTCACGTCCAAACTCACCAAAACAACATAACCAAAAGATTTTAGCTCATCTTCAATGAATACCTTCAGCGCCATTGCTGCATCTGTCGTGCTTTTCTGAGCTTTAAATCCAAATTGTCTTGTACTGTAAAGGTTTCTCGTGTTAATATGATATTCAATCCTATTTATCATTAACTTTTCTAAAACTTTACCGCATATGTTCAACAAGCTGATTGGTCGATATTTTGTTATCGTTACACTATCTTCTTTGCCTGGCTTTACTATAGGAACTATAGATGAACGCTTCCATCTTTCTGGAAAAATTCCTTCCATAAGACATTGATTATATATTGCTGTAAAGAAATATGGGAACATTTTAAAAGCATTTAACAGAATATCACTAGATATTCCATCTTCTCCCGGTGACTTTTTTGGATTGAAATTTTTTAATACAACCCAAATCTCATTAGGTGTAAATTCCTTGTCATCTGGGGTACTAATTACTTCCTCTGCAAGCCTCCTTAGGTCTTTTTGTCGTTCAGTATCATCTTGTACCCTATCCTCCGGAATGAAGTTCTCCAGCATATACTTTAATGTGCTTGGTATATCTTCAGTGTAGGTTCCATCTTCTCTTTGCAATGTAGTAAGTGAATTCTGATATCTTATTTTATTGGCTGCGATCTTATAGACTACAGTCCAAGGATTAGTCCCATCAGTTACATTACAAAATTCCCTCCAGGATTTAAACTTTTCGTCATTTATTTTCCTTTGGTATTGCCGATTACCTTCCAAGTACTGATTCCTTCTTTCTTCTCTTAACTGCTCATTATTAATAGTTCGTTGATATCGTCGTCTTAATGCATTTACCTTTTTCCTCAATATGGTTAGTTCAATGGTCCACCAGGGAACTGATTTGCCTTTAATTGCCTGCTTCTTACCCCTGCTTACTCTAAACGCTTCCCTGCATGCAGCTTCCATACTATTGTAGAACATTTCAATTGTATATTCAACATTATTTTCTTTTACTTTATGGGCGAGCTGTTCATCCACACTCTGTCCATTGCCCAGACAATTAAAATTTTTGGTCAGCTTTCGTGGCAACGTTTCCTCAAATGTCTTATAATTTTCTGGTCTAGTTATATATTTAATTCCCTTTAATGTACGAGTTTGGGTTTTGATTGCATTTCCTATTGTGAACGATATTATCTTATGATCAGAGCAGCTTTCTTGCTCTCCAACGGTCCATTCCCTTACATCTCTAAGGAGTTTGTCATTAACGATAGTCAAATCGACCCAACTCCTTCCAGTTTGGGATTCAAAAGTTGGCAAGCCGTTGTTTTCATTCATGATATGTAAATTTGTTGCTGTAATGAATTCTTCAAATATTCTACCACGCTGATTAGTTATTATATCATGCCAAAGTTTGTTTCTGGCGTTACTATCTGCTAGTATTATCAGACCCTTTCCTTTAATATGCTGGAGAATATTTTCAATCTTGTTAATGTCATCTTCTATATTCAAGTGCCCATCAAAGTACATACAAGCTGCAAAAAATGTTTTCTTATTATATACAACCTGTATAACAACACAATCACTGTCGGAAAGCTGACCAATGGTAGTTACGTCAATATTTTTGTTGTTTATAAATATTGCTGCTCGTTTACCCGTAGTACCAACTGTATATATTCTAAAATGTAATGGTACACCTGCTGGTTTATTGTTAATCAAGTAGGGCTCCTGAATAAATACTATATCTATAGCTTTTTCATTCACAAGCTGTACCAAATTAGCAGTCGCAATCCTTGAATGTTTCAAGTTAACCTGAAAACATGTTAATCTGTATCTATCCATTTTAATAGTCGGTATTGTCTTTTAGCCGCCTAAGTGTTGCTTGATAACAGGAGCAATTCGTATCCAGTGCAGAATGATTTTCTGACACTTTGTTGTCTCTGTTATATTTATTATACGTTACACAATTAATGCATTTATATGCAGCTCTGTTAGCAGTACATTCCTTTAGAGCATGCTTCTCTGCGCAATTTGGACATGTTTGCTGTCCTTTACAGTCCTGCGCACGATGATTATATTTACAGCAATTGAAGCAACGCCCAGCCTTGACATAATCATCCCAGTTACACATATTCCATCCTATTTTTAATCTTTTGCCAAGTATTTCCCTCCGTACAGTTGAAGTGACTTCAGCAACCAAATTCAAATTCTTTTTCCTATCATGAAAGGAAAATTTAGGCTGAATCTCTGTGCTGAAATTCTCCAGCTCTGTATTTTGTGCTGTTAAAACCTCCACAGCATTCTCCGTTGTTATCTCATCTGGTATATTGAAAATAATTATTCTTGGATTTCTTTTCTTCGAGACGGTAGCCTCAAGCTCCTCTCCACACTTATTATTAATATTGTTGCAAATAGTATCTACTTCAGCTTTATTGTTCGATTGTATTAGAACTTGTCCGTTCCTCAATGCCTTTACAGACTGAACACCAACCTTCATCTCTACAGGATTAACCTTAGTTTTCACCAGTGTCTTTATATATTCCACACTTTGATTATTCTTGCTCCGAACAAGCAGTTTAAAGCACTTAGAGTCCCCTGTACGTGCAGCGCCAGTCAACACCGAAGCATAACTCCTTTCTACCCCAAATTGCTCCACAACCCGTTCGGAAGATATCACCCCAGGTGTCACTTGTGATGCTATTCTCGCTCTCTTGCCAACACTCAACTGTTCCTGATAGTTCTGCACTGCCATTTGTAAACTTTCGGTTTCATTTTCCTTCTGATTCACGATGTCTTTCATTTTTGTAAAATATTTACGTAAACTACTTACCGACTTCACAATATCCTGCTTCAAATCTTGACGCAAGTTTTTACTAGCCTCCGTAACATTTAAGAGCATTCTAAAGGCACTCTCAATACCCTCACTAACTTCATCCACCATTTTGAAATCTCTTGTTTATTATTCCTTGTTAACTCAAACGAAACATATGTATGTATGTATGTATGTATGTATGTATGTATGTATGTATGTATGTATGTATGTATGTATGTATGTATGTATGTATGTATGTATGTATGTATGTATGTATGTATGTATGTATGTATGTATGTATGTATGTATGTATGTATGTATGTATGTATGTATGTATGTATGTATGTATGTATGTATGTATGTATGTATGTATGTATGTATGTATGTATGTATGTATGTATGTATGTATGTATGTATGTATGTATGTATGTATGTATGTATGTATGTATGTATTTTTTTTTTTTTTTTTTTTTTTTTTTTTTTTTTTTTTTTTTTTTATTGAACTTTAACAGCATGCCCCGTTACGGAGTAACATTACATGCATTTAATTACATAGATACATTATAAATAGTAATCACATTTTGATATTATTTTACAATAGTTTTTTAAATATTAGAATTTAAATGTTCAATTCACGTATTGTTTTAAAATAAAAATTGTTTACAAGTCAATTGAATTAACATATATACAAAAAGCTTTCAAATGTTTATTTATAAGGTTTTGGTTTGACACTGGCCAATTTCCTCCATTCTTGTGTACTTCTTCAATCAACTTGTCCCTCTGATGTTTTGTGTCTCTACATTCATAAATGAGGTGGTTTGCGGTCTGCTGTGGGCTATTGCAGGTGCATTGGGGATCATCTATGATATGAAATCTATACAAGTAAGCTTTAGTTTTTCCATGTCCTGATACCATTGCAGTGAATGTCGCTGTTAATGGTAGTTTTGTCTTAAGACGATCCTTTATCAAAGGGAAGAATGATTTGGTAAGGGCTCCTTTACTTGTACTGCTCCATCTCTGTTGCCACTGTAGATGTCCTGCCCTCTCTATTTCAGTTTTCAAAGAAGATTTTGGTACCTTGTTGTAAATAGTCTTTATTTCGATGTCTTCAGCAGCTGATTTTGCTAATATGTCTGCTAGCACGTTACCAGTAACTCCTGCATGTGCTTTCACCCAACTAAAGTGTATTGTCCACTGATTTCTTTCTAAAGTTCCTAGTCTATTAAGTGTCTCCTCAGGAATATAATTGTGTTTATTGTTGTTTTGTAAGGTGGATAGTGCCACCTGACTATCTGTAAATATGGCTACAGTCTTCTCTTTGTTCAGCGTATTTGCCATGTTTTGTAGCTCTTCAAGTGCTTTCAAAATAGCCAGTTGTTCGGCCTGATTGTTTGAACACCTTCCATCCAGCCTGAATTGCAGTTGTCGAATTACAGTATTGTGCTTGTACAGAACTACAGCAGCCCCGACTTTTTCATCTGATTTACTCCCATCCGTAAAAATTTGAAAGACGTATGCCCCATCATCCTCAACTGCTTTTATATGAGGTCGTTCTGCTGGATGGTTCCAGACGCTTGGTGGTAGGGGTGCATCATAGTCACGTTCACTGTGTATATCATTATACAGTTTTATTTTGCCTTGTATTGTTATACCAATTGGCTGGATGCCGGCAATAACACAAGATGCATCATAAGAAATTGTCCTATATGCCTTCGTCATTTTTATATTGAACAATCTCTGAATCCTCTCGAATTTTTTAATGTTCTTCTGCTTTTCTAGGGCAAATCCCCACACAGGAGCACCATAAGTTAAAATAGGTTCTATTGCGCCTTTATAAATAGTTTCTAGCGCCTTATTTCCCAGTCCCCAAGTGAGTTTTGCGCACTTGGAAAGATTATGCAGAAGTCGTAGTGCTTTGTCATGTACTTGATCTATGTGGTGATCAAAGCTAAACTTCCTATCAATGTAAATACCAAGATATTTAATAACATCCACTTGTTCCAGAGTTTTATTGTTCAGATATATGCTGATTGCTTCATTATGATTAGTTTTCTTCTTTGATATTACCAAAACTTTTGATTTTGAGTCGTTAAACTGGATTTTATTTTCTTTAGCCCATAACTCAATTTTCTTTATGTCCTGATTTGAAAAATTTTCAGCATCTAATATACTTTTTCCTTTTGTCATGACAAGTAAATCATCAGCAAATGCTATTACCTCTGTCCGCGTTGTAAATTCCAATTTTAGCAAAGAGTTATATAGTATATTCCAAAGTCCAGGCCCACAACAAGATCCTTGCGGACAGCCTCGCTGGACCTGTACTTCAGTCCTGAATTCATTCGTAGAGAGAGTTGCTTTCCTATTTTTAAAATAATCCTTTGTAAGTTGGTACAAATTTCTTGGGCACTTCATCTCTCTTAAGTTATTTAAGACACTAGGCCACCAACATGCATCAAAAGCTCCTTTCACGTCCAAACTCACCAAAACAACATAACCAAAAGATTTTAGCTCATCTTCAATGAATACCTTCAGCGCCATTGCTGCATCTGTCGTGCTTTTCTGAGCTTTAAATCCAAATTGTCTTGTACTGTAAAGGTTTCTCGTGTTAATATGATATTCAATCCTATTTATCATTAACTTTTCTAAAACTTTACCGCATATGTTCAACAAGCTGATTGGTCGATATTTTGTTATCGATGTATGTATGTATGTATGTATGTATGTATGTATGTATGTATGTATGTATGTATGTATGTATGTATGTATGTATGTATGTATGTATGTATGTATGTATGTATGTATGTATGTATGTATGTATGTATGTATGTATGTATGTATGTATGTATGTATGTATGTATGTATGTATGTATGTATGTATGTATGTATGTATGTATGTATGTATGTATGTATGTATGTATGTATGTATGTATGTATGTATGTATGTATGTATGTATGTATGTATGTATGTATGTATGTGTGTGGGGGGGCGGCAATCGTGTTACGCAAAAGCATTATATTATTTCGCGTTATGACTCTACCCAGGGTCAAATTGTTTTTTTTTTTTTTTATCGACACCTTTCACTCAACGAGCAACCAGTTTATTGCTGCAGTTCTATTCAATTCCATTCCAAGCCTGACCCTAACTCCCTTCTGAATCCATACACACTTGATTTACTTTTCTTTTGACAATTTCCTCAACAGTTTTCACTTAAATAAGCTTTTCTATACTAACATTCCGTTCTTCTTATTATTCTAAAACGAATCTATATTTAAACAGCTCTCATATGAGGCTAGGTCCACAAACATTATTACAGAAATAATTATTAACAATAATAACGCTATTAACATGGGTCCGAGTAACAAGCAACAAGGGAATATAAATAAGTAAAATAAATATATCTTTTAGATAATGAGCTTTAGAAGCGTTACACTGATTGATAGTCTTTCTAGACTAGAACGGTAGAGTCAAAAAACACACTTCTTCAAATAGATTTAGTAATTTGAGCTGAAATTTTAATATATATATATATATATATATATATATAATTTACGTCCTCCAAAATTAAGGAACACAGGGGGATGAATGAAATGAGAGAAATGATGCTCAAATGAGCCCAATGTCCATAGAGCTTAGAGTTACCCGACATTTATCTCTCAGGATAAGGGAAAACCCCAGAAAAAGTTATCTAAATAACTCACTCTGATCGGGTTTCGCTCCCGGAGCCTCTTGAATGTGAGTCAGACAAGCTACCATCATGTTACAGAGGCAATGCTTATATAAACATATATAAGAAACTTTTAAAATTCTTTTCGATATCCTGACCATCATGCTCGCACGTTGCCACTGTAGTTCAATGGTTAAGCGCAATCGAACCGAGACAGGGAGATCTGTGGTTCAAATCCAGTTTATGGTAGGGAATTTTTCAGCCTGACACGACTTTTCCAAGCGTTGCCCATAAATGGGTTGTGTGAAAGAATAATTAATTTGCATGAAATCTCAGTTTTTAAATATATTTTGGCGAACAATTGAAATGACGTTTGGGTTAAGATTTCGCCATTCCTTGTGGATGGGATCTATGTATTTTACAAAACTGCAAGTATTCTAATGAGGTGTGTGTGTGTGTGTGTGTTGTTTACGTGCTTAAACGTTTAGTCTACCTATAGTACGGTGAATGAATTGGATGAAATACAGCTCAAAGGATTCCGGCGTCCATGAAGTTTAGAGCTACCAGACATTCGTCTTGAAGAGTAAGGGAGAACCCTAGAAAAATCTTTATCCAGGTAACTCACCCTGACACAGATTTGAATTCGGGACCTCTTGAAGGTCAGGTAGACAGGCTACCATCTACACTACAGAAGTAGGTGACTGCGTGTGTGTGTGTGTGTGTGTGTGTGTGTGTGTGTGTGTGTGTGTGTGTGTGTGTGTGTGTGTGTGTGTGTGTAAATTGATATGTATATTAACATATAATGTATATGGTAAATCGTTTCTTGGTTAAATGATCAAAACAGGACATTCCACAAAAAGTTCAGGACAAGGGAATTACCAATAAAATGAAAGGAAAACGGAGACGGGAAGCCTCAGTATAAGAAACAATAAATTGAATACCTATATAAGGCCAATAGTTAGAAACTAGTTGTTTGGCCTTTTTTAGTTTTGAATTTATGTCCTCCAACTTTGCCATATCGGGCAAAGAATGAAGTGGGTGAAATGATACTCAAATAAACCCTGGCTCTATAGAGCTGAGATTTACCAGACATTCACCTTTCAGGATAACGGAAAACTCCGGGAAAATGCCTTATCCAGATAACTCACCTGACGCGTATTCGAACTCGGTATCTCTAGAACGTGAGGAGATATGTCAAATAATCGTAGAATGTATAAATAACCTCCGCGAAGTGTACCTTCATTCCAGGACATTTTTGCCAACAAAATTTTATAAAATAGGTTCATTAAAATTCTGTTACAAAAATTCAAACAGAATTATAATAACAATTGCGATATATCTTTCTTTATGAGAGCCAGAAAACGAAGATAAGGCATTAACAGTAGTTATAATGGTGATACTAATATCATCCAGTAAAAGAGCTTTTTAAACAATAATAGAAAAATAAATAAAATCACTAAAAGAGTGGTTATGTGGATGGTTGTGGAAGAATAGTTTACCCTGAAACGTCACTTATATGATCTGAGGTATCAGCTTGTTCCTTAATTTAGACTTAAATGTCAGTCGTCGTAAAAAAACTCTATTCCCACATCAGCGTTTCTGTCTATAAACATAACTAATAGTTTAGCCAATTTTGAAGTGCTGTAGAAAGCATTCTACACAGAAAATTTAACGCAATTAAATCAATTTTATAGATTATTAATTAGAGCTCTTTATTGTTTGTTTTAATAATAATGAAACAATGATCACCTAAATTAAAACTGACATTTTCCCACGCTTTGCTGTTTTCGCTACCAGATATCCTAACATTTTGCTACGCGCACGGTTGGCGACATTCCGCCAGAAGCAGTTCGAAGGGATGTACGCCTGATAGGAATTGCAGAACTCGAAGGCTTGGAGACAGATAACGATAACTTCCAAAATGTTGCTTTTCTCAATTTAAACCAGTTTTATCACCAGAGTCATTAACATTACTTTTTACCATCAAATGATTATTTTGATAGCTATTTCAAATACCTTTATATTTTGAGCTAGATAATAATTTTCACTTTAATAAAATATTATAGCCAGAAAACACCAGCTAATGTTCTATGTTTCTAACTTTTGGGGTTTCAACTGGAAATACATTAACTGACCCTAATATTTTATTCATTCATTGAGAATGGAGTTGTACACAGTTCCTTTTTTGAATATTCTGCGCATAATAATTGATTAAAGGAGAGAGAAGTTTATTTAAAATAATATCTTTCCAAGATAAACACTTAGCTCAGTAAGCCATAGATGAGTTTAAGTTAAAATCTGTAATAACCTGGAGGACATCTGTAGCGTAACTGGTAGTGCGTCTGGCTCACGTTCTATAGGTCATGTCTTCGAATCCCGGTCAGGGTGAGTTATCTGGATACATTTTTTTACCAGGGTTTTCCCTTACCCCAGTGGCGATGCGTGAAATTAAGCGCTAAAACCGCCGTTTCCCCAATATTTTCAGGATAAGAGGAAGAAAATGAATATAAAATCCATGTCTCACAATGTTTCATTTGCTCTGGATACATTTTCAAAATGTATTCGCAAACATCCGCGCTGCTACGGACGATTTAATAGCTTCTTAGATTCGAGTGATCAGATCCGCAAGCTCATTTAATACTGTATTTACGCATTCGTAACTTTGA
>CM060950.1:171258016-171270516 GCA_030765055.1 Mantis religiosa | reverse complement strand
GGATTTTATTACTGTTCTCATTGTTGCTGACTTTCCCAACATATGAGCCGGTAGTGGCTAAATATTCTTCTGCATTGGAAGAGAAACTAATAGACATCCACGGAAAACGTAAAGGAAACAATGTAACTCTGTCAAAACCTATCTTAGCTTGACTTCAATATTTTGAGTTATGCGCAATTTGCACAACAGTCTCTGTTCAGCATTACTTTAGATATCTTTCTAGTAACTTTAAGTACATCAGTCAGCAGTGGGTACAGAAGTAGACATTCAATATCGTAATCAAAACTTGAGGGAGAGAGAGAGAAATTTATAATCCCTATAGCAGGTAGCTGCAAGGTACTTATTTGTGGCGTATCGGGTAGATACTAAGTGATGAGGAGATAGGAGCTAAGCTTATTATTGTTCCAAGCTGTTCTACAAATGTAATTAATCCTTTATTAAAGATGTCAAGATCTGAAATTCATATGAATTATTGACAAAAAGTGGTGAATTCGAAGCATAGTAGACGCTAAAGGAATAGCGTATACCAAAACAGAAATAATTCTTAAAGGACAGTATGGAAGTAAATGTGATATATAACTATCCGCCCTAACACACGGTAATTCTCATTAGTTTATAAATAATTAATTGAATAATCTGCATCTTTGAACTCACTGTCTAAAGCAGTATATTTTTCTATATCGTATTATGTCATTTTTACAGTTGTTTTGTATTTCTATAGGCCCAAATTTCTCGAAGATGCTTGTTCTTCAGTAAAAGTCCTGATATTTGCTATTTGTATGTTCATCATGCGGTAACTATAGAACTTACCGCTATAATACTACAACAATTTTTTCTTAGGTGGAGAAGACTACCGTGCTCCTATCAGCAAAGTTTTAGCTGACATCTTAAATCAGACATGTGTTATAATCTTTTACAATAAGCAACTTCGGAAATTTTTTTATATATGCGCATTAGAAAATGAAGGGGGTGAGAAACTTTTTTGTTATTCGGGTTGACAACGGGGGTGAAAGCGAGAGGAATGTAAAGGACGGTTGAAGACAATTTTTAAAAGAAACCGCAAACCTCTAACTTCTTGCATTCGTCGCATGTGTCAAGTAAACAAAGGAATTCATCTATTCAAGTGAACACGTTTGTAAGAAGAGTTCTTTTGACTATGTTTATAGTGAGCGAAGGATTGTGAAGTGTTACGTGAAGCTATTTAACAGTTTTGTAAATACTTATAGTTATGGAAAATGAAGCTAAGAAGAAACGAAATATTGGTAAACTAAGAAGGACCGCACATAAGTATGGAATGTCTTACGTTACCTTTCAAGTAAAATTAGGTAGTATCAGTAACGCAGAGGAATGAAACAGCTAAGGCTACTGGGTGTTCAGAAACATTGGTAGGTATATAGAATAAAAAAGGAACAAATGAATAGGTCGTCTATGAACTCCCTAAAAAGGGCGGGTAAACAAAACAACGCTAGTGTTGGCGCAATATGATGGAATAGTGCAAAGGCGGGAGTGTGGCGTAGATTGCTTATTCCTTGCTGCCTGAAAACATTCCACCCACGATGATTCTAGTTTTTCAAGAGTAAACAGTGATGATGACACGCTACCTAATATCTCAAACTCTTCTCATTAGGGTCGGTTCCTATACGATTTGGGGTTTGAATATGAAAGAAGAGGGTAACGGCGTATACGAATACAAAGGGAAGATACTATAAGATTTGTTGTCGAGGCTAATGGACGACGAAATGGGAGGAATTGCAGCCTTATGAAAAGACAGTGAAGAAGCGTAGGAGTAACCGACATATTAAAGACCATTTAAATCTTTTATGATTGAATGTCCTCCACTTGGTTTGTTATAATATATATTCTTTTGCCTGCAAAATCGTGTTTGGAGCTACTAAAGTAACAAGTAAAAGGAGGAGTAAAAATTAAAATGCATGCACTCAGAAACTGATTCTGGTAAAATAGAATTTAATAGCAGTGTAGACATTTCCTCATTAATGATGTATCATTTACAGTACGATATCAAACCGGCAGACCGGGTGCTGTCGTGGCTGAAGTTGCCATTGTACGTATAGTACTTGTGGAAACAGGGCGACCCATAATACCTGGAGGATGGTATCACAGTGGTAATTTAGTTAGCAAAAGCTTACAATCTAAGCTGAATATGGTGTCTGTTTTACTGTAAATGACATATAATACAAAGAACTCAAACATAATTATTCTATGAAGATTCAACGAATATCTTGAGTAGCTTCTTTAGGTTTTACGCATTAAATTTAAACAAAGCATACCATGAAAAATTCCTACACTATAACTTATGTACCCTGGTCAAGAAAACCAACGTTCCGGCTGGGGGATGACGAGATGCTGACCACATCTTCCCGTATCGGTTAGATGATCGCCCATCTCTGCCGTAAGTAAGTGGGCGTGAGGCCGGCAGTCGGGTTGGTAGGCCTTGGCCCTCTAAGGGCTGTCGCGCCATGGGTTATTATAACTTATGTACACTTACAACATAAATTTATCATTCTCTCTGTCTAGATTAAATTTCACACTACTCTTATTGAAGAATGTATAATAAATATTCACTGCCATAAGAACACTTAAACATATCTTAAATTACGTGCTAGATTATAATAAATTCATAAAACATGATATTCCCTTATTGTTACACAATGTATAGGAATGTAAAGAAGATTGTGATACAAAACTCACCCTTGTATGCAAATTTCAAACCATACTATATGTTCAAAACACACACACACACACACACACACACACACACACACGCACGCACACAGACACACACATATATAATTCAAAATAGGTATAAGAGACCTTCCTCTACCACGAATTATAAAGTAATTATCATCATTCTTAGAGACACATTTTCTGCTCATGTTACTACTCTTCATAGGAGCATAGATGCACACAATTTACAAACTATTGCCTAACATACACCACTTATATAATTAAAGGAGTGCACATTATATGTTCCTCTAATGCTTACTGACAGAAAGAAGGAGTTAGCAGAGTGAAATAATTCCTTACAACATAGCTGGAGTTTATTACGGTCTATTTGAATCAAATAAGGGTGTCATTTCTTTTAATGCAATTCCTTTTACAGACCCTTTTAATTTCATTAAGAATAAAATGTATATTTAATAATTTGTACACTGCTTGGCATTTAGAATCCTTTTGTCAACATTCTTCACAAATTACAAAGTATTTCAGGAATGCAAATCTTTTTCTTTAAACCTAAATAAAGTGCTTTAATTTCACACAGAAGCGTCAGAACAAATTTCTATTTGCATGGTTGCATCTAGTTAAGGTACATTTACCTTTGAAATTTTATCTTACGATATATAGAAAAGAGCTACAGAAAAGATGTTACATCATCTTGTGGTGATGTAAGTGATGTACTTTCAAAGCATGTTAGTTAATTTTGGCAATTTTCATTGGTATTTTTGAACGTTTTTGGCGTGGGATATTTCAAATATTGGCCACCAAATTTCTCTTAAACTGTTATTTAAACATAAAAATAAAAAACATGTCAATTTTAAAAAATTCAAGATAGTAAAGCAGTCTGAAAACAGAATTACAGTTAAAGAGCATAAAACTACTTCTATACAATACCAGCTTGAACAATCTAAGCCATTAATTTTAATTACGGTGATATTTAATACACATCAAAGCAAGAATACTAAGCAACATAAGTTTAAATTTGTTTAATAGTTAGCATTTTGTCACACTAGTTAGATAACTAGTATTTTAAAACATGAAGTGTAAGTTTTCAATTAAATCACAGTAGGAACATTAACATAGCTAGGGAATGGCACGGCTGAAGCTACATTTTCTGATTAAAATATTCCAACTATTGGCCAATTAACATAGGGTCATTAAAATAAAATGTTACCTATTATGTGGCCCCTCTTCACAGTGCGAAAGGACCATGTGTTGCCGTGAAAATTGTGACATTGGAGATCGCTAAAATTATTAACTTAGAGTAGGTAGATGCTGGAAATGTTGACCTTATGCTTAAACCTTGTGAGTTCTTACATGATGTAGTCAGTAAGTTCCTGATTCCTGCTGCTGAGCTGAGGCGAGTGAGTGAGAGCAGCTATCTATTAGCGGAGAGAAGGTTAATATTTCCAGCACCTATTGTAATGTAAGGATTTTATGCACCTCTGATGACACAATTTTTTCTGCCACTCGCGGTTCTCATTTCTGGGGCAGTATTGCAATATGCATATATTTAAAATTATACAGTGAGTTGACTGAGACACTCTGTACTTCACATACCACAAATTTCCTTTTAATGCGTTTCGCCACCACTTGAAAGCATTATCAAAAAATTGTCAACAGTTCACAGTTGACAAAACAAGCATCAAATTTGGTAAAGGCTTCAACAGAATTATCTTAATTTCAAGACAACATTATAGAATTTGCTCTCAGTTTATCATCTTTGAACTTGAATATTTATATCAATAGTTTGACCACCACTACATCTATGGAACAATAGGGATTACATAAAAGTGAATCAAAATTTTAGGCATGCAAAGGACAACGGATCCAAGAAGGTTACACTACACATACAGTAGTCCGACGAGTACTCCTTATGGGATCCTCTGTAGGGGGATTACGTAGAAAATTAACTTATGTTGTTGTTTTCAACTGCTAGGCTTTGGCAATAAAGACATTAGCTCTGAAAATGAACGTGCTACATTAATACAATGGTACTCTATATGATTGTGAAATTACATATAAAATAAGACTTTCTGCTATTTCTCTCTACAGCGTACAACAATGTAGCAGACAGGTCAAGCATTAGTTGAAATGCAAATTGATCTGGTAAGCACTATGGACAACAAACAGAAGTAAACAGACATTTAACCCTTTTATGAGGTGAATATGCCTATAGCAGAGTAGAAGACATTCAACAAGTCTATGATGTGAATAACCCTAAGGCAAGGTAGATCGTGTCTGCTACAGCCTGGGTTATTTAAGTCAATTTCCTCACACTCCAAGCAAAAACTAAATTAGCTGATGGTGTTATATTTAGAATTACAAATTGGTAACTAAGCCATACTTTGTACTATCTGTTCGCTGTAAGAATAAAGTAAAAGTCAAAAAGCATGTGACGGAAATGAACCTCATTGGCTGTTGAGTTTTAATACTCCCATATTCTTCCACAATATAGTCCCTTTTGTTCATTAAGCTTCCAGGCTTACTTGCTTTCAAACATTTGAAGTGTGACAAGATAGTATAAATGAATAGTTGTTACAGATCCATTTTAGCGTGCAACATGGAAGAGAGCTGTTTTGTTAAAAATGTGCGAGGAAAACCCTTAAGAAGCGACGAGAAATTTATTGTACTGAATGTGTTTAATAAGCTTTATGGAGAAACATCCTACCGTGGCTATAATCGAACTGGTAAAGCTACCATCAGAGTTTACTGGAGTGTCGATATCAGCAGTTGATATCGCGGTAAATAGAAAGCTTCTTTTGGGACAGTACAATGCTAGGGAAGAAATGATAATGTGAACAGACAGCGTTAGGACAATGAGACGAGTTCATGAATGCAGCTGTGTGGCGTAAAGTGCATGATTTACCCCCGCTCCCTCCAAAAAAAAAAAAAAAAAAACCTACCGTAAATAAAATGTTGCATGCAGTGAACAGTGACAGTGATCTACCTAACATTAAAAGGACCAGCTTGTACTCTTTTCATAAGGAGCTAGGCTTTGAATTCATTAGCCACAGTAAAAACAAGGTGTAATAGTTGATAGGGAGGATATAGCAAAGTGGTAGGCAGTATTTGTAGGACATAAGACAATACAGAAGGGAGGGATGACCTCTGTAGTACCTGGATGAGAAATGGGTTATTGAGGACCATGTGTCCTCTAAGATATGGAGTGACAGCACTATTAAAAACAAGAAAAGTACATTTTCTTTGCGGTTTGAGAGTGGGATTAAAACATCTGAGTGGTAAAAGGCGGCGTTTAATTATTTTACACATCGGCAGTGAAAGTGGCGTTGTTGTCGATGGTGAAGTTGTGTTTGAATCTAAGAAGTCAGGATATTATCATTACGAAATGACTGCAGATTTGCTCTGGAACTGGTTTATTAATATACTTCCCAAACTCGAACCTGGAAACGTCATAATAATGGATAATGTCCCTTATCATTCTTAGCAGTGGAGCACATTCCTAACAATTAATGGACAAAAGCTGAAGTGTCATCGTGGCTGAGGTCCAAAAACATTACCTATGACAAATGAATGGTTAAAATTAATCTGCTGGGGCTGGTTAAGTTGTGCATGTATATATATATATATATATATATATATATATATATATATATATATATATATGAAAAATGTCTTTGATACACTTGCCGATAAAGCCGGACATAAAGTACTCAGATTGGCCCCCTTTCACTGTAAGCTAAACCCAATATTATTAATTAATAGTCAGGTTAAGTGTTATGTAACAAGGAACAATAGGATGTTTAAGATAGCTGGAGTGCGAGAATTAGTATACTCAACATTTAAAGAAGTTACTAAAGAAAGATGGCGTGAGTGTGTTCAACATGTTATTTATCAAGAGCAGCACATGTGGGATCTGGAGGGCGTGGTTCACAATGTAATAGATCGCTTAATTATCAATGTGGGAAAGAAAAGTGATGAAGATGACGACAGTAGTGCAAGTGTAAGCAATACACCAAACTGAGACAGCAGAAGCTCATTAACCTATTTACTGACGACTATTGTGTACAGTACAAATACATAGCTTATTACACTACATACAGTGTATGTGTTTTTAGGTAAAAGTGTGCTCCTGTTAATTTCTCAACTCCAATAAAAATATTTCCGTGATATTGTGTGTACTTGATTTTTTAATAGCTTTCCGTCATCTGGACAACCCGGACTTCCGATTTCTCGGATCGGCCTTGGTTCTAGATGCCAGGGTAAACGAGGTTACTAAACGTATTATTTATATTCCTGGCAGGAGGATTCACCTTCGTTGAGACTTCGCAGATTCCTGTGCCACAAGCTTGGAGTCTCTACTCAGGTGCTCTTTTGGAGAGTAATTTTCTGGCTACTACTGGACCTCAAGGACGCTGCATATCTTTTGGGTTCTTAATTCTGACACATTCTTAAAGCCAGGTGTAATTTGCAATTTCAATTTAAAAAATTTTACTGAAAAAGGTGTGTAACTTTCACTCTCAGATACTGAAGTAGGAAATTCAAATTCGCTTTGAAAAATATATGTTAAGTCAGATCAATTTGTAACGCTTCAAATATAGCCACAGTAATCAGTAGTTACACTACACAAAATCAACACTAACATGTTTCAATTTAAGCAATGTAATTGCAAATCAATATAATTACAAATAATTTCTTAGGAGTGCTGCAGTTATTCTAGTTTATGAACATTGCAGCTTGTTTTAATTTAACATAATGCTGTTATCGCACATAGTTTTTATACCACAGATAGAGAAAGAAAGGATGTATCAGATAGGTTGACAAAATTAAACACTGATGTACAAACGAAAGTAGACCTCGATAGACAGTTAAACTGATATTTAGGAATATGTGCTTATGAACTTTCAGCGACTTGTTGTTTGCATTCAACGTTATTAATACTTCAGATACAATTATCTGGAAGGCACATAGCACAAACAGAGAACTATAGCTTGTCTCAACCTGAAAAGGCAGCATGGAAGGAAATGGGACCTCTCTCTCTCTCTCTCTCTCTCTCTCTCTCTCTCTCTCTCTCTCTCTCTCTCTCTCTCTCTCTCTCTCTCTCTCTCTCTCTCTCTCTCTGCTTAATACACGTAAATTCTCATTAGTAAACACCGGATTTTTGGTAATAACAATTTAAGAAATATGTACCTAAATATGTAACAAAATAAAGTGAAATATGTAACTAAATATGTAATAAAGCAATTATATGTAAAATAAAATGTTATTTCTTTGCTATAAAAACAAATCAACATGGTCTAATCTATAATTTAATTGTTAATCTTTCACTTCTGTTAAAAGTACAATACTTAAATACAAGTGTCAATTATTTAAGCATTTAAGCCATATTGGATCAGTGTCCACAGTCAATTATAGTCATATACTGTTCCGAATGTTCTGGTGTCATGCGCAATCTTCTGTCTGACAATATATTTTTGTAAATTGAAAACGATCACTAAACTTTGCAAGAAGTCAACGGTGCATATTTACACAGAGCGATTGTGCTAGGAAGAATATTTTCAGGGGATTCTACATTTTCTCCATTAGATAAGCGAGAAAGAGTAACAAGATTTGGGTATCCAGGGTTCTTTTTTAGCAGAGATTACAGTTTAGTGTAAACTACACCACACATTTCGCCTGGTACAACGCTGACTCTTTGAACTGCATATTCCATTATTTCCACAGCTTCTTGCAGAGGATACCTGAAGTTTCCAGTTTATTGACTCTGTCGACAAGCCAGCTGATGTGACTTGCGATGTATGAACCTGAACTGAGCACTTAAGAACTGTTGAATGCTGACAAGCATTCACTCACACACACTGCAGGATCAGAAGAAAAGTTCACAATCACTGACTTCACAGTTTCGAAGTGCTTAATGTAGAAAATTACAGCTTCGATCCATGTTGCCCACATTGCTGTCACTGGCTCTAGAAGCAAAGGTACATCAGGTAGCTGCTCCTTGTAGCGTTGTACACGATACGGACATTTTAAGAAAACCTCCTTCGTTGCTGATATCACTGTATTTACTTTTGTAAATTCATGTGTAATTGTCTCACTCTCTCATTGCAATGCATGAGCCATACATGTGACATCCACTAAGTTTGGATAAAATACAGTAAGCGATTTCCCCGCTTTTAACATGTAAGGAGCGGCATCTATGTACAATAGGAGGGTCCTCACTTCCTTTACGCTGTCTAGCAATAATACCTTAAGTCCATCATTAATTAATGTAGCAATACTTGAACTATTTGTCACCTCCAAAGGTTTTCGATAAGTAAAGTAGGGTTTTGATGCCGCTTCGAAGTACATCTTGCCAATTATTAGATCAGCGATGTAACGGCCTGAAGCATCCGTCGTCTCATAATAGAAGCCCATATAGGTGATTTACCTATGTCAATTCTAATTTTTCTAATACGTAAATGTCTAAATGCAAGCACCTGAAGTTTGTTCCAGGGTATGTTCGCTGCAACCAACGGCATACACAGTTCTTTCTATAATTGACTATTAGATGATGTAGGCCGTCCCTGCAAGTGTGATAAGTAGTACCTGTTCCTCTGAAGAAACTCTTTGTTTATTTTTAATATGCAGATTGCTTCTTAGATATTGTTAAATTTGAGATTTCATCGCACACCTAATACGTTTATCACAAGTTTGGCAGATGTCTGTTTTTCCATCAGTTATTAAAGCACTGTCAACTAAAGATCCACGCTATTAGCTTTGTAGACAACGAAGGCTCAACCGATGCCATGGTTAAATTAAATGCAACTGATTGTTAAAAATTCTGAAGCGTTTCAAGTTTGAAAACAAAAAAAGAAAATATGTTTAAAAAAAGTCATTGTTGTCGGAATCGGACTTGTGCACGAGAAGCACAATGATTAAAATTGCAATGGTTTCTTATTTCTTGCTTTGTAATTTAAATTGATGGAATCGACAAAAATTTATAATAATTTAGAAAAAGATATTAAAATAAGTAAAATCATGTTCTATGTTGTGAAATATGTATTACAGCTCGAAATATGTAAAAATATGTAATTTAAAATGTTTGAATAAGGGTCTTCACAGTTTCAAATGTCGACTCTTTAGCTTCTTTTATTGTTACATACACAACAACAGAATATGTAATTACATAAAATCCGGGCCCTACTCATTGGCTTCGTCCTTTAATTGCCCCTGCGTTTTTGCCAAATCGCAAATAACATGGTACAATTAATTATTAGTAATAATTTACAGCTTTGAACACACTTTCTTTCGCAGAATATTTTCTCTATCAGATTGCGTCATTTATACACTCGATTTTGTTTCTATGGATACACCAGCTGGACCTACACGTATGCGCCGAGCTACAAAGGCAGCGGAATCCCTCCAACGAATTTTTTTTTGTTTTTTGTTTTTTTGTTTTACGTCCTCCAACGTTAAGTCATACAGGACGGTAAATGAAATGGATGAAATGATGCTAAAATGAACCAGCGTCCATAGAACTTAGAGTTACCTCTCATTCGTCTTTTTGGATAATGAAAAAACCTGGAAAAATACATTATCCAGCTAACTTACCCAGGCCGGGGTTCAAACACGGACCTGTTGAACGTGAGGCAGACACGCTAACATCTACGCTACCGAGGCGGCCTCACGGGCTTTATTAAAGCAGTTATGTCTAATCGAAGTTCAAACATAAATGTCTAATTAAATAAAGTTATCCGAACTGAGCTTATTTCACTCGCTGTATTTAAGTACACTTTTGGATCAGGGTCGAGCACATAAATCAATATCATTTTGTAAGTTTATTTCCTGCAATCACTAATGTGTACTTCGTCTTGAATGTCGTGAGAAACGCACCAATAGGAAACATGTGACTTCGTGACTATCTCACAAAGAGTAGCTGCAAAGCTTTTTAACTCACTTCTGTTATTTATATGGCCACGCTGAAGTTCTTTGTATTCGCATAAATGCTGTTTCGTCATCCAGGGCCACATTGAAGAAGCCATCAACTTACCTGTTTATTTAGTGGCACAAAACATTGTAAATAGGAATGAATGACATTTTTACTAGTGCTTAATGCCCTTTCTTACTGCATAATGCACCTCAGGCGGTGAACACTGATGATGCATAAAGTAATATGAGAATTTGGGAATGAAATATAAAGGCCCAAGTTTAGGGCCACTCCCGGGCATTTGTCTGTTTAGGCGCTACAGGAAAATCTAGAAATTCATCTTAATTCAAGGAAGATAGCCCTGGTAGGAACTGAAACGGAGATCTCTCACTCCGAGTCCATGCCTTACACGCCTTGGCCACCATGTCGATACGAATGAAATGAAATGAAAAGAAATGAAATGAAATGCTGCATGTTCACCGGGAAACGGCTCGCGATGAATTTCTACAAACTTGTAGCAGGTAAAAATTGTTGAGAAATTGAGATAAGTTAATTTCTACAAATTTGTAGGAGAGAAAAATATTTGAGAAATGGAGATATGTAAAGGGCTACATATTTGTAGCAGGTAAAAATGTTCGAGAAATGAGATATGTTAATTCCTACACATTTTTTGATTGGTAAACCTTTTCATTTCGTAACAGGAGCCCAGTTACTCTACCCCGACTTGCTCACATTCAAAGGTCAACAGTTTTCCAGAGCATACACTAGTATATGACCACGGAAGTTTATAGTATCTTTTTACTTTTATTACTTTGACGATGTACCAAGTTAAACATTTTCATTCGAGCCAACCAATATCATAGTTGCACAATGCCAAGTCGTTACAAAGTGTGAGGGAAAGTATTATCTTGTAATTTTTAAATTATTTTAATTCTACTTACCGCGACTCTCTAGGAATTTACATTCCACTGGGAAAGCAGTAAGGAACAGCACTATTTTCCTTCAAACTTCAAATTAACGAACCGTTTACTTAATTTTCGGATAATTAATTTTCTAATCAGAAAGGCGAAAAGAGAGAAAAGGAGAAAGGGATATAGGTAACTGTTCGGGTAGGGTCCAAGACTAGTGGGTAAGGATGACTAAGAGAAAAATGTAAAACATAATTCTCTTTGCAAGTCTGTGAGATAAAAGAAATTAATAAATGACTTCTCATGTGAGAAATGTACGAGTCTTGAAAAATTCAGGCTAGTAACTGCTATCTTTGTAACATACATAAACCGAGCGAGACGGCTCAAACACACATACCAGAGACCCGGCTTCGATTCCCGTGGCCGAGCTACTTGACCCGTGGGTTTTTCGGGGGTTTACCTGGGTGGTTAGGCGAATGCTGGGCAGGTTAATTACATCCCCCGAATTTCCTGTCCTTCCATTTCATCTCTATTATCAGCTCACATCAACTTTCCTCTGATGGTCTCTTTTAGGGTAGAAGGGTTTGCGGGTGTTTCGGCACTGCATGGCAGGATGATATGCTCCTGGTAAACACTTTCTCCTTCAGTAGGACCGTCTACGTTCCCCCGAGCCAGCCAAATTGACTGAGCTGCGATTGTACTGGACTGCCGGGGGATTTCCCAACTGGTTATTTGTAGGTACCCTGTCATCTGCACTGTCGTGACTCGTTGGTACGGCCGCGCGCGCTCTCTCTCTCTCCTCTCGCTTTATCCTACCTCCCGGGGATGCCCCACTTGGAGCATACGTGACTGGACGTAGTACCTAATTCCCTCTGTAAAGTAATCCAATCCAATCGAATCCAATCCGCGTATAAATGAGTAATTAATTCCCTGTAGATTAACCAATTTATTCAATTTATCCAATAGCAGTTAGGGCCTATTTAAGCACC
>CM060950.1:171250516-171253016 GCA_030765055.1 Mantis religiosa | reverse complement strand
ACGCTCACCGTTGCTTTCAAAATGTGGCGTTCTTCCCATAATGTTCCGTGGTGATCGATGTAGCTCTCGTGAGGACCTGTATCTAACGGGCAATGCGTTATTTGTAGTGCGGAGGTACCTATGGTATTAACGGACAGTCTCTCCCACAGCCTGGTTTTATTGTACTGTTCGATGAGAGAATATTCCGGACAGGGAGGTTAGATTCCGATACGTATGACGTCCTTACCCGTTTACACACACAAATATAGTTTTATACGTGTAATGATCCTTCACATACTAAGAACGTGCTTTTATATCCAATGTCAAATTTACCCGCCATCTTACGGTTCTGCTGTTGAAACACTCAATATCTGTTATAAACAAGAGCTAGTGTCCTTCAGTAGTAAGATATGAGGATGTTACAAAAGCTTAATTCCATTCACTTGAAAAACTGTTGCTTCAGTAAAACAAAAAGTGTTTTTGGACACTTGTTGATAAATCACTAAAATGTTACAGGTCAATGATTCCCAAAATTTGGGAGGCTATGAGGTAGGAGTTGCGCACACTACTTTTAATCATAAGAACAAATCGTGTGTTGCACTCTTACGATTTTCTCCTTTCTTGTTCAAGCTGTTCTTTCGTATGTTTTATTTGTTTATCTAAAAATGACCAATTATACATTTGCATATTCACTTGTAGTCACAAAGGCAATGGGAGAGTACTGATAGTCAAATATTGAGGAGCCGCCCGTTTTGTGAGGCTTTGAAACTACACTTTCTGTGCAGGACCAATTTATCTCCATTAAATATAAGTTTTTGGTACATACATTGTGTACTTTAATGAGAATTGCGTTTTCTGTGTACGAAAACTGTAACTATCGCTTATGGTTTACCGGTCATGCATATCTCTGTCATATGTATGTCAAGGGGAAGAGCAAAGATTACTTATAACTCAGAATTACTTTTAAATGAAGTTTTGATTATCCATCATATTTAAAGTAATACAGTGGGCCTGCATGTACAAAACCTTACAAATAATAAAGATACCTATGTACAGAGCAAACATTATTTAGAGGCTGATACGCTTGTTAGTTTTTGTTTTGTTTCAAAATGCATACAACTCATTTTGCAAAACATATTAAAGTACTTAAAGACTTTCACTACAACTTTTCTAACTGATGTTATGTTTACACAGCTCTTGTTCAAGAGATACCGAGCTCCAATATTACTCAGTGTGAGTTATTTGTACAAGATTTTTACGGGTTTTCCGTTACTGATGAATACAATTACGAGAGTGATCAGAAATGTTTCTGGCCTCAACATGAAGATGGCAGTACTCTTAAATAAAAGCTACTGAGTTTTGTTAGTTGATCTGCTGACAGTTACTCACCAAAGTTTCAGCCATTTTGGACGTTCAATTGCTATGTAACAGTTGTTTGAGTCAGTTGATGTGAGTGGCTTTTATGAAAATGGGAAATGGATTATCGATTTGTCATTAAATATTCGTTTTTGAAAGGTAATACGCCTACGCAAATCAAAGATGAGTTGGATTCTGTGTATAGGGTCCCTGCACCATCATTTACCACAGTGAAATTTTGGGCAGCCGAATTTAAAAGTGGCCGTAAGAGCTTGGGAGACGATGCACGTTCGGGTATTCAAAACTGCGACTACAGACGAAAACGTTGGCATACTTTACCAAATGGTGCTCGACGACCGCTGACTTAAAGTGAGAGTGATAGCAGAGGGTATGGTCATGTCAAAAGAATGTGTTTGTCACATATTAAATCAACGTTAAGATATGAGAAGGCTGTCCGCGCGCTGGGTGCCGCGTTTGCTCACGCATTGCCCGCTCAAATCCCTATCCCTGTGACACATCCCTCTGACTACCAGAAAACAAGATTGAAGAAGAAGAAATAAGTGCGGAAGACTTAACACACATTTTTGAAAATATCGTTGCTGTTCCAATGTTGATAAACAAAACATTGACCGTGACGGAGGTTGTAAACCGATTAGAGAGAAAGGCATTATTGCAGTTTTCCTGGAAATAAAGAGTACTGAGTTTCAGACAATGTTGATGAACCAGCTGTGGTTATGACCCACACACAAGCAGTAACAAAAAGAGACATTTTTGCTTTTTTCGTGAGTCAAGCCGAAACATTCCCAAATGAGCTTGTAATGTTAAAGCGAATGCGAGATCACGCTGCTTGTAAGCAATACACCAAACTGAGACGGCAGAAGCTCACTGTCCTGTTTACTACCCACCAGTTTGTAGCTATATTGTGTACAGTACAAATACATAGGTTATTACAGTACATACAGTGTATGTGCTTTTAGGTAAAAGTGTGCTGCTGGTCATTTCTCAACTCCATTAAAAATATCTCGGTGATGTTGTGCGTACATGATTTTTAATAACTTTACGTCATTCTCTGGACAACCCTGTAAATTCGTTTACTCACATCGGCCCTGGTTCTAGATGTCAGGGTAAACGAGATTACTGAACTAATTATTTACATTCCTGACAG
>CM060950.1:171213016-171245516 GCA_030765055.1 Mantis religiosa | reverse complement strand
TTGAGATATACAGTGATTTCTTCTTGGGAACTGGTAATTGGCACTGAATTTGACACACCAGTATTATATTCCTCCATAATGTTACTGTGTAGGGACGATATTCCTGGCAACTTCTCGGGCTTTGCAAGGCTTTGCTTGCGGCAGTAGTATTTTGTGATTTGAAAATAGAATAAAAATTTCAGAATCACCAGCGAAGTATCAAAAAAGCACCTAGCGAACTTTTGAAGTATGGTTCGATGTGGATATCATGTCGTGAGTATCGAGGTATCGCAAGTATCCAGGATCAATCCCCAGTTACAATACTTCTGTTGCCTATTCGCACAATCAAATAAAGTATGTGGACCAATGGCATAACGACCATTCAGGTACAAGGGCATGAGTGAGATGTCGCCATCTCATGGTTATACGATAAAACGCATAAATGTGGCCAAAACTCATTCATTCTTCTTGTAAAGCAAGTAGACCCAGAAAAGTAGAATCAGAACTTCTAGGTTCCTGACCCTAACTGCCTTCCGAATTCATACGCCCTTAAATAAGTTTCCTTTGACCGCTTTCCTCAATAGTTTTCACTTAAATTAGCTGTTCTTCCGTAACATTCCCTTCTTCTTATTATTCTAAAACGAATCAATATTTAAACAAATGTTTCTAGACTAGAACGGTAGAGTCAAAAAACACACTTTTTGAAATAGATTTAGTAATTTGTACTGAAATTTTAATATATATATATATATATATATATATATATATATATATATATATATGTATATATAGGCATATATAGCCCGCCTCGGTAGCGTAGATGCTAGCATGTCTGCCTCACGTTCAAGAGGTTTCGAGTTCGAATCTCGGTCAGGGTGAGTTAACTGGATAGGTATTTTACCGGGGGTTTCCCTTATCCTTCAAGACAAATGTCGGGTAACTCAAAGCTCCATGGGCCCTGGGATCACTTGAGCACCATTTCACCCAATTCATTCACCGTCCAATATAACTTAACTTTGGGGCGGACGTAAAAATACCTATATATAGGTATATATAACTATATATTTATATATATCTTTAATTTAAGTCCTCCAAAATTATGCAACATCGGACGATGAATGAAATGAGAGAAATGATGAATAAATGAACCCAGTGTCCATAGAGCTTAGAGTTACCCGACATTCATCTCTCAGGATGAGGGGAAACTCCGGAAAGTCTTATCTAAATAATTCACTCTAAACGAGTTTCGCTCCTGGGATCCCATACACCATGTAAAAATATAAAAATGTTAAACATTAAATTGTAAGTCTGTAACAGTAACACTCACCTCACTAAAAGAAGTCTTCACATATGCCGTGTTAACCTAGACATTGATTCTGAAACTGTCAGCCTATTTAAAACATTAATATGCACAAAATATACTCTATATACAGCTAAATTTAAATACTATACTTAATGAAGGGCATAATATATATTCAGCTATGAAATTACAGTTAAACATTATAATGAAACATGTGCTACACTATAATGAATTCACAAAATACAGGGTGCAACATATGCAACTGGCTCATAAAGTTGAGCACTTAAATACAAAATGTAATGTAAAGCACACAATAGGTATGACTATTCATCTTCACAATGGGTGCTGGCAATGTAAATCAGGTGTGCAGACAGATGCTTCTGGAAGCATTTTGTACCAATCTTATACATCGCCATTTTGTAATAAGTTCTTGTACGATGCTATATCCTGGAAATTTCTCTTGAAAAAAGTTCTTATTTTTACAGAAGATCCAGTATGAATAAATGATTCAACATTGGCAATACTCTTGGGTATCGAACACATCATTATCACATACACTGCTTCAAACGATGCTAATTCATTTTTAATTGTTCTCCACAAGTTCCATTGGCTGCACCTGCATCTGCCTAACACTTGACGGTCTCGTGTGTGGACCCCTGGCTCAACATGTTATTTTTTTAGCAGGAAGGGCAATGATTTAATATTTGCCAAAAATGAAATTTACGAATGTAACCGTGTAGCACATGTAAATAATACAACATACCATAATAGTATAATAGGCCGGCTTTATGTGCCACACGCTGCATGACATCTTCCTTTAAATAATATCCAACAAGTACAATTGGGACGTACAAAACATCAAACATAAATCTATACAAGTAACACTCACATTGCTAGACAATAATTCAAACTTCTTAAAACCTTAAAATGCACATAAAACATTAATTAACAAAACTCTCTGTGTAGCTTAAATTTAACATTACACTTGACAGAGAGAATAATACGACTGCATATTCATTTACCATCAATAGTTAAACATTATAGTTAATCACATGCTATATTTGGATGAATTCATAAAATATTACCTCTTGACTTAATTACCACACAGAACAAAAAATATGAACAATATAAGAATCATTAAAATAGAAGTATTTAATAGTAACGCATACTTCACTATAAGTAGGCACTAGAAATATACGAGACATTGATTCTGAAAGTATCAAACTGTTTAATATATACATAAAACATAACTTAATCATATTCTCTCTCTGGTTTAATTAACACTACACTTAAGAGACCGTATAATTCATACTCATTTACCAAAGAAAAATTAAAAATATAATTAATTTTATACTATGCTATAATGAATTCAGAAAACATTACCTCAAACATACAGAAGGTAAAAATATAAACATATTAAAAATTTATGTATACGTCTGTAATAGTAACATTCAGAGCACCGAAAGTGTACTTCAGAAAATACAATGTTAAACGAATACTATACAATAGTTCATACTGCTTAAAATGTTAAAGTGCAAATAAAACATTTTATGAAATTCTGTCTAGCTTAAATTTCACACTACACTTGACAGAAGGCATAATACATATTCATTTACCACACAAGAGTTAAACTTCACAATCGGTCACATACTACATTAGAATCAATTCACAAAATATTGCGTCTTTCTTTAATTAACACACAACCTGTACAGATCTAAAGATATCAGACATCAAATATAAGCATTTACTAGCAACACTCAGATTACTAAACACAAAATTCAATGAAGAGCAGTAAAATTTTCTTCCGGGCTTGTAGGCCATGGAACGCAGTATTTGAATATCCTGACGTTTTGCCAAGGATCCGTGTTCGAGCTCTTATGAACACGGATTACGCCTCTTGAAAATGCCAAGTGCGATTCTGGGTGAAACCTCGGGATATTCAAATCCTAGTGGACCATGGCCTACAACCCTGGAAGAAAAATTTACTGTTCTTCATGTTGCCAGCCGTGGAAGCCTTAGGAAATAAAAATACAATGTTATACAAGACAATGATTCTGAAAGTATCAGTACCTATGCTTAAAACTGTAAACCCTGCATATAAATACAATGTAAACATCTTTAAAGAGCAATTCAAATAAGCAGTGAGATCCTTAGGAACATGGTATAAACTCATCCACATATGAGATCGCACACATTATTACATCACACACTCACGCTAACACACACACGCACGCTCAAACACACACACACACATTCGCACTGTCATCTATACTTCCAGACTCTGGTTGAAGATGAGGTTTTTTCTTGGTTGTAGAAAAATCCGAAAAATATGTTGACTGAAAATAAGTTGACGACCCAAGCCAAGAATAAGGAAAAACGATTTGGAATATCGGAAATTTGGAATTTAGGCGTATGGAATGTGAGAGAACTAAGCCACAAGCTCGATGAATTGCAGAGAGAACTGATGGAGAAGAAAATAGATATAGCTGTATTTTCAGAAACAAAAAAGAGGTTGCGAGGCTCATTGGCTACAGAAAATTATGCTTTAGTATATAGCGGTGTTCTACCGGAACTAAGGCGATTTGCTGTAGTAGCAATAATGATAAACAACAAAATGAAGAATAAAATACATAGCTAGAGCTGTATAAATGAAAGAATATTAACACTCAGACTACGAGTAGGTAGAGGTTATGTGACAATATTAGCAGCGTATGGCCCAGAAGGGAAAAAGGATGACATGTATGAGTTTTATGGAGTCTTAAAAGATACCTTGCAAAGGTTGAATAAAAATGAGTATATATGTATAGCAGGAGACATGAATGCCAGGATTAAAAACAAATCAATAGATGCAATAATGGGACCACATGGAGAGAGTGTGTTGAATTATAATGGGAAGCAGCTAATTGAATTCGCTACATATAACGAACTAAGAATTACTAATACATTTTTCAAACATAAGGAAATTAATAAATATACCTGGGCAGCCGCAAATTACAAAGCCATTATCGATTACGATAAGGTAAATAAAAGGACAGTCACACTGGTGAGAGATACTAGAACTTACAGAGGTGCTGATATACACTCTGATCATTTTTTACTGATTTCAAAAATAATAATGCCCAGGAGGAGAAAGAAAGTTTTACCTAAGAAGCAAGAAAAACCAGAAATCTTTAACGTCCACTTACACAAGGAAGAAAGCATTAGGTACATATATAAGAGAAGAGTAGAACAATATTTAGATCAGAGACCCTTAAGCAGTAATATTAGCAGAGAATGGAGAGAAATTAAAGAAGTAGTAGTACAAGCAGCAAATGAAGTACTTGGCAGAAGAAAGGTGACATATAAGAAGAGAGGATTAAGAACCATGGAATAAAGATACAGCGAAATTGCTGAAAGACAAAAAAGCAGCATGCTTAAAGTGGTTACAGAGCAAAACAGACGAGGATGCTGCAGAATACTAACGACTCAGAGCAATAGTGAAAAGAGAAACTAGGAGAATAAACAGAGAAAGCTGATATATGTATAAGTAATATTGAGCAAGATGTACATGAAAGACAAGATACTGCGTAGAAAATATTAAGAGAACTGAATAAAACAGGAAAAGATAAACTCCAGTTAAATCCTATATCAGAACAAAAACAGTTAGCATATTTCCAAGAATAGTGGACTACAGAGAACAAAGAACAGAAAGTAATATTTTTCACCATGGATGACAATGTAAATTCAATAACACACGAAGAATTTTTAACAGCATATTGCAGTTTGGAAGAAATAAGAAAGCTGCTGGATGTGATCAATTAAATTTGGAACTCATGAAATATGCACCTGTGTGTTTACATAGCAGATTGCTTGATCTTTTTAATCTTTGTTAAAGGTATGAGCGTATCCCTGAGGAATGGAATACAGCGTTGGTGATACCGATTTTTAAGAAAGGCGATAGAGAAAAATGTGACAACTGCAGAGGAATCAGTCTGCTGTGCTCAGTGTATAAACTATATGGTTAAATAGTTGCAAGATGAGTAAGTACAATAGCGGAAGCACGGCTTCATGAGGCCCAAAAACGGATTTAGAAAAGGAAGATCATGCACGCATAGTATATTTATAATTCAATAACTAATTGAAAAACACGAAGAATTTAATGATGACACATTTATGCTTTTTGTTGACTGTGGTAAAGCCTTCGATTCTGTTTTAAGAGATAGACTTTAGATAGCGATGGGAAATTGTGGAATACCAGCACATTTAATAGGACTGTACAAGGTATGTAGAAAAATACTACAATAGCAATAATAAAGAATGGAAGGAAAACAGGAGCAGTGGACATAAATAAAGGAGTACGACGAGGATGCCCTCTTTTGCCTATACTCTTTAATATCTACATTGATAATATGGTACAAGAATGGCAGCAAAGTATAAAACAAAATATACTGGATGGAAACATAATTTTAGATACAATATTATTTGCTGATGATCAAGTGATAATATCTCACTCAGAAGATGACATTCATAGAGCAGTATATAGTTTAAGCAACGTAGCGGAAACATATAACCTTTCAATCTCAGAACACAGAACTAAAGAAATGGCTTTCGGAGGAAAGAACAGCATAATAACAAAAATAGTAATAAACAATAGAATAATAGAGCAGGTTAATAGTTTTAGGTATCTAGGCTACACAGTAGCAGTGGCAAATAACAACAAGAATATGGAGGTGAAATTAAACAGATTCAACCAAATGTGTGGGACTATAACAAGAACGCTGAACAAGAAATCACGAAAGAAAACACAGATGAAATTTTATAAGATAATGGCAGTCCCAACGTTAACATACGGTTCCGAAATATGGACACTGGCAATGAACCAATGCAAACAGCTAGAATCAATAGAGATGAGATTTTTGAGAAGCGTGGCAAGTTATAAAAGAATAGACCACGGAAGAAACGAAAAAATAAGAGAAGAGCTTGGGATTTTTAATTTAAACAGTAAAATAATATGGAACAAACATGAACGGAAAAATCATATTTTAAGAATGGACTCGGAACGACTTCCAAGAAGAGTTTTAGATTATATGCCGAAGGGAAAGGGAGATGTGGAAGCCCCCACTCTACGGTGGAAGGATCAGTGGGCTCTTGAAGCCAACGGAACCGGCCGTGCCCAATCATTGAAGAAAAAGATGATGATGCTGATGGAGAAAAATCCCCACCCCCACCGCAGGGAATCGAACCCAGGACCCCTAGCACGGTATGCAGGAGCTCTATCGACTGAGCTACGCGGTCAGACAAGGGAAACTTTATTTGCATATGGACAAGGTGGATTAACTTCCTACCCTAAATTAAATTAGAGAATCAAAATAACTCTTCTCTAAAGTGACTAAGGGTAAGCGTGAAAGGAACGCCAAAAAACAAGCCTTCAATCGTGGTTATAATTAGGGGTGGGTCGATACCAGATTTTCTCGATACTCGATTCTCGATACTGATATACGATATACGATATTTTCCACGATACCCGATACCTTGATACTCGATACCGTTATTTCTACTTCTAAATCGTATACGAAATAGAATTTGGCGGAACTGTGTGATCCCAATATAATTGAATAAGTGTACATAATTTTAATGAGACAAAACCTAAAACCGTTAGTGTTGTTAGTTTTAAAACCTACATTAGACATTTAAAAGTACAAAGGTCCACTTCTATAATTTTTTTTTCATTTCAGAAATACTAGCATTTTCACTTTTTGTGGGATCAATCTACATATTTTCTATCACACAGGAGCCTCACTGCACAAAATAGTCTTTCAGAAAAAACGTTTGCACCCAGCATATACAAATATTTAGCGACCAATGGTTTTTTTGGTTCTGGATATTTATGAATTTGTTTTCCAGTAATCGAGTGCACTAAAAAGAGGAGATGACCAATCGTCGTTGAGATATGCAGTGACTTTTTCTTGGGAACTGGTAATTGGCACTGAATTTGACACACCAGTATTATATTCCTCCATAATGTTACTGTGTAGGGACCATATTCCTGGCAACTTCTCGGGACTTGCAAGGTTTTGATTGCGGCAGTAGTATTTTGTGATTTTAAAATAACATAAGAATTGCAGATACACCACCGAAGTATCGAAAAAGCACCGAGCGAACTTTTGGAGTATGGTTCGATGTGGATATCATGCTGTGAGTATCGAGGTATCGAAAGTATCCAGGATCAATCCCCAGTTACAATACTTCTGTTGCCTATTCGCACAATCAAATAAAGTATGTGGACTAATGGCATAACGACCATTCAGGTACAAGGGCATGAGTGAGATGTCGCTATCTCATGGTTATACGATAAAACGCATAAATGTGGCCAGAACTCATTTACTCTTCTTGTACAGCAAGTAGACTTGAATTTGGCAACACGATTTAAATTTGTCAAAAGTAGAATCAGAACTTCTAGGTTCAAGGCTGCAACAATGGCAATTACTTGCACCAGGGACAAAAATTACAGAGTTTTGAAACTGTCAGAAATTTGTAAAATATCTCAGAATGGAAGAGTATATAGATTTGCATAGACATCCATGGTTTAATGAGTAAGCTAGAAATTGCGCTTAATCCAGATGACTGGCGATTGTTTATACATTCATCAAATTCAGCTTAAAACCTGTGTTACTTTATAATGGTAAAGAACTTGCATTGGTTCCATATTTTCTTTCTGTAGGTCTTAAAGGAAGTTGTGAAAGTATGGTTAAGGTTGGCCTTGGTTTAAAATAAGAGGTTCATTGTTGAAAAGCATGTGGTGCTAAGGTTTGCTGCTTGGTAAAAAGCGGGATTCACAAGATATTGTCCTGTGTGCCTCTGTGTGTATGTGTGTGTGTGTGTGTGTGTGTGTGTGTGTGTGTGTGTGTGTGTGTGTCTGGGGGGGGGGGAGGGCGGCAGCCGTTTTACGCAAAAGCATTATATTATTTCATTTTATGACTCTACCCAGGGTCAAATTGTTTTATTTTCTATTCAATTCCCTTCCAAGCCTGACCCTAACTCCCTTCTGAATTCATACACACTTGAAGTACTTTTCTTTTGACAATTTCCTCAACAGTTTTCGCTTAAATAAGCTTTTCTGCACTAACATTCCGTTTTTCTTATTATTCTAAAAGGAATCTATATTTAAACAGCTCTCATATGAGGCTAGGTCCACAAATATTATTACAGAAATAATTATTAATAATAATAACGCCATTAACATGGATCCTATTAACAAGCATCAAGGGAATACGAATAGTTAAAATAAATATATCTTTTAGATAATGAGCTTTAGAAGCCTTACACTGATTGATAATCTTTCTAGACTAGAACGGTGGAGTTAAAAAACACACTTCTTCAAATAGATTTAGTAATTTGAGCTAAAATTTTAATATATATATATAATTTACGTCCTCCAAAATTAAGGAACATAGGGGGATGAATGAAATGAGAGAAATGATGCTCAAATGAGCCCAATGTCGATAGAGCTTAGAGTTACCCGACATTTATCTCTCAGGATAAGGGAAAACCCCAGAAAAAGTTCTCTAAATAACTCACTCTGATCGGGTTTCTTTCCCGGAGCCTCTTGAATGTGAGGCAGACAAGCTACAACCATGTTACAGAGGCAATGCTTATATACACATATATAAGAAACTTTTAAAGTTCTTTTCGATATCCTTACCATCACGCTCGTACGTTGCCACAGTAGTTCAATGCTTAAGCGCAATCGAACCGAGACAGGGAGATCTGTGGTTCAAATCCAGTTTATGGCATGGAATTTTTCAGCCTGACACGACTTTTCCAAGCGTTACCCTATAAATGGGTTGTGTGAAAGAATAATTAATTTGCATGAAATCTCAGTTTTTAAATATATTTTGGTGGACAATTGAAATGACGTTTTGGTTAAGATATTCGCCATTCTTTGTGGAGGGGATCTATGAATTTTACAAAACTGCATGTATTCTAATGAGGTTTTGAACCTGTTACGTTTGTATAACGAAGTTTGGTTCTAAAGTTAGTTATGTGAGTGAGTGAGTGAGTGAGTGAGTGAGTGAGTGAGTGAGTGAGTGAGTGAGTGAGTGAGTGAGTGAGTGTGTGTGTGTGTGTGTGTGTGTGTGTGTGTGTGTGTGTGTGTGTGTGTGTGTGTGTGTGTGTGTGTGTGTTGTTTACGTGCTTAAACGTTTAGTCTACCTATCGGACGGTGAATGAATTGGGTGAAATACGGTTCAAAGAATTCCGGCGTCCATGAAGCTTAGAGTTACCAGACATTCGTCTTGAAGGGCATGGGAGAACCCTAGAAAAATCCTTATCCAGGTAACTCACCCTGACCGAGATTCGAATTCGGGACCTTTTGAAGTTCAGGTAGACAGGCTACCATCTACACTACAGAAGTAGGTGAATGCGTGCGTGCGGGTGTGTGTGTGTGTGTGTGTGTGTGTGTGTGTGTGTGTGTGTGTGTGTGTGTGTGTGTGTGTGTGTGTAAATTGATATGTATATTAACATATATGTATATGATGAATCGTTTCTTGGTTAAATGATCAAAACAGGACATTCCACAAAAAGTTCAGGATAAGGGAATTACGAATAAAATGAAAGGAAAATGGAGACAGGAAGCCTCAGTATAAGAAACAGTAAATTGAATACCTATGTAAGGCCAATAGTTAGAAACTAGTTGTTTGGCCTTCTTTAGTTTTGAATTTATGTCCTCCAACTTTGCCATATCGGACAAAGAATGAAGTGGGTGAAATGATACTTAAATAAACCCTGGCTCTATAGAGCTGAGATTTACCAGACATTCACCTTTCAGGATAACGGAAAACTCCGGATAAAAGACTTATCCAGATAACTCACCTGACGCGGATTCGAACTTAGTACCTCTTGAACGTGAGGAGATATGCCAAGTAATCGTAGAATGTATAAATAACCTCCGCGAAGTGTACCTTCATTCCAGAACATTTTTGCCAACAAAACATTATAAAATAGGTTCATTAAAATTCTGTTACAAAAATTCAAACAGAATTATAATAACAATTGCGATATATCTTTCTTTATTGGAGCCATAAAAAGAAGATAAGGCATTAACAGTAGTTATAATGGTGATACTAATATCATCCAATAAAAGAGCTTTTTAAATAATAATAGGGAAAAAATAAAATCACTAAAAGAGTGGTTATGTGGATGGTTGTGGAAGAATAGTTTACCCTTAAACGTCACTTATATGACCTGAGGTATCAGCTTGTTCCTTAATTTAGACTTAAATGTCATTTGTCGTAAAAAAACTCTATTCCCACATCAGCGTTTCTGTCTAAAAACATAAATAATAGTTTAGCCAATATTGAAGTGCTGTAGAAAGCATTCTACACAGAAAATTTAACGCAGTTAAATCAATTTTATAGATTATTAATTAGAGCTCTTTATTGTTTGTTTTAATAATAATGAAAATTGATTATCTAAATTAAAACTGGCATTTTCCCACGCTTTGCTGTTTTCGCTACCAGATATCGTAACATTTCGCTACGCGCACGGTCGGCGACATTCCGCCAGAAGCAGTTCGAAGGGATGTACGCTTGATAGGAATTGCAGAACTCGAAGGCTTGGAGACAGATAACCATAACTTCCAAAATCTTGCTTTTCTCAACTTAAAGCAGTTTTATCACCAGCGTCATTAACATTACTTTTTACCATCAAATGATTATTTTGATAGGTATTTCAAATAACTTTAAATTTTGAGCTAGATAATAATTTTCACTTTAATAAAATTTTATAGCCAGAAAACGCCAGCAAATGTTCAATGTTTCTAACTTTTGGGGTTTCAACTGGAAATACATTCACTGACCCTAAAATGTTATTCATTCATTGAGAATGGAGTTGTACACAGTTCGTTTTTGTGAATATTCTGCGCATAATAAATGATTAAAAGAGAGAGAAATTTATTTAAAATAATATCAGGTACAAGATAAACACTTAGCTCAGTAAGCCATAGATGAGTTTAAGCCAAAATCAGTAATAACCTGGAGGACATCTGTAGCCTAACTGGTAGCGTGTCTGGCTCACGTCGTGAGTTCGAATCCCGGTCAGGGTGAGCTATCTGGATACGGTTTTTACCGGGGTTTTCCCTTACCCCAGTGGCGATGCGTGAAATTAGGCGCTAAAAGAGCCGTTTCCCCAATATTTCAGGATAAAAGGAAGAAAATGTATATAAAATCCATGTCTCTCAATGTTTTATTTGTTCTGGATACATTTTCAAAATGTATTCGCAAACATCCGCGCTACTACGGAGATTTAATAGCTTCTTAGATTCGAGTGATCAGATCCGCAAGCCCATTCAATACTGTATTTACGCATTCGTAACCTTGAATAGCCTGCTTCGTAAGTTTCGGGAAACAATCACGAATCTTCGATAGTTAAAAAGCACTGACAGATTTTGTCACATGAAGTTTCTGTAGCCTGAGAGGGTATTTCAATTTTTTTTTTTTTTTTTTTTTTTTTATATGACACTTTTAGGTACAGCTGTAAGTATATCTCAACAGCTTTAGCACTGGTATTTTACGTAGATTTGTATTTAGTGACAACAAAGAGGAAATTACTGTGCAGCTTTAAGTTATTAACAAAAGTGTGTGAATTGGATAATGTATCCATTTTGGGCCAACAGTTCGCGCGGTGGACCAGCGCTAGGAAAAGTTGAAACATCTGAGTGTAAGGGGAAGCAGGAATGGAATGTCTCTGCTTGTAGTGTGGGCAGTCTTGCAATTTAAGAAGGTGCTACGTGTGACTGTACTGAGATAGTGTAAGGGTACTGAAGAGTAGCCTTAGTTCTTCGAGCCATTATTCTGTCTTATTTTAATGAAAATTAATATTTGGAGGTTCCCTCACTTTGCAATTCACGCCTCACCACTGCCTTATCCTTAAAGACAAATGGTTGATAACTCCAATTATATGGACCCTGGGTTGATTTGAGTATCACTTCACCCATTTCATTCATCGTCTGATAAGATTTGACATTAGAGAATGTTAATTGTTAATTTAAAGAAATCATGGAGGACTCAATTTTCCAGGTTCATGAAGATGTATCTAAAGCCTAATCGTACGTAGGTGGTTGTAATTATTATTATTATTATTATTATTATTATTATTATTATTATTATTATTATTATTATTATTATTATTATTATTATTATTATTATTATTATTATTATTATTATTATTATTATTATTATTATTATTATTATTATTATTATTATTATTATTATTATTATTATTATTATTATTATTATTATTATTATTATTATTATTATTATTATTATTATTATTATTATTATTATTATTATTATTATTATTATTATTATTATTATTATTATTATTATTATTATTATTATTATTATTATTATTATTATTATTATTATTATTATTATTATTATTATTATTATTATTATTATTATTATTATTATTATTATTATTATTATTATTATTATTATTATTATTATTATTATTATTATTATTATTATTATTATTATTATTATTATTATTATTATTATTATTATGATTATCATTATCATTATCATTATTATTATTATTATTATTATTATTATTATTATTATTATTATTATTATTATTATTATTATTATTATTATTATTATTATTATTATTATTATTATTATTATTATTATTATTATCATCATCATCATCATTATTATTATTACTATTATAATATTAATTTGCTATAAACCTACTTTCTCAAGATAAATAGTTCTATTTTCCGGATTGTATTACCGTTCTCATTGTTGCTGAGTTTCCCAACATATGAGCCGGAAGTGGCTAAATATTCTTCTGCATTGAAAGAGAAAGCCACAGAAAAAGTAAAGGAAACAATATAACTCTGTCAAAATCTATCTTTGCTTGACTTCAATATATTGAGTTATGCGGAATTTGCACAACAGTCTCTGTTCAGCATGACTTTAGATATCTTTCTAGTAACTTAAAGTACATCAGTCAGCAATGGGTATAGAAGTAGACATTCAATATCGAAATCAAAACTTGAGGGAGAGAGAGAAATTTATAATCTCTATAGCTGGTAGCTGCTGGTACTTATTTGTGGTGTATCGGGTCGATACTAGTGACGAGGAGATAGGAGATAAGCTTATTATAGTTCAAGCTGTCCTACAAATGTAATTAATCCTTTATTAAAGATGTCAGATCTGAAATTCATATGAATTATTCACAAAAAGTGGCGTATTCTAAGCTTAGTGGAGGCTAAAGAAATAGCGTATACCAAAACAAAAATAATTCTTAAAAGACAGTATGGAAGTAAATGTGATATGTAACTCTCCACCTAACACACAGGAATTCTCATTAGTTTCGTCCATTTTTACCCTCGCTTTGTTGTCACTTGCTAATAACATGGTATAAATAATTAAGTGTAATAATCTCCATCTTTGAACACACTGTCTAATGCAGAATATTTTTCTATATCGGATTATGTCATTTTTACAGTCCTTTTGTATTTCTATAGGCCCAAATTTCTCGAAAATGCTTGTTCTTCAGTAAAAGTCCGATATTTGCTATTTGTATGTTCAATCATGCGGTAACTATAGAACTTACCGCTATAATACTACAACAATTTTTCTTAGGTGGAGAAGACTACCGTGCTCCTATCAGCAAAGTTTTAGCTGACCATCTTAAATCAGACATGTGTTATAATCTTTTACATTAAGCAATTTTGGAAATTTTTTTATATATGCGCATTAGAAAATGAAGGGTGTGAGAAACTGTTTTGTTATTGGGTGTACATAGGGGGTCAAAGCGAGTGAAAGGTAAAGGACGGCTAAAGGTAATTTTTAAAAGAAACTTCAATCCTCTTACTTCTTGCATTCGTCCCATGTGTCAAGTAAACAAAAGGAAATCATCTATTCAAAGAAACGGTGACATGCAAGGCAGGCACCTTCCTGGCAATGTGAGGCAAAGTGAACACGTTTGTAAGAAGAGTCGTTTTGACTATGTTTAGAGTGAGCGAAGGATTGTGAAGTGTTACGTGAAGCTATTTAACAGTTTTGTAAATACTTATAGTTATGGAAAATGAAGCTAAGAAGAAACGAAAAATTGGTAAACTAAGAAGGACCGCACATAAGTATGGAATGTCTTACGTTACCCTTCAAGTAAAATTAGGTAATATCAGTAACGCAGAGAATGAAACAGCTAAGGCTACTGGATGTTCAGAAACATTGGTAGGTATATAGAATAAAAAAGGAACGAATGATAGGTCGTCTATGAACTCCCTAAAAAGGGCGGGTAAACAAAAGAACGCTAGGTTGGCGCAATATGATGGAATAGTGCAAAGCGGAGTGTGGCGTATTGCTTATTCTTTGCTGCCTTAAAACATTCCACCCACGCTGAATCTACTTTTTGAAGGGTAAACAGTGATAATGACACCCTACCTAATATCTCAAACTGTTCTCATTAGAGTCGGTTCCTATACGATTTGGGGTTTGAATATGAAAGAAGAGGTAACGGCGTATACGAATACAAAGGGAAGATACTATAACATTTGTTGTCGAGGCTAATGGACGACGAAATGCAAGGAATTGCAGCCTTATGAGATGACAGTGAAGAAGCATAGGAGTAACCGACATATTTAAAGACCATTTAAATCTTTTATGATTGCATGTCTCCACTTGGTTTGTTATAATATATATTCTTTTGCCTGCGAAATCGTGTTTGGAGCTACAAAAGTAACCAGTAAAAGGAGGAGTAAAGATTAAAATGCATACACTCAGAAACTGACTCTGGTAAAATAGAATTTAATAGCAGTGTAGACATTTCCTCATTAATGATGTATCATTTACAGTACGATATCAAACCGGCAGACCGGGAGCTGTCGTGGCTGAAGTTGCCATTGTACGTATGGTACATGTGGAAACAGGGCGACCCATAATACCTGGAGGATGGTATCACAGTGGTAATTAAGTTAGCAAAAACTAAAAACCAACGTTCCGGCTAGGGGATGCCGAGATGCTGACCACATCTCCTTCCCGTATCGGTTAGATGATCGCCCAACTCTGCCGTAAGTAAGTTGGCGTGAGGCCGGCAGTCGGGTAGGTAGGCCTTGGCCCTCTAAGGGCTGTCGCGCCATGGGTTATTATAACTTATGTACACTTACAACATAAATTTATCATTCTCTCTGTCTAGCTTAAATTTCACACTTCTCTTATTGAAGAATGTATAATAAATGTTCACTACCATAAGAACACTTAAACATTTATTAAATTACATGCTAGATTATAATAAATTCATATAATATGATCTACCCTTATTGTCACACAATGTATAGGAATGTAAAGAAGAATGTCATACAAACTCACCTTTGTATGCAAATGTCAAATCATACTATATATTCAACATATATATAATTCAAGATATGTATAAGAGACCTTCTCTACCAGAAATTAGAAAGTAGTTATCATTATTCTTTGAGACACTTATACTTTCTGCTTTTTTTACTACTCTTCATAGGAGCATAGATGCACACAATTTACAAATTATTGCCTAGCACACACCACTTATATAATGAAAGGAGTGCAATTTATATGTTCCTCTAATGCTTACAGACAAAAAGAAAGACTTAGCAGAGTGAAATAATTTCTTACATTATAACTGGAGTTTATAACGGTCTATTTAAGGTAATTATGTAAGTTTCCTTTCTGTACTGATCTTATACATGAATCTATAGCTTATACATTCAATTTCCAGGATTAAGTTTAACAGTGAAATTTAGTTACACGTTACACGTGCTTGAACATCAGAGAATATATTATGAATATATGCCTTATTTTCTAACTCAGTTTCCAATGTTAATATATAAAGTAGTAAAATGAAAAGTTTATATCTGTTTTCTGAAATTGTTGGGAAATGTATATGCTGCAGAGTTGAGAATTTATCACACTAAGATTTCAAACAAGAATGTTGTTTCTTTTAATGCTATTCCTTTTATAGACCCTTTTAATTTTATTAAGAATAAAATGTATATTTTATAATTTGTACACTGCTTGGCATTTAGAATCATTTTGTCAACATACTTGACAAATTACAAAGTATTTCAGGAATGCAAATCTTTTTGTTTAAACCTAAATAAAGTGCTTTAGTTTCATACAGAAGCGTCAGAACAAATTTCTATTCGCATGGATGCATCTAATTAAGGTACATTTACTTTTGAAATTTAATCCTACCATATATAGAAAAGAGCTACAAGAAAGATGTTACATCATCTTGTGATGATGTAAGTGATGTACTTTCAAAGCATATTAGTTAATTTAGGCAATTTTCATTGGTAGTTTTGAACCTTTTTGGCGTGGAATATTTCAAGTATTGGCCACCAAATTTCTCTTAAACTGTTATTTAAACATAAAAATAAAAAACATGATTATTTTAAAAGATTCAAGATAGTAAAGCATCTTTAGTGAAAGTCTGAAAACAGAATCACAGTAAAAGAGGACAAAACCTTTTTCTAAACAATACCAACTTGAACAATCTAAGTCATTAATTTTAATTACGGTGATATTTTAATACACATCAAAGCAAGAATACTAAGCAACATAAGTTTAAATTTGTTTAATTGTTAGCATTTGGTCACACTGGTTGGATAACTAGTATTTTAAAAGATGCTGTGTAAATTTCAATTAAATCACAGTAGGAACATTAACATAGCTAGGGTATAGCATGGTGGAAGCTACATTTTCTGATTAAAATATTCCAACAATTGGACAGTTAACATAGGGTCATTAAAATAAAATGTTACCTATTATGTGGCCCCTCTTCACAGTGCCAAAGAACCATGTGTTGCCGTGAAAATTGTGACATCGGAGATCGCTAAAATTATTAACTTAGAGTAGGTAGGTGCTGGAAATGTTGACCATTTGCTTATACCTTGTGAGTTCTTACATGATGTAGTCAGTAAGTTCCTGATTCCTGCTGCTGAGCTTAGGCGATTGAGTGAGAGCAGCTATCTATTAGCGGAGAGAAGGTTAATATTTCCAGTATCTATTGTAATGTAAGGATTTTATGCACCTGTGATGGCACAATTTTGTCTGCAACTCGCGGTTCTCATTTCTGAGGCAGTATTGCAATATGCATATATTTAAAATTATACAATCGGTTGACTGAGGCACTCTGTGCTTCACATACCACAACTTTCCTTTTAATGCCTTTCGCTTCTACTTGAAGGTATTATCAAGAAATTAACAGTTGACAGTTTCTTGATAATGCCTTCATGTGGAAGCGAAACGTATTAAAACAAAATTTCTGGTATGTAAAGTACAGAGTGTCTCAGTCTGTTCATTATATAATTTTAATTATTACATTACTCCACAGTGTTTATTCCAATATAAAGATTTCAAATTAATGCGTATATTTACTTAGAATCTGTGCGATCAATATGGGTAAACAAGAAAATGCGTGTCTGTCAAAAACTAAGACCTGCAAATGACAGACTTGTATATCGGAACACAAGCTTAACTGTAGCAAGGTCGTCTGCTATGTCTCTCTACAGCGTACATCAATGTAGCAGACAGGTCAAGCATTAGTTGTAATGCAAACTGGTCTGGTACTACTACGGCAACAAACGGAAGTAAACAGACATTTAACCTTTTTATGATGTGAATAACCCTATAGCAGGGTAGGTCATGTCTGCTACATCCTGGGTTATTTAAGTCAATTTCCTCACATTCCAAGCAAAAACTAAATTGGCTGATGGTGTTATATTTAGAATTACAAATTAGTAACTACGCCAAACTTTGTACTATCTGTTCGCTGTAAGAATAAAGTGAAAGTCAATAAAGCATGTAACTTAAATGAACGTCATTCGCTGTTGAGTTTTAATACTTCCATATTCTTCCACAATATAGTCCCTCTTGTCCATTAAGCTTCCAGGTTTACATGCTTTCAAACATTTGAATTGTGACAAGAGAGTGTAAATGAATAGTTGTTACAGATCCATTTTAGCGTGCAACATGAAAGAGAGCGGTTTTGTTAAACATGTGCGAGGAAAACCCTTAAGAAGCGGCGAGAAAGTTATTGTACTGAATGTGTTTAATAAGCTTTTAGAGAAACATCCTACCGTGGCTAAAATCGAACTGGTAAAGCTACCATCAGAGTTTACTGGAGTGTCGATATCAGCAGTTTATATCGCGGTAAATAGAAAGCCCCTTTTGGGACAGTAACAATGCTAGGGAAGAAATGATAGTGTGAACAGACATTGTTAGGACAATGAGATGAGTTAATGAATGCTGCTGTGTGGCGTAATGGGCATGATATACCCCCCTAAAAAAAAAAAAACTAACCGTAAATGAAATGTTGCATGCAGTGAACAGTGACAGTGATCTACCTTACATTATAAGGACCAGCTTGTACTCTCTTCTTAAGGAGCTAGGCTTTGAATTCATTAGCCACAGCAAAAACAAGGTGCAAAAGTTGATAAGGAGGATATAGCAAAGTGGTAGGCAGTATTTGTGGGACATAAGGCAATATAGAAGGGAGGGATGACCTCTGTAGTACTTAGATGAGAAATGCGTTATTGAGGATCTTGTGTCCTCTAAGATATGGAGTGACAGCACTATTAAAAGCAAGAAAAGTACATTTTTTTGCGGTTTGAGAGTGGGATTAAAACATCTGAGTGGTAAAAGTCGGCGTTTAATTATTTTACACATCGACAGTGAAAATGGCGTTGTTGTCGATGGTGAAGTTGTGTTTGAATCTAAGAAGTCAGGATATTATCATTGCGAAATGACTGGAGATGTGTTCTGGAACTGGTTTATTAATATACTTCCCAAACTCGAGCCTGGAAGCGTCATAATAATGCATAATGTCCCTTATCATTCAGTAGCAGTGGAGCACACACCTAACAATTAATGGACAAAAGCTGAAGTGTCATCGTGGCTGAGGTCCAAAAACATTACCTATGACGAAGTAATGGTTAAAATTGATCTGTTAGTATATATATATATATATATATATATATGAAAAATGTCTTTGATACACTTGCCGATAAAGCCGGACATAAAGTACTCAGATTGGCCCCCTTTCACTGTAAGCTAAACCCAATAGAATTAATTTAGAGTCAGGTTAAGTGTTATGTAACAATGAACAATTGGACGTTCAAGATAGCTGGAGTGCGAGAAGTAGTATACTCAGCATTTAAAGGAGTAACTAAAGAAAGATGGTGTGAGTGTGTTCAACATGTTATTAATCAAGAGCAGCACATGAGGGATCTGGAGGGCGTGGTTGACAATGTAATAGATCGCTTAATTATCAATGTGGGAAAGAAAAGTGATGAAGATGATGACAGTAGTGCAAGTGTAAGCAATACACCAAACTGAGACAGCAGAAGCTCATTGACCTATTTACTACCGACTGTTGTGTACAGTACAAATACATAGCTTATTACACTACATACAGTGTATGTGTTTTTAGGTAAAAGTGTGCTCCTGTTAATTTCTCAACTCCAATAAAAATATTTCCGTGATATTTTGTGTACATGATTTTTTAATAGCTTTCCGTCATCTGGACAACCCGGATTTCCGATTTCTCGGATCGGCCCTGGTTCTGGATGCCAGGGTAAACGAGGTTACTGAACTTATTATTTATATTCCTGACAGGAGGATTCACCTTGGTTGAGACTTCGCAGATTCCTGTGTCACAATCTTGGAGTCTCTACTCAGGTGCTCCTTTGGCGAGTAATCTTCTGGGTAATACTGGACCTCAAGGATGCTGCATATCTTTCGGGTTCTTAATTCAAACACATTCTTAATGCCAGGTGTAGTTTACAATTTCAATTTCAGAAATTTTACTGGAAAAGGTGTGTAACATTCACTCTCAGACACTGAAGTAGGAAATTCAAATTCGCTTTGAAAAACAAATGTTAACTCATACCCATTTGTAACGCTTCAAATATAGCCACAGTAATCAGAAGTTACATTACACAAAATCAACACTTACATGTTTCAATTTAAGCAATGTAATTGCATTTTAATATAATTACAAATAATTTCTTAGGAGTGCTGCAGTTATTATAGTTTATGAACATTTTAGCCCGTCTGTAATTTAACATAATGCTGTTATCAAACATACTTTTGTACCACAGATAGAGAAAGAAATGATGTATCAGGTAGGTTGACAAAATTAAAAACTGATATACACCAGAAAGTGACCTCGGTAGACAGTTAAACTGATATTTAGGAATATGTGGTAATGAACTTTCAGCGACTTGTTGTTTGCATTCAACGTTATTAATACTTCAGATACAATTATCTCGAAGGCATATAGCACAAACAGAGAACTATAGCTTGTCTCAACCTGAAAAGATACCATGGAAGTAAATGGGATCTCTCTCTCTCTCTCTCTCTCTCTCTCTCTCTCTCTCTCTCTCTGTTTAATAGACGCGAATTCTCATTAGTAAGCACCGGATTTTTGGTAATAACAACTTAAGAAATATGTACCTAAATATGTAACAAAATAAAGTGAAATATGTAACTAAATATGTAATAAAGCAATTATATGTAAAATCAAAAATGTTATTTCTTTGCTATATAAACAAATCCACATAGTCAAATCTCTAATTTAATTGTTAATCTTTCATTTCTGTTAAAAGTACAATACTGAAATACAAGTGTCAATTATTTAAGCATTTAAGCCATATTGGACCAGTGTCCACAGTCAATTATAGTCTTATACTTTCCGAATGTTCTGGTGTCATGCGAAATCCTCTGTCTGACAATATATTTTTGTAAATTGAAAAGGATGGCTCAACTTTGCAAGAAGTCAACGGTGCATATTTACACAGAGCGATTGTGCTAGGAAGAACATTTTCAGGGGATTTACGTTTTCTCCATTAGATATGCGAGAAAGAGTAACAAGAGTTGGGTATCCTGAGTTCTTTTTTAGCAGAGGCTGCAGTTTAGTGGAAACTACACCACACATTTCGCCTGGTACAACACTGACCTTTTGAACTGCATATTCCATTATTTCCACAGCTTCTTGCAGAGGATACCTGAAGTTTACAGTTTATTGACTCTGTCGACAAGCCAGCTGTTGTGACTTGCGATGTATGAAACTGAACTGAGCACTTAAGAACTGTTGAATGCTGACAAGCATTCACTCACATACACTGCAGGATCAAAAGAAAAGTTCACAATCACTGACTTAACAGTTTCGAAGTGCTTAATGTAGAAAATTACAGCTTCGATCCATGTTGCCAGATTGTTATCACTGGCTCTAGAAGCAAAGGTACATCAGGTAGCTGCTCCTTGTAGCGCTGTACACGATAACGATATTCTAAGAAAACCTCCTTCGTTGCTGATATCAGTGTATTTACTTTTGGAAATTCATGTGTAATTGTCTCACTCACTCATTGCAATGCATGAGCCATACATGTAACATGCACTAAGTTTGGATAAAATACAGTAAGCGATTTCCCCGCTTTTAACATGTAAGGAGCGCCATCTGTGTACAATAGGAGGGTCCTCACTTCCTTTACGCTGTCTAGCAATAGTACCTTAAGTCCATCATTAATTAATGTAGCAATTGTTGAGCTATTTGTCACCTCCAAAGGTTTTCGATAAGTAAAGTAGGGTTTTGATGCAGCTTCGAAGTGCATCTTGCCTACTATTACATCAGCGATGTAACGGCCTGAAGCATCCGTCGTCTCATCAGCAGTGACTATTAGATGATGTAGGCCGTCCCTGCAACTGTGTAGGTAGTACCTGTTCCTCTGAAGAAACTCTTTGTTTATTTTTAATATGCAGATTGCTTCTTAGATATTGTTAAATTTGAGATTTCATCGCACACCTAATACGTTTATCACAAGTTTGGCAGATGTCTGTTTTTCCATCAGTTATTAAAGCACTGTCAACTAAAGATCCACGCTTTTAGCTTTGTAGACAACGAAGGCTCAACCGATGCCATGGTTAAATTAAATGCAACTGACTGTTAAACATTCTGAAGCGTTTCACGTTTGAAAACAAAAAAAGAAAATATGTTTAAAACAAGTCATTGTTGTCGGAATCGGACTTGTGCACGAGAAGCACAATGATAAAAATTGCAATTGTTTCTTATTTCTTGCTTTGTAACTTAAATTGATGGAATCGACAAAAGCGTATAATAATTTAGAAAAAGATATTAAAATATGTAAAATCATGTTCTATGTTGTGAAATATGTATTACAGCTCGAAATATGTAAAAATATGTAATTTAAAATGTCTGAATAAGGGTCTTCTCAGTTTCAAAGGTCGACAATTTAGCTTCTTTTATAATTACATACACAACAGCAGAATATGTAATTACATAAAATCCGGGCCTTACTCATTGCCTTCGTCCTTTAATTGCCCTTGCGTCTTTGCCAACTCGCAAGTAACATGGTATAAATAATTATTAGTAATAATTTACAGCTTTGAACACACTTTCTTTTGCAGAATATTTTCTTTATCAGATTACGTCATTTATACAGTCGATTTGTGTTTCTATGGACCCACCAGCTGGACCTACACGTATGCGCCGAGCTACAAAGGCAACGGAATCCCTCCAACAATTTTTTTTTTTTTTTTTTTTTTTAGTCTTACGTCCTCCAACGTTAAGTCATACAGGACGGGAAATGAAATGGGTGAATTGATGCTAAAATGAACCAGGGTCCATAGTGCTTAGAGTTACCTCTCATTCGTCTTTTAGGATAAGGACAAAACCTGGAAAAATACATTATCCAGCTAACTTACCCAGGCCGGGGTTCAAACACGGACCTGTTGAACGTGAGGCAGACACGCTAACATCTACGCTAACTAGGCGGCGCCACGGGTTTATTAAAGGAGTTAAGTCTATTCGAAGTTCAAACATAAATGTCTAATTAAAAAAAAACTTATCCGAACTGAGCTTATTTCACTCGCTGTATTTAAGTACACTTTTGGATCAGGGTCGAACACACAAATCAATATCACTTTGTAAGTTTATTACCTGCAATCACTAATGTGTACTTCCTCTTGAATGTCGTGAGAAACGCACCAATAGGAAACATGTGACTTCGTGACTATCTCACGCAGAGTAGCTGCAAAGCTTTTTAACTCACTTTTTAACTCACGAATGAAATGAAATGAAATGAAATGCAGCATGTTCACAAGGAAACGGCTCGCTGTGAATTTCTACAAACTTGTAGCAGGTAAAAATTGTTGAGAAATTGAGAGATGTTAATTTCTACAAATTTGTAGCAGAGAAAAATATTTGAGAAATGGAGATATGTAAATTGCTACACATTTGTAGCAGGTAAAAATGATAGAGGAATGAGGATATGTTAATTCCTACACATTTTTTAATTGGTACACCTGCTCATTTCGTAACAGTTGTCCAGTTACTCACCCCGACTGGCTCACATTCAATGGTCAACATTTTTCCAGGGCATACATTCCTATATGACCACGGAAGTTTATAGTATCTTTTTACTTTTATTATTTTGACGATGTACCAAGTTAAACATTTTCATTCGAGCCAACCAATATCATAGTTGAACAGTGCCAAGTCGTTACAAAAATTTGATTTCTCGCAATGTCTGTCCGGTTGCTCTTAATGTCGTGCAGACTTGTTGGCCATGGTAGCTCAATGGTTAAAAACAACCGAAGAGACACCAGAAGATCCGTGTTTCAAATCCCCGCTATGGCCTTGAATTTTTCAGTCTGAGTCTACCAATCCAAATCTTCGCCTACACACGACCAGTCACAATTAACACTGCTCTTACTCCAGATCTAGATCTACAGTGCAAGAAATGTCTATATTTTTATTACATTTCGGCATTTATAAGCAAAATTTAAATATCTCCTATACATTTCTCAAATTAAGCAAACAGGTACGCTAGGGACAAATCGGGTGTCCTTTTGAGAATGAGTACGAAAGGGTTCCTTTAATTAGTTTTTGGTCAAACACCTTTCGTGAAAGATGGCTCACAAGTTTGTATTTAGATAATGATGATATACTTTTCGTTTGCTTGAAATATTGTAATAATGAATAAATTACAGTCCTAAACTTTGAGCTCAACTAATGAGGTTTATTTTAAGTAGGAATTCGTGTAGCAAGAAAGCAAGGAATAAAGTGTACTTTATCTCTGCAGGTATTTTTATTGGGATTAACTGGCAATAAACAGGCGTATTTTTAACAATGAGGGTGCAGCAAGGGAAAACCTTTTCAAAAGCAGACACTTGTACTGTGTTGACAAGTATTATCCTAAAGCTACCCTCCATAAAAAAAGGTTAGCTTAGGGTATGAGAACAGAACAATAGAGGGGTGTGCTGCAAACTTCCCGCAATAAACTTGTCATGTGAAACTGGAACTGGGGTTCCGCCTGAAAATTATTTCATATATGTATATTCCATGAACACGTGTGAATTTTCTGTGCTAAATGTTTTTCACTCTCTGTTATATATTATACCTCAGCAATATGTTTAACTTACCCGCTTGCTCCCTTTTAACCTCATTATACCCCTTTTGTAAGGACTCTTGGTTTTACACTCATCTCATTGACATATATTCCTTACATATCGGTTTCGCCTTCAAGTTTATTTGTATACATATTCTAACAGCTGCTACCTCACGGTCAAACATGCATTTTATGATCGCTGTATTGATTGCTGCACAAAATCAGATATTATTATTATTATTATTATTATTATTATTATTATTATTATTATTATTATTATTATTATTATTATTATTATTATTATTATTATTATTATTATTATTATTATTATTATTATTATTATTATTATTATTATTATTATTATTATTATTATTATTATTATTATTATTATTATTATTATTATTATTATTATTATTATTATTATTATTATTATTATTATTATTATTATTATTATTATTATTATTATTATTATTATTATTATTATTATTATTATTATTATTATTATTATTATTATTATTATTATTATTATTATTATTATTATTATTATTATTATTATTATTATTATTATTATTATTATTATTATTATTATTATTATTATTATTATTATTATTATTATTATTATTATTATTATTATTATTATTATTATTATTATTATTATTATTATTATTATTATTATTATTATTATTATTATTATTATTATTATTATTATTATTATTATTATTATTATTATTATTATTATTATTATTATTATTATTATTATTATTATTATTATTATTATTATTATTATTATTATTATTATTATTATTATTATTATTATTATTATTATTATTATTATTATTATTATTATTATTATTATTATTATTATTATTATTATTATTATTATTATTATTATTATTATTATTATTATTATTATTATTATTATTATTATTATTATTATTATTATTATTATTATTATTATTATTATTATTATTATTATTATTATTATTATAATTATTATTATTATTATTATTATTATTATTATTATTATTATTATTATTATTATTATTATTATTATTATTATTATTATTTTTATTATTATTATTATTATTATTATTATTATTATTATTATTATTATTATTATTATTATTATTATTATTATTATTATTATTATTATTATTATTATTATTATTATTATTATTATTATTATTATTATTATTATTATTATTATTATTATTATTATTATTATTATTATTATTATTATTATTATTATTAATATTATTATTATTATTATTATTATTATTATTATTATTATTATTATTATTATTATTATTATTATTATTATTATTATTATTATTATTATTATTATTATTGTTATTATTATTATTATTATTATTGTTATTGTTATTATTATTATTATCATTATTATTCTATTATCATTATTATTATTATTATATTATTATTATTATCATTATTATTATTATCATTATTATTATCATTATTATTATTATTATTATTATTATTATTATTATTATTATTATTATTATTATTATTATTATTATTATTATTATTATTATTATTATTACTACTACTACTATTATTATTACCATCATCAACATTATTAATTTCTTCCCTCTCAGAACCCTTGGCCATGCATTAGGACAGCGGTATGAAAACCGATACAGTTTTTCACTTAGTGGCACAGATGTGGTTTATTTTCAAACCATTGCAATGATTGCCAATAGGTCACGCTCGAGGGCAGCCTTTCAGTGGCGAGATTTGAAATTCGATTCCTGAATATTCTCGAAATGTGAAAATGTATTCAAATACAATGAAAGTTCTCGTAAGCGTTTGTCCTGAATGCTGTTCTCGAATACTTGAAATTGTTTACACGAAGGTCGTTTTTATTTGATGCTTTTACCATCATTTTGCATTCGAATGCAAGTGTCGATTCGTCGGAGTATCCGAATGTAGTGCAATCGATTCTGCCCATAACTGAGTAATATGATAAATCATTACAAGTTCCAACAAAAAAGTCACTAATTCATTAACATTATTGATAAATGACATTTGTGATTATTTAGCTAGTTCATTCCCAAAACGTTTGTATGATTCATGTCGCTAACTGGCATGTTTAAGGTTTGGTTTTGTGGAATCAGTTACAGTAATATGCTTCTTGCATGATTTTCTCGGTTACTAGGCATATCTGCTAAACTGCACATTTTAATCCTACATCTCAATGTATTACTTACCATAAATTGTTGCAGAAACAAACAGAAAACGTCTGTACACCGCTACAGCTATCTATGGTTTATTTTCTTTATTTTTTATTTCTTTTTTTTCTTGGAAGGAAAAAAATGGATTCACCCACACCCAACCCATTGGGCTGGTGACAGTAGTCGCCGCTCCGGGGGAGACACCGGTGCGAATACCTACTAAGAAAACCTTTCACTGACTAGGGCAGCAGTCCCGGTGAAGATTAGCTGGTTCCGCTCGTGGTACCTAGATGCGGCGAACCGCATGGAGTGTTGAGGGGGATAGACGTCATGACCACAAGGCCCTGACGCACACCTTTGCTTTCAAAATGTGGCGTTCTTCCCATATAGTTCCGTGGTAATCGATGTAGCTCTCGTGCGGACCAGTATGTAACGGGCGATGCGTTATTTGAAGTGCGGAGGTACCTACGGTATTAACGGGACAGTCTCACCCATAGCCTGGTTTTATTGTACTGTTCGATGAGAGAATATTCCGGACAGGGTGATTAGATACCGATACGTATGACGTCCTAACCCGTTTACACACACAAATATAGTTTTATACGAGTAATGATCCTTCACATACAAAGAACGTGCTTTTATATCCAATAATTTGCCCGCCATCTTACGGTTCGGCTGTTGAAACACTCATTATCTATGTCATAAACAAAAGCTAGCGACCTTCAGTATTAAGATATGAGGGTGTTACAAAAGCTTAATTCCATTCACTTGTAAAAACTGCTGTTTCAATAAACAAGAAGTGTTTTGGACAACTGTTGATAAATCACTGAAATGTTACATGTCAGTTGTTCACAAAATTTGGGGGGCTTTGAGGTAGGAGTTGCGTACACTACTTTTAATCATATGAACAAATCGTGTGTTGCACTCATACGACTTTTTCTTCTCTTGTGCAAGCTCTTCTTTCGTGCGTTTATTTATCTAAAAATTACCAATTATATATTTGCATATTCACTTGTAGTCAGAAAGGCAAAGTGAGAGTACTGATACTCAAATATTGAGGAGCAGTCCGTTTTGTGAGGCTTTGAAACTACACTTTCTGTGCAGGACCAATTTATCTCCATTAAATATAAGTTTTTGGTACATACCTTGTGTACTTTAATGAGAATTGCGTTTTCTGTGTACGTAAACTGTAACTATCACTTATGGTTTACCGGTCATGCATATCTCCGTGATATGTATGTCAAGGGGAAGAGCAAAGATTACTTACAACTCAGAAATTACTTTTAAATGAACTTTTGATTATCCATCATATTTAAAGTAATACAGTGGGCCTGCATGTACAAACCTTAAAAATAATAGATACCTATGTATAGAGCAAACATTATTTAGAAGCTGATACGCTTGTTAGTTTGGCTTGTTTCAAAATGCTTACAACTCATTTTGCAAAACAGATTAAAGAACTTAAAGATTTTCACTACAACTTTTCTCACTGATGTTATGTTTACACAGCTCTTGTTCAAGAGATACCGAGCTCCAATATTACTCAGTGTGAGTTATTTGGACAAGATTTTTACGGGGTTTTCCGTTACTGATGAATACAATTACGAGAGTGATCAGAAATGTTTCTGACCTCAATATGAAGATGGCAGCACTCTTAAATAAAAGCTACCGAGTTTTGTTAGTTGATCTGTTGACAGTTACTCACCAAAGTTTCAGCCATTATGGACGCTCAATTGCTATGTAACAGTTGTTTGAGTTAGTTGATATGAGTGGTTTTTATGAAAATGGGCAAAATGGAGTATCGATTGGTCATTAAATATTCGTTTTTGAAAGGTAATACGCCTACGCAAATCAAAGATGAGTTGGATTCTGTGTATAGGGTCCCTGCACCATCATTTACCACAGTGAAATTTTGGGCAGCCGAATTTAAAAGTGGCCGTAAGAGCTTGGGAGATGATGAACGTTCGGGCATTTAAAAACTGCAACTACAGACGAAAACATTGGCATACTTTACCAAATGGTGCTCGACGACCGCTGACTTAAAGTGAGAGTGATAACAGAGGCTATGATCATGTCAAAAGAATGTGTTTGTCACATATTAAATCAACATTAAGACATGAGAAGACTGTCCGCGCGCTGGGTGCCGCGTTTGTTCACGCATTGCCCACTCAAATCCCTATCCCTGTGACACATCCCTCTGACTACCAGAGTCTCCCTCTGACAAACAAGATTGAAGAAGAAGAAATAAGTGCAGAAGACTTAGCAGACATTTTTGAAACTATCGTTGCTGTTCCAATGCTGATAAACAAAACATTGACCATGACGGAGGTTGTAACCGATTAGAGAGAAAGGCATTATTGCAGTTTTACTGGAAATAAAGAGTACTGAGTTTCAGACAATGTTGATGAACTAGCTGTGGTTATGACCCACACACAAGCAATAACAAACAGAGACATTTTTCCTTTTACGTGAGTCAAGCCGAAACATTCCCAAGTGAACTTGTAATGTTAAAGCGAATGCGAGATCACGCTGCTTGTAAGCAATACACCAAACTGAGACCACAGAAGCTCACTGCCCTGTTTACTACCCACCAGTTTGTAGCTATATTGTGTACAGTACAAATACATAGGTTATTACAGTACATACAGTGTATGTGCTTTTAGGTAAAAGTGTGCTGCTGGTCATTTCTCAACTCCATTAAAAATATCTCGGTGATGTTGTGCGTACATGATTTTTAATACCTTTACGTCATTCTCTGGACAACCCGGATTTTCGTTTCCTCACATCGGTCCTGGTTCTAGATGCCAGGGTAAACGAGATTACTGAACTAATTATTTACATTCCTGACAATGGGATTCACCTTCGTTGAGACTTCGCAGATTCCTGTGTCACAATCTTGAAGTCTCTACTCAGGTGCTCCTTTGGTGAGTAATCTTCTGGGTAATACTGGACCTCAAGGACGCTGCATATCTTTTGGGTTCTTAATTCTAACACATTCTTAATGCGAGATGTTGTTTACAATTTCAATTTAAAAATTTTTACTGAAAAAGGTGTGTAACATTCACTCTCAGACACTGAAGTAGTGAATTCAAATTCGCTTGGAAAAACAAATGTTAGCTCATACCAATTTGTAACGCTTCAAATATAGCCACAGGAATCAGAAGTTACACTACAAAAAATCAACATTATCATGTTTCAATTTAAGCAATGTAATTGGAATTTAATATAATTACATATAATTTCTTAGGAGTGCTGCAGTTATTATAGTTTATGAACATTGTAGCTTGTCTGTAATTTAACATAATGCTGTTATCAAACATCCTTTTGTACAACAGATAGAAAAAGAAATAATGTATCCGATAGGGTTGACAAAATTAAACACTGATATACACACGAAAGTAGACCTCGGTAGACAGTTAAACTGATATTTAGGAATATGTGGTTATGAACTTTCAGCGACTTGTTGTTTGCTTTCAAAGTTATTAATACTTCAGATACAATAATCTGGAAGGCACATAGCACAAACAGAGAACTATAGCTCGTATCAACCTGAAAAGATGCCATGGAAGTAAATGGGATCTCTCTCTCTCTCTCTCATCTCATCTCTCTTCCTCTCTCTCCTCTCTCTCTCTCTCTCTCTCTCTCTCTCTCTCTCATCTCTCCTCTCTCTCTCTCTCTCTCTCTCTCTCTCTCTCTCTCTCTCTCTCTCTCTCTCCTCTCTCTCTCTCTCTCTCTCTCTGTTTAATACACGCGAATTCTCATTAGTAAAGCCCAGATTTTTGGTAATAACAATTTAATAAATATTTACCTAAATATGTAACAAACTAAGTAATATAGCAATTATATGTAAAATCAAAAATGTTATTTCTTTGCTATAAAAACAAATCCACATATTCAAATCTCTAATTTAAATTTTAATCATTTCACTTCCACCCGTCCACACCGTCCACCCGTCCACCCGTCCAACCGTCCAACCGTCCACCCGTCCACCCGTCCACCCGTCTACCCGTCCACCCGTCCACCCGTCCACACCGTCCACCCGTCCACCCGTCCACCCGTCCACCCGTCCACCCGTCCACCCGTCCACCCGTCCACCCGTCCACCCGTCCACCCGTCCACCCGTCCACCCGTCCACCCGTCCACCCGTCCACCCGCCCACCCGTCCACCCGTCCACCCGTCCACCCGTCCACCCGTCCACCCGTCCACCCGTCCACCCGTCCACCCGTCCACCCGTCCACCCGTCCACCCGTCCACCCGTCCACCCGTCCACCCGTCACCCGTCCACCCGTCCACCCGTCCACCCGTCCACCCGTCCACCCGTCCACCCGTCACACCGTCCACCCGTCCACCCGTCCACCCGTCCACCCGTCCAACCCGTCCCACCCGTCCACCCGTCCACCCGTCCACCCGTCCACCCGTCCACCGTCCACCCGTCCACCGTCACCGTCCACCCGTCCACCCGTCCACCCGTCCACCCGTCCACCCGTCCACCCGTCCACCCGTCCACCCGTCCACCCGTCCACCCGTCCACCCGTCCACCCGTCCACCCGTCCCACCCGTCCACCCGTCCACCCGTCCACCCGTCCACCCGTCCACCGTCCACCCGTCCACCCGTCCACCCGTCCACCGTCACCCGTCCACCCGTCCACCCGTCCACCCGTCCACCCGTCCACCGTCCACCCGTCCACCCCGTCCTCACCCGTCCACCCGTCCACCCGTCCACCCGTCCACCCGTCCACCCGTCCACCCGTCCACCCGTCCACCCGTCCACCCGTCCACCCGTCCACCCGTCCACCCGTCCACCCGTCCACCCGTCCACCCGTCCACCCGTCCACCCGTCCACCGTCCACCCGTCCACCCGTCCACCCGTCCACCCGTCCACCCGTCCACCCGTCCACCCGTCCACCCGTCCACCCGTCCACCCGTCCACCCGTCCACCCGTCCACCCGTCCACCCGTCCACCCCGTCCACCCGTCCACCCGTCCACACCGTCCACCCGTCCACCCGTCCCACCGTCCACCCGTCCACCCGTCCACCCGTCCACCCGTCCACCCGTCCACCCGTCCACCCGTCCACCCGTCCACCCGTCCACCCGTCCCACCCGTCCACCCCGTCCACCCGTCACCCGTCCACCCGTCCACCCGTCCACCCGTCCACCCGTCCACCCGTCCCACCCGTCCACCCGTCCACCCGTCCACCGTCCACCCGTCCACCCGTCCACCCGTCCACCCGTCCACCCGTCCACCCGTCCACCCCGTCCACCCGTCCACCCGTCACCACCCGACCGTCCACCCGTCCACCCGTCCACCCGTCCACCCGTCCACCCGTCCACCCGTCCACCCGTCCACCCGTCCACCCGTCCACCCGTCCACCCGTCCACCCGTCCAACCCGTCCACCCTTCCACCTCCACCCGTCCACCCGTCCACCCGTCCACCCGTCCACCCGTCCACCCGTCCACCCGTCCACCCGTCCACCCGTCCACCCGTCCACCCGTCCACCCGTCACCGTCCACCCGTCCACCCGTCCACCCGTCCACCCGTCCACCCGTCCACCGTCCACCGTCCACCCGTCCACCCGTCACCCGTCCACCCGT
>CM060950.1:171198016-171208016 GCA_030765055.1 Mantis religiosa | reverse complement strand
TCGAGTGTACTTAAAAGAGGAGATGACCAAACGTCGTTGAGATATACAGTGATTTCTTCTTGGGAACCGGTAATTGGCACTGAATTTGACACACCAGTATTATATTCCTCCATAATGTTACTGTGTAGGGACGATATTCCTGGCAACTTCTCGGGCTTTGCAAGGTTTTGCTTGCGGCAGTAGTATTTTGTGATTTGAAAATAGAATAAAAATGGCAGAATCACCAGCGAAGTATCAAAAAAGCACCTAGCGAACTTTTGAAGTATGGTTCGATGTGGATATCATGTCGTGAGTATCGAGGTATCGCAAGTATCCAGGATCAATCCCCAGTTACAATACTTCTGTTGCCTATTCGCACAATCAAATAAAGTATGTGGACTAATGGCATAACGACCATTCAGGTACAAGGGCATGAGTGAGATATCGCCATCTCATGGTTATACGATAAAACGCATAAATGTGGCCAAAACTCATTCATTCTTCTTGTAAAGCAAGTAGACCCAGAAAAGTAGAATCAGAACTTCTAGGTTCCTGACCCTAACTGCCTTCCGAATTCATACGCCCTTAAATAATTTTCCTTTGAACGCTTTCCTCAATAGTTTTCACTTAAATTAGCTGTTCTTCCGTAACATTCCCTTCTTCTTATTATTCTAAAACGAATCAATATTTAAACAAATGTTTCTAGACTAGAACGGTAGAGTCAAAAAACACACTTCTTCAAATAGATTTAGTAATTTGTGCTGAAATTTTAATATATGTATATATAGGTATATATAGCCCGCCTCGGTAGCGTAGATGCTAGCATGTCTTCTTCACGTTCAAGAGGTCCCGAGTTCGAATCTCGGTCAGGATGAGTTACCTGGATAAGGATTTTTCCGGGGGTTTCCCTTATCCTTCAAGACGAATGTCGGGTAACTCAAAGCTCCATGGACCCTGGGATCACTTGAGCACCATTTCACCCAGTTCATTCAGCGTCCGATATAACTTAACTTTGGGGCGGACGTAAAAAAACCTCTATATAGGTATATATAACTATATATTTATATATATCTTTAATTTAAGTCCTCCAAAATTATGCAACATCGGATGATGAATGAAATGAGAGAAATGATGAATAAATGAACCCAGTGTCCATAGAGCTTAGAGTTACCCGACATTCATCTCTCAGGATGAGGGGAAACTCCGGAAAGTCTTATCTAAATAATTCACTCTAAACGAGTTTCGCTCCCGGTATCCCATACACCATGTAAAAATATAAAAATGTTAAACATTAAATTGTAAGTCTGTAACAGTAACACTCACCTCACTAAAAGAAGTCTTCACATATGCCGTGTTAACCTAGACATAGATTTTGAAAACTGTCAACCTATTTAAAACTTTAATATGCACAAAATATACTCTATATACAGCTAAATTTTAATACAATGCTTAATGAGCGGCGTAATACATATTCAGCTATGAAATAACAGTTAAACATTATAATGAAACATGTGCTATACTATAATGAATTCACAAAGTACAGGGTGCAACATATGCAACTGGCTCATAAAGTTGAGCACTTAAACACAAAATGTAATGTAAAGCACACAATAGGTATGACTATTCATCTTCACAGAGGGTGCTGTCAATGTAAATCAGGTGTGCAGACAGATGCTTCTGGAAGCATTTTGTACCAATCTTATACATCGCCATTTTGTAATCAGTTCTTGTGTGATGCTATATCCCGGAAATTTCTCTTGAAAAAAGTTCTTTATTTTTACAGAAGATCCAGTATGAATAAATGCTTCGACATTGGCAGTACACTTGGGTATCGAACACATCATTATCACATACACTGCTTCAAACAATGATAATTCATTTTCAATTGTTCTCCACAAGTTCCATTGGCTGCACCTGCATCTGCCTAACACTTGACGGTCTCGTGTGTGGACCCCTGGCTCGACATGTTATTTTTTTGGCAGGAAGGGCAATAATTTAATATTTGCCCAAAATGAAATTTACGAATGTAACCGTGTAGCACATGTAAATAATACAACATACCATAATAGTATAATAGGCCGGTTTTATGTGCCACACGCTGCATGACATCTTCCTTTAAATAATATCCAACAGGTAAAATTGAGACGTACAGAGCATCAAACATAAATCTATACAATTAACCCTCACATTACTAAAATTAGAAATAGTGTGTTATACTAGACAATAATTCAAACTTCTTAAAATACACATAAAGCATTAATTAACAAAACTCTCTGTGTAGCTTAAATTTAACATTACACTTGACAGAGAGGATAATACAACTACATATTCATTTACAAACAATAGTTATACATTATAATTAATCACATGCTATATTTGGATGAATTCATAAAATATTACCTCTTGCCTTAATTACCACACAGAACAAAAAATATGAACAATATAAGAATCATTAAAATAGAAGTCTTTAATAGTAACGCATATTTCATTATAAGTAGGCACCAGAAATATACGAGACAATGGTTCTGAAAGTATCAAACTGTTTAATATATACATAAAACATAACTTAATCATATTCTCTGTCTGGTTTAATTAACACTACACTTAAGAGACCGTATAATTCATACGCATTTACCAAAGAAAAATTAAAAAATAATTAATTGTATACTATGTTATAATGAATTCAGAAAACATTACCTCAAACATACAGAGGGCAAAAATATAAACATATTAAAAATTTATTTATACGTCTGTAATAGTAACATTCAGAGCACTGAAAGTGTACTTCAGAAAATACAATGTTAAACGAATACTAGACAATAGTTCATACTGCTTAAAATTTTAAAGTGCAAATAAAACATTTTATGAAATTCTGTCTAGCTTAAATTTCACACTACACTTGACAGAAGGCATAATACATATTCATTTACCACACAAGAGTTAAGCTTTACAATCGGTCACATACTACATTAGAATCAGTTCACATAATATTGCGTCTTTCTTTAATTACCACACGGCCTGTACAGATATAAAGATATCAGATATCAAATATAAGCATTTACTAGCAACACTCACATTACTAAACACAAAATTCAATGAAGAGCAATAAAATTTTCTTCCGGGCCTGTAGGCCATGGTACGCAGAATTTGAATATCCTGACGTTTTGCCAAGGATCCGCGTTCGAGCTCTTATGAACACGGATTACGCCTCTTGAAAATGCCAAGTGCAATTCTTGGTGAAACATCGGGATATTCAAATCCTAGTGGACCATGGCCTACAACCCTGGAAGAAAAATTTACTGTTCTTCATGTTGCCAGCCGTGAAAGCCTTAGGAAATAAAAATACAACGTTATACAAGACAATGATTCTGAAAGTATCAGTACCTATGCTTAAAACTGTAAACCCTGCATATAAAAACAATGTAAACATCTTTAAAGAGCAATTCAAATAAGCAGTGAGATCCTTAGGAACATGGTATAAACTCATCCACATATGAGATCGCACACATTATTAGATCACACACGCACGCTCGCACACACGCGTGCGCGCACACACACATACACGCACATACACACACACATTCGCACTGTCATCTATACCTCCAGACTCTGGTGAAGATGAGGTATTTTCTTGGTTGTAGAAAAATCCGAAAAATATGTTGACTGAAAATATGTTGACGACCCAAGCCAAGAATAAGGAAAAACGATTTGGAATATCGGAAATTTGGAATTTAGGCGTATGGAATGTGAGAGAACTAAGCCACAAGCTCGATGAATTGCAGAGAGAACTGATGGAGAAGAAAATAGATATAGCTGTATTTTCAGAAACAAAAAAGGATGTGCGAGGCTCATTGGATATACAAAATTATGCTTTAGTATATAGAGGTGTTCCACCGGAACTAAGGCCATTTGCTGTACTAGCAATAACGATAAACAACAAAATGAAGAATAAAATACATAGATAGAGCTGTATAAATGAAAGAATATTAACACTCAGGCTACGAGTAGATAGAGGTTATGTGACAATATTAGCAGCGTATGGCCCAGACGGGAAAAATGATGACATGTATGAGTTTTATGGAGTCTTACAAGATACCTTGCAAAGGTTGAATAAAAATGAGTATATATGTATAGCAGGAGACATGAATGCCAGGATTAAAAACAAATCAATAGATGCAAAAATGGGACCACATGGAGAGAGTGTGTTGAATTATAATGGGAAGCAGCTAATTGAATTCGCTACATATAACGAACTAAGAATTACTAATACATTTTTCCAACATAAGGAAATGAATAAATATACCTGGGCAGCCGGAAATTGCAAAGCCATTATCGATTACGATAAGGTAAATAAAAGGACAGTCACACTGGTGAGAGATAATAGAATTTACAGAGGTGCTGATATACACTCTGATCATTTTTTACTGATTTCAAAAATAATAATGCCCAGAAGGAGAAAGAAAGTTTTACCTAAGAAGCAAGAAAAACCAGAAATCTTTAACGTCCACTTACACAAGGAAGAAAGCATTAGGTACATATATAAGAGAAGAGTAGAACAATATTTAGATCAGAGACCCTTAAGCAATAATATTAACAGAGAATGGAGAGAAATTAAAGAAGTAGTAATACAAGCGGCAAATGAAGTACTTGGCACAAGAAAGGAGAGATATCACAAGAGAGGATTAAGAACCATGGAATGAAGGTATAGCGAAATTGCTGAAAGACAAAAAAGCAGCATGCTTAAAGTGGTTACAGAGCAAAACAGACGAGGATGCTGCAGAATACAAACGACTCAGAGCAATAGTGAAAACAGAAACTAGGAGAATAAACAAAGAAAGCTGATATATGTATAAGTAATATTGAGCAAGATGTACATGAAATACAAGATAGTGCGTAGAAAATATTAAGAGAACTGAATAAAATATAAAAAGATAAACTCCAGTTAAATCCTATATCAGAACAAAAACAGTTAGCATATTTCCAAGAATTGTGGACTTCAGAGAACAAAGAACAGGAAGTAATATTTTTCACCATGGATGTAAATGTAGATCCAATAACACACGAAGAATTTTTAACAGCATATTGCAGTTTCGAAGAAATAAGAAAGCTGCTGGATGTGATCAATTAAATTTGGAACTCATAAAATATGCACCTGTGTGTTTACATAGCAGATTGCTTGATCTTTTTAATCTTTGTTGGAGGTATGAGCGTATCCCTGGGGAGTGGAATACAGCGTTGGTGATACCAATTTTTAAGAAAGGCGTTAGAGAAAAATGTGACAACTACAGAGGAATCAGTCTGCTGTGCTCAGTGTATAAACTATATGGTTAAATAGTTGCAAGATGAGTAAGTACAATAGCGGAAGCACGGCTTCATGAGGCCCTAAACGGATTTAGAAAAGGAAGATCATGCACGGATAGTATGTTTATAATTCAATAACTAATTGAAAAACACGAAGAATTTAATGTTGACACATTTACGATTTTTGTTGACTATGGTAAAGCCTTCGATTCGGTTTTAAGGGATAAATTTTGGACAGCGATGGGAAATTGTGGAATACCAGCACATTTAATAGGACTGTACAAGGTATGTAGAAAAATACTACAATAGCAATAATAAAGAATGGAAGGAAAACAGAAGCAGTGGACATAAATAAAGGAGTACGACGAGGATGCCCCCTATTGCCTATAATCTTTAATATCTACATTGATAATATGGTACAAGAATAACAGGAAAATATAAAACAAAATATACTGGATGGAAATATAATTTTAGATACAGTATTATTTGCTGATGATCAAGTGATAATATCCCACTCAGAAGATGACATGCAAGGAGCAGTATACAGTTTAAACAACGTAGCGGAAACATATAACCTTTCAATTTCAGAACACAAAACTAAAGAAACGGCTTTTAGAGGATAGAATAACATAACCGCAAAAATAGCTATAAGCAATAAAATAATAGAAGAGGTTAATAGTTTCAACTACCTAGGCTACACAGTAGCAGTAGCAAATAACAACAAGAATATGGAGGTGAAATTAAACAGATTCAATCAAATGTGTGGGACTATATATATATATCAAAATAATTCTTCTCTAAAGTGATTAAGGATAAGCGTGAAAGGAACGCCAAAAAAAACATGTCTTTAATCGTGGTTACAATTAGGGGTGGGTCGATACCAGATTTTCTCGATACTCGATTCTCGATACTGATATACGATATTTTCCACGATACCCGATATTTTGATACTCGATACCGTCATTTCTACTTCTAGATCGTATACTTAAAAGAATTTTGGGGAACTGTGTGATCCCAATAAAATTAAATAGGTGTACATAATTTTAATGAGACAAAACCTAAAACCGTTAGTGTTGTTAGTTTTAAAACCTAAATTAGACATTTAAAAGTAAGAAGGTCTACTTCTATAATTCTTTTTTATTTCAGAAATACTAGCATTTTCACTTTTTGAGGGATCAAGTCTACATATTTTCTATCACACAGGAGACTCACTGCACAAAATAGTCTTTCAGAAAAAACTGCTGCACGCGGCGTATACAGATATTTAGCGACTAATTGTTTTTTGGTTCTGGATATTTAGAATTTGTTTTCCAGTAATCGAGTGCACTAAAAAGAGGAGATGACCAATCGTCGTTGAGATATGCAGTGATTTCTTCTTGGGAACTGGTAATTGGCACTGAATTTGACACACCAGTATTATATTCCTCCATAATGTTACTGTGTAGGGACCATATTCCTGGCAACTTCTCGGGATTTGCTAGGTTTTGCTTGCGGCAGTAGTATTTTGTGACTTTAAAATAACATAAGAATTGCGGAATCACCAGCAAAGTATCGAAAAGGCACCTAGCGAACTTTTGAAGTACGGTTCGATGTGGATATCATGTCGTGAGTATCGAGGTATCGAAAGTATCCAGGCTCAATCCCCAGTTACAATCCTCCTGTTGTCTATTCGCACAATCAAATAAAGTATGTGGACTATTGGCATAACGACCATTCAGGTACAAGGGCATGAGTGAGATGTCGCTATCTCATGGTTATACGATAAAACGCATAAATGTGGCCAGAACTAATTCATTCTTCTTGTACAGCAAGTAGACTTGAATTTGCACACGATTTAAATTTGTCAAAAGTAGAATCAGAACTTCTAGGTTCAAGGCTGTAACAATGTCAATTACTTGCACCAGGGACAAAAATTAAACAGTTTTGAAACTGTCAGAAATTTGTAAAATATTTCTGAATGGAAGAGAATATATATTTGCATAGACATCCATGGATTAATTAGTAAGCTAGCAATTACGCTTAATCAAGATGACTGGCGATTGTTTATAGATTCATTAAATTCAGCTTAAAACCTGTGTTACTTCATAATGGTAAAGAACTTGCATTTGTTCCATATCTTTCTGTAGGTCTTAAAGGAGGTTGTGAAAGTATGGTTAAGGTTGGCCTTGGTTTAAAATATGAGGTTCATTGTTGAAAAACATGTGGTGCTCAGGTTTGCTGCCTGGTTTACAAGCGGGATTCACAAGATATTGTCCTGTGGGTCCTGTGTGACTCTGTGGGTATGTATGTTTGTGTGTGTATGGGGGGGGGGGGGTGGAGGCGGCAGCCGTGTTACGCAAAGGCATTATATTATTTCGTTTTATGACTCTACCCAGGGTCGAATTGTTTTGTATTCCTTATCGACACCTTTCACTCAACGGACAACCAATGTATTGCTGCATTCAATTCTCTTACAAGCCTGACACTAACTCCCTTCCGAATCCATACACACTTGAATTACTTTTCTTTTGACAACTTTCCTCAACAGTTTTCACTTAAATAAGCTTTTCTGCACTAACATTCCGTTCTTCATATTATTCTAAAACGAAACTATATTTAAATAGCTCTCATATGAGGCTAGGTCCACAAACATTATTACAGAAATAATTATTAACAATAATAACGCTATTAACATGGGTCATACTAACAAGCAACAAGGGAATATAAATAGTTAAAATAAATATATCTTTCAGATAATGAGCTTTAGAAGCCTTACACTGATTGATAATCTTTCTAGACTAGAACGGTGGAGTCAAAAAACACACTTCTTCAAATAGATTTAGTAATGTGAGCTAAAATTTCAATATATTTTTAATTTACGTCCTCCAAAATTAAGGAACATAGGGGGATGAATGAAATGAGAGAAATGATGCTCAAATGAGCCCAATGTCCATAGAGCTTAGAGTTACCCGACATTTATCTCTCCGGATAAGGGAAAACCCCAGAAAAAGTTATCTAAGTAACTCACTGTGATCGAGTTTCGCTCCCGGAGCCTGTTGAATGTGAGGCACACAAGCTACCACCATGTTACAGAGGCAATGCTTATATACACATATATAAGAAACTTTTAAAAATTTTTTCGATATCCTTACCATCATGCTCGCACGTTGCCACAGTAGTTCACTGGTTAAGCTCAATCGAACCGAGACAGGGAGATCTGTGGTTCAAATCCAGTTTATGGCATGGAATTTTTCAGCCTGACACGACTTTTCCAAGGTTTGCCCTATAAATGGGTTGTGTGAAAGAATAATTAATTTGCATGAAATCTCAGTTTTTAAATATATTTTGGCGGACAATTGAAATGGCGTTTTGGTTAAGATCTTCGCCATTCCTTGTGGATGGGATCTATGAATTTTACAACACTGCAAGTATTCTAATGAGGTTTTGAACCTGCTACGTTTGTATAACGAAGTGTGGTGGTGAGGTTTGTTATGTGAGTGAGTGAGTGTGTGTGTGAGTGTGTGTGTGTGTGTGTGTGTGTGTGTGTGTGTGTGTGTGTGTGTAAATTGATATGTATATTAACATATATGTATATGGTAAATCGTTTCTAGGTTAAATGATCACAAGGAGACATTCCATAAAAAGTTCAGGATAAGGGAATTACGAATAAAATGAAAGGAAAATGGAGACGGGAAGCCTCAGTACAAGAAACAATAAATTGAATACCTATGTAAGGGCAATAATTAGAAACTAGTTGTTTGGCCTTCTTTAGTTTTGAATTTATGTCCTCCAACTTTGCCATATCGGACAAAGAATGAAGTGGGTGAAATGATACTCAAATAAACCCTGGCTCTATAGTGCTGAGATTTACCAGACATTCACCTTTCAGGATAACGGAAAACTCTGGAAAAACGCCTTATCCAGATAACTCACCTGACGTGGATTCGAACTTAGTACCCCTTGAACTTGAGGAGATATGCCAACTAATCGTAGAATGTATAAATATCCTCCGCGAAGTGTGCCTTCATTCCAGAGCAATTTTGCCAACAAAACATTATAAAATAGGTTCATCAAAATTCTGTTACAAAAATTCAAACAGAATTATAATAACAATTGCGATATATCTTTCTTTATGTGAGCCAGAAAACGAAGATAAGGCATTAACAGTAGTTATAATGGTGATACTAATATCATCCAATAAAAGAGCTTTTAAAGCAATAATAGAAAAATAAATAAAATCACTAAAAGAGTGGTTATGTGGATGGTTGTAAAAGAGTAGTTTACCCTTAAACGTCACTTATATGACCTGAGGTATCAGCTTGTTCCTTGATTTAGACTTAAATGTCAGTCGTCGTAAAAAAAACTCTATTCCCACATCAGCGTTTCTGTCTAAAAACATAAATAATAGTTTCGCCAATTTTGAAGTGCTGTAGAAAGCATTCTACACAGAAAATTTAACGCAATTAAATAAATTTTATAGATTATTAATTAGAGCTCTTTATTGATTGTTTTAGTGATAATGAAAATATTATTATCTAAATTAAAACTGCCATTTTCCCACGCTTTGCTGTTTTCGCTACCAGATATCGTAACATTTCGCTACGCCCACGGTTGGCGACAGACCGCCATAAGCAGTTCGAAGGGATGTACGCTTGATAGGAATTGCAGAACACGAAGGCTTGGAGACAGATAACGATAACTTCCAAAATGTTGCTTTTCTCAATTTACACCAGTTTTATCA
>CM060950.1:171180516-171193016 GCA_030765055.1 Mantis religiosa | reverse complement strand
TTTCAGACAATGTCGATGAACCAGCTGTGGTCATGACCCACACACAAGCAGTAGCAAACAGAGAAATTTATGCTTTATTTTGAGAGTCAAGCCGAAACAATCCTAAATGAACTTGTAATGTTAAAGCGAATGGGAGATCACGCTGCTTGTAGGTAAGCAATACTCCAAACTGAGACAGCAGAAGCTCACTGCCCTTTTTACTACCCACCAGTTTGTAGCTATATTGTGTACAGTACAAATACATAGGTTGTTACAGTACATACAGTGTATGTGTTTTTAGGTAAAAGTGTGCTGCTGGTCATTTCTCAACTCCATTAAAAATATCTCGGTGTTGTTGTGCGTACATGATTTTTAATACCCTTACGTCATTCTCTGGACAACCCGGATTTTCGTTTCCTCACATCGGCCCTGGTTCTAGATGCCAGGGTAAACGAGGTTACTGAACTAATTATTTATATTCCTGACAGGAGGATTCACCCTCGCAGATTCCTGTGCCACAATCTTGGAGTCTCTACTCAGGTGCTCCTTTGGCGAGTAATCTTCTGGGTAATACTGGACCTCAAAGACGCTGAATATCTTTCGGGTTCTTAATTCTAACACATTCTTAATCCCACGTGTAGTTTACAATTTCAATTTAAGAAATTTTACTGGAAAAGGTGTGTAACATTCACCCTCAGACACTGAAGTAGGGAATTCCAATTCGCTAGGAAAAACAAATGTTAACTCATACCCATTTGTAACGCTTCAAATATAGCCACAGTAATCAGAAGTTACACTACACAAAATCAACACTAACATGTTTCAATTTAAGCAATGTAGTTGCATTTTAATATAACTACAAGTAATATCTTAGGATTGCTGCAGTTATTATAGTTTATGAACATTGCTGCTTGTCTGTAATTGAACATAATGCTGTTATCAAACATACTTTTGTACCACAGATAGAAAAAGAAATGATGTATCAGGTAGGTTGACAAAATTAAACATTGAAATACACACAAAAGTAAACTGATATTTAGGAATATGTGGTTATGAACTTTCAGCGACTTGTTGTTTGCATTCAACGTTATTAATACTTCAGATACAATTATCTCGAAGGAATATGGCACAAACAGAGAACTATAGCTTGTTTCAACCTGAAAAAGCAGCATGGAAGTAAATGGGATCTCTCTCTCTCTCTCTCTCTCTCTCTCTCTCTCTCTCTCTCTCTCTCTCTCTCTCTCTCTCTCTCTCTCTCTCTCTCTCTCTCTCTCTCTCTCTCTCTCTCTCTCTCTCTCTCTCTCTCTCTCTCTCTCTCTCTCTCTCTCTCTCTCTCTCTCTCTCTCTCTGTGTTAAATACACGCGAATTCTCATTAGTAAAGTCCATATTTTTGGTAATAACAATTTAAGAAAGATTTACCTAAATATGTAACAAACTAAGTAATAAAGTAATTATATGTAAAATCAAAAATGTTGTTTCTTTGCTATAAAAACAAATCCACATATTCAAATCTCTAATTTAATTTTTAATCATTTCACTTCCGCTAAATGTATAATACTGAAATACAAGAGTCAACTATTCAAGCATTTAAGCCATATTGGATCAGTGTCCACAGTTACTTATAGTAATATAATTTTCCAAATGTTCTGGTGTCATGCGTAATCTTCTGTCTGACAATATGTTTTTGTAAATTGAAATGGATCGCTCAACTTTGCAAGAAGTCAACGATGCATATTTACACAGAGGGATTGTGCTAGGAAGAACATTTTAAGGGGGTTCTACATTTTCTCCATTAGATAAGCGAGAAAGAGTAAGAGAAAGAGTATCCTGGGTTCTTTTTTTAGCACAGGCTGCAGTTTAATGGAAACTACACCACCCATTTAGCCTGGTACAACACTGACCTTCTGAACTGCATCTTTCATTATTTCCACAGCTTCTTGGAGAGGCATACCTGAAGTTTCCATTTTATTGACACTGTCGGGAAACCAGCTGATGTGACTTGCGATGTATGAAACTGAACTGAGGACTTAAGAACCGTTCACTCACACAAACTGCAGGATCAGAAGAAAAGTTCTCAATCACTTACCTCACAGTTTAGAAGTGCTTACTGTAGAAAATTGCAGCTTCAATCCATGTTGCCCACCTTGCTATCACTGGCTCTAGAAGCAAAGGTACATCAGGTAGCTGCTCCTTGTAGCGTTGTACACGATAAGGACATTTTAAGAAAACCTTCTTCGTTGCTGATATCAGAGTATTTACTTTTGGGAATTCATGTCTGTGTCTGTCACTCATTGCAATGCATGAGCCATACATGTAACATGCACTAAGTTTGGATAAAGTAGAGTAAGCGATTTTCCCGCTTTTAACATGTAAGGAGCTGCATCTGTGTACATCAGTAGGACCCTCTCTTCTTTTAGCCTGTCTAGCCATAGTCCCTTAGGTCCATCATTAATGAATGTAGCAATTGTTAAACTATTTGTTAACTCCAAAAGTTTTCGATACATTAAGTAGGGCTTTGATGCATCTTCCAAGTGCATCTTGCCAACTATTAGATCAGCGATGAAACGGCCTGAAGCATCCGTCGTCTCATCTGCAGAAATCCATATAGGTGAGTTGCCTATGTCAATCCCAATTTTTTGTAGTCCGTAAATGTTTAAATGCAGGTACCTGAAGTTTGTTCCAGGGTATGTTCGCTGCAACCAACGGCATACACAGTTCTTTGTAAAATGCACTATTAGATGATGTAGGCTGACCCTTCAACTGTGTAAGTAATACCTGTTCCTCTGAAGAAACTCGTTGCTTATTTTTAATATGCCGATTGCTTCGTAGGTGTTGTTCAATTTGAGATTTCATCCTACACCCAATACGTTTATAAAAAGTTTGGCAGAGGTCTGCTTTTCCATCAGTTATTAAAGCACTGTCAACTAAAACTCCACGCTTTTAGCTTTGTAGACAACGAAGGCTCAAACGATGCCATGGCTAAATTAAATGCAACTGACTGTTAAAAATTCTAAAGCGTTTCACGTTTGAAATCAAGAAAGAAAATATGTTTAAAACAAGTCATAGTTGTCGGAATCTAACTCGTACAATTTAGCTTTGAATGCCGCGGAAATGAGTAGAATTGACGGCAATGCATGAGGAGCACAATAATAAAAATTGCAATGGTTTCTTCTTTCCTGCTTTGTAACGTAAATTAATGGAATCGACAAAAAGGTATAACAATTCTGAAAATAATGTTAAAATATGTAAAATCATGTAATATTTTGGAAAGATGTATTATAGCTCAAAATATGTAAAAATATGTAATTTAAAATGTTGGAATAGCGGTCTCTACATTTTAATTCGTCGACAATTTAGCTTCCTTTATAATTACATACACAACAAAGGAATGTGTAAATACATAAAATCCGAGCCCTACTCATTAGCTTTGTTCTTTATTTGCCTTGGCGTTGTTGCCAACTCGCAAATAACATGGTATAAATAATTTTTTGTAATACTTAACAGCTTTGAAAACACTTTCTTATGCAGAATATTTTCTCTATCAAATTATGACATTTTTACAGGCGTTTTGTGTTTCTATGGACACAATTTTTTTTCCAGAATTGTTGTTTTTCAGTAAAGGTCTGATATTTGCTATTTGTGTGTTAATCATAAATCTTAGCGGTATTTGGCCACGCCGTAGCTCAGTGGCTCTCACCAAGGTGGCCCGGGTTCGATCCCAGGCGACCGCAAAGTGAGATTTGTGATGGACAACACGGCGCTGGGGCGGGTTTTCTCTGGGACCTCCAGTTTCCCTCACCATCTCATTCCACCGATGCTCCATCTTCATCTCATGTATCATCTGTGTTACCGTCTGCGGTGCCGTATGTAGTAAAAGCAGGCGTTAAACACCACACATTTCATTTCATTTCTTACCGCTATCATAATTTAAATGATTTTTTAGGTGGAGAAGACTACAGTGCTCCTATCTACCAATTCTGAATTCTCCCCCATTAATCAGACGAGTGTTATAATTTTTTATACTAAGCAGTTTGGGAAAATTATATGTATACGCATTGGAAAACGTAGGCAGCGAGAAACTTTTTGTAATTGGGTTTACATCGGGGGACAAAGCAAGAGAAATGTAAAGGTGGGTTAAAGGCAATTTTTAAAAGAACGCGCATTCGTTGTATGTGTCAAATAAACAAAAGGCATTCTGTTCAAGGAAGTGGTGACAGGCAGGAGCCAAATCAGGAGCCACACGTCTTAAGAGAGAGAAGGCAATGCGATACATTAAAAGTAAACATTGTTTGCAAAAACGAATTCTTATGAGTATGTTTATACCGAATGAAAGATTGTGAAGTGTTACGTGAAGCTATATTTAACAGTTTCTTAAATACTTATAATTATGGAAGAGGAAGCTAAGAAAAGACAAAATATTGGTAAAAAAAGAAGTAAGGACCGTACCTCACTATTGAGTGTCTTACGTTCCTTTTGAAGTTATATGAGTATCAGTAAGGCAGTGAAAGAAACAGCTAAAGCTACCGGGTGTTCTGAAACATAATATATAGAGCGAAATGTCCCCTAAGAACCTCATCAAAAAAGAAAGCAAAAAGGGCAGGGAGGCAGAAGAAAGCTAGGTTAATGCAATATGATGGAATAGTGCAAAGCGGAATGCGGCGTATTGTTAACACTATTCTGCTTAATAACATTCCAACCTCGCTGAATCTAGTTTTGGCAAGGGTAAACAGTGATGACAGCCTGTATTAATGATTATCATTTACAGTACAATATTAAACCGTCCGACCGGTCGCTGCCGAGGTTGAAGTTGCGATTGTACGTGTAGTACATGTGGCAATAGAGCGCTCCGTAAAGGCCTGTACTGTCTTCTAAGCGTGAGACGCGATATAGCTGATGTTTCCTGAATTTAGAAACCACCTCAATTGCATTTCTATGGCAGGTGTCGTCAGCAACTTGAAAATGACATCGATATAGTTGAAGCATCGAGTTATCAGTGCTTGTCAACTCTTCAGGAATCCATCTTTTTAGCAGTGAATACCCTTCCTCGAAATGTACTTTCGCCATGCTACTTCTGGTCAACATGAATACCACATTAAAAACACAGTAAGATTAGTATATACTATTTCCGGGAAAGTGCATGCGCATTTTACTCTTGTTTACATTTTCTTGTATCACACAAAATACAACATTAAATTCTTTCTTTTCTTTTCTGATACCTAATTAATCAGCGTAATTAATTGGTATGTTAAAAGAATCTGTTGCTTGAGAAAAAGCAGCAGTTAACTAAGTAAGCATATAACCGCTAGGCTAATTGAAAATTAAATGTTTTCAATATTCTAATTGAACTTAACGGTCCAATTAGCCTGGATATCAACATTTTAAAAATTTAGAGAAAAGATTCATATATCGTATCAAATTGGAATATAACGACAGAATACAAACCGACTTATGTAATCGGATATGAGATATCGAATGTGTAGATATATTTACTTACTCGGCCAGAATAATTTACATATCAAAGGAAATCACCATCACAGCAGACACACCTGCAGACATCTTTTTCCTTGTATTTACATATTCTCGATCTTAAAAGAATTCTTTTTTTCGCTATCGGGTCTCATTTATAACAAAGAAATTCATAAAATAAACACTAGACAAAAGTGTAAAATTCATCATCCCAGAGCTAAACATTTTGTTTTCCGAAAGGAGTATACATTGAAGGCATCAAAATATTTAAAGATCTTCCCAATGATCTTATAGGAGAAAGTGATAATTTCAGTACTTTTGAAATTGCTGCTACGGAGTGCCTCTACTCAGAATCATTTTATTCTGTACAAGGATATCTGAATGAGAAATTATCCTGATTACGCTTATGTAGCACTGTAGCTAGAACCTAGATGTTCCAATGACAAATCAATGTCAAATTACCTTTGATGTCCGTTCTAAAGCTATTTCAATGTATGTGTATTAAAGAATTGAAAGTAAAAGCTATCCGTTGCAAATCAATATAATAAAACATTTGTACGCACTGGTAAATGTCAAATAAAAGTCTAAAAAAATTAAACTGCCATATTTTATTCGTATGTATACAATTGTTAGTCTTCTAATTACATGGAAGTATTTAAGCTTATATCTGCATATCATTAGCTCTGCCTTGTTTCTCATATTTCCTGTATATAATGAGCGTTTTATGTTGAATGTTCAACCTTGTATGCACTAAACTGTGCATATCTTTGACATGTTCAACGTTTACAGGCCTTTGCGGTTACAAATGAACGTACTGAACCCAAAACAATCAATCAACTTCATTTAGCAAAAAAGAGTTTCCCTTAAGTAATTTGCATGCTAAATAGAAGCCGCACTTCTGATTATCATAATAATAGAAGCCTTATTTTTACTTGTTCCGCCTTCAACTTCAATGGCCGTACATCGAAACTGTACCTCGGTTTTCATCATAAGTCACACACACACACACACACACACACACACACACACACACACACACATTCGCACTGTCATCCATACTACCAAACTCTGGTGAAGATGAGGAATTATCTTCGTCGGAGAAAAATCCCCGCACCCACCGCCGGGAATGGAACCCAGGACCCCTAGCACGGGATGCAGGAGCGCTACTGACTGAGCTAAGCGGCCAGACATATGGACGTATGGACAAGGTTGATTAACCTCCTAACCTAAATCAAATTAGAGTATCAAAATAATTCTTCTCTAAAGTGATTAAGGGTAAGCGTGAAAGGAACGGCAAAAAACATGTCTTTAATCGTGGTTACAATTAGGGGTGGGTCGCTACCACATTTTCTCGATACTCGAAACTCGATACTGAAATGCGATCTTTTCCACAATACCCGATATTTGATACTCGATACCATCATTTCTACTTCTAGATCCTATACAAAATAGAATATTTGAGAACTGTATGATCCCAATAAAATTAAATAGGTGTACAAAATTTTAAGGAGACAAAACCTAAAACCATGAGTGTTGTTAGTTTTAAAATCTACATTGGACATTTAAAAGTAAAAAAGTCCACTTTTATATTTTTTTTTTTTTTCAGAAATACTAGCATTTTTAGTTTTGGGGGATCAAGTCTACATACTTTTCTATTATACAGGAGTCTTACTGCACGAAATAGCCTTTCAGAAAACAAAAACTGCTGCACGCGGCGTATACAAATATTTAGCGACTAATTGTTTTTTGGTTCTGGATATTTAGAATTTGTTTTCCAGTAATCGAGTGCACTAAAAAGAGATGACCAATCGTCGTTGAGATATGCAGTGATTTCTTCTTGGGAACTGGTAATTGGCACTTGTAACCGCAGTATCAGACAGCGATTAGGAGGTGGCGAATTAATTGAAATCACGAGAATTAAAAAAGAAGATAAATTAATGAAAATGCTTTGCTAAACTAATATAAAATATTGTTATATTAATATGAAATTAGAATGAAATTAGAGTAATGATTAAAATAGCGGTTTAATTAAGAATAAGATGGGAAGAATATAATTTAAGACAACTAACATGCTAGAATCCATGTAAGGGAGAGAAAATATTTCTGTAAAATCTGAACACAAGTCGGGGAGACAGGAAGAGGTGACCGTTAGCCTCTTTGTTTAAGGAAAGGTTCAATGTCTGAGAACTATAAGCAAAAATGTGTAGGAACAATAAGGTTTTCTAGATGCGGTCAAGCGTAAGACCTAAAAGGATTTACTTTGCTGAGGCGATAACGATGTATACCGTTACAAAGAGCCCAGGGTAGGCGTGACCCAACTCACGGTGGGAAGTAACGACAATGAGTTCGATGAGTTTTGCTAACCAATAAAGAAAAATCGAAATAAAATGAGAAACCAATAATAATGTAAGATTTGAGAAATAGGAAGAAGGGTGAGTTATTTTGGTCATGTGATAAGGGTTAGAGTAGGGATCAGAATAAAGTACGAACGGAATCGCAGAGTAGACGAAACTTCACTTCAAAAGTCATACTACGAGGGGAAAGATGTGTTAGGGCGCGTGAAGAAGAAGTAGGGAAGATTTCTAAGTCCGAAATGTAAATCACTTCAACAGTCATACTACGAGGGGAAAGACGTGTTAGTGCGCGTGAAGAAGAGGTCGTAAAGATTTCTAAGTCCGAAATGTAGGGAAGTCAAGAATAACGCAACCAGCGTGAGAGAAGCAGCAGAAGAAGTTTATAATAGCAAAGTATTCGCCGTATAAAGAATTAAGAGAATTCTGTTAGGAAGTTTAGTAACAGGTGGTCACCGCTACAAATCAATCTGAATCAACGAACTTAGTGAGAATTAAATTAAATCATTTTTGCAACGAACCAGTGTATTATTGAGACAACTGAGCAGCCAACAAACAACAAATCCATTTCCTACAACCATTCACCTGAGGATAAGAGATCTCATAGCTCCAATTAGAACCCAAATCAAAAGTAAACACCAACCAATTGAAATCTGACATGCGGGTATGCCGCACACTGAATTTGTCACACCAGTATTATATTCCACTCTTGCTCCTTCCCTCTTTTCCTCGGTCTTCCTAGGTTTCTTCGTCCATGAGGTTGATAATAATTATTTTTCTTGTTTACCTATATTCATTTAGGTATTGTAGATCTCTACGTGGTAACAGGAAGGGGTTCGTTATGTCAATGTTGTATATATTTTGTTGTGGATAGAATCCAACAGTGGAATAGAGTTGTCAAAATGTGTAATCAAGGCTAACCCCCCGTGAAGCCTTGAATAGCAATGCTCGCCGTGAAACCTTCAAGCCTTACAGTCAAAATTTTTATCACCTGGTAACTATGTTTGGTTTTGACGTTTCATTTTCTTTAAATAGTTACAGCCTTACTAGAAGGGAATTAGACGTCAACCTTCAGAAAAATATATGCACTAGAAATTTTAAATATCGTAAGGTAACATTTCGTTCGTTCACTCCAGAAGCAATATCCCGCTTCTATGGCGTAGATGGTAGTGTGTGCCTCACGTTCAAATGTCCCCTAGTTCGAACGTCTGTCAGGATAACTTATCTGCATTATCGTTTTCCGTAGTTTGGACCCTGGGTCCATTTGACCATTCTTTGACCCATTTCATTCATCATCCCTATGACTTAATCTTGACGGACGTCAATTGAAGAAAATAAGTTGTTTGTATTATCTATTATCTTTGTAACCACTACTCATTATTACTATTATTATTATTATTATTATTATTATTATTATTATTATTATTATTATTATTATTATTATTATTATTATTATTATTATTATAATTATTATTATTATTATTATTATTATTATTATTATTATTATTATTATTATTATTATTATTATTATTATTATTATTATTATTATTATTATTATTATTATTATTATTATTATTATTATTATTATTATTATTATTATTATTATTATTATTATTATTATTATTATTATTATTATTATTATTATTATTATTATTATTATTATTATTATTATTATTATTATTATTATTATTATTATTATTATTATTATTATTATTATTATTATTATTATTATTATTATTATTATTATTATTATTATTATTATTATTATTATTATTATTATTATTATTATTATTATTATTATTATTATTATTATTATTATTATTATTATTATTATTATTATTATTATTATTATTATTATTATCATCATTATCTGTTAACTGGTTAAGCCTGAGGTACACAACAATGTAGTACTCAATATAAACAATGGTATACAAATTACACGAACATGAAATACTAAATTTCCTTTTATTTCATTAACCGTTTCTGAACTTTTCTTTGGTGTAAAGAAAATTTGAAGTGCCAGAAAGCTTATTCTATGTTTATTTATGATCGGTGTTTGGTCGCTGTAGCGCCTTATCCTATCCTTGGATGAAGGTCATTTACTAGGGATTAACTTTTCCTTGGGACAATGTGTTTTACACACCAAGAATCTTTAAGAGAATGAATGTATTGTTCAGAGAGCGTTCTTTACTCGTTCTACAACACCGATGCTGGTTATTACCGTTAACGCAAACCAAGTGTTTTAGTAGCGCTAATTAAACGTATTCATTTTTGGAACTCTCACCTCTTTTATGCTGCTGGTAAAGAAAAGAGTTTAAAATCTTCATAACATTTAATTAAAATATTTAATTTATAAGAGAAACCTATAATCGCTCTTTTAAACAAGAATATACACTACAGAGAAATCACCATCTTCTTTGTCTTTCCTACTGCTTGCTCTCTCATTGTCTCCCTCTCTATTCCATACATTTCTTCCCTCCAGGTTACAACGATGTTTAGATGATTGACTTACTCTGCCTTTTCTGAGTTATAATTATAGTTTCAAACCTAGGTAATACGTTTGACTACACACAATATTGGACCTGTTCCTCTGTTGGTTATGTAAGTAGAACTACCAAGTTTCCCTTGGTATTCAATTGGTGTACACTACACAGGGAGCAGTAACGACAAATGCTAAAGAGTTTATTGTTATTTTATAAATAATGAAACTTATCAAAAGCTTTATAAGTATCTATTTCTGAAATGACTGAAAGATAATACAAATTTAAGAATACTTTTTTCACCCACTAGAATAAACTTTTGAACGAGAGAAGTGGTGCCGCAGCAATGTGTGGGACTGGCATACGGAGGTCCCCTGTTTAAGTTCCGGGGCCGACAAATATGTCTGGGGGTTCTTACGCGGGTTTCCCGGTCGGTATACTCGATGGATAAAAGTTTCTAAATTCTCCTCTTATATCTGTCAACACTATACTTCATATCCTACTTCACGCCAGAAGGGCAATATGTTGATGGTGAACAATCAACATTTAAAATTGTTTTGAGATGTGCGACCAATAATTTATTGAACGCCAAACTTAATAATGCTCCCTACGGATATCCTGTGTGAAAAAGTAGCATACACACGAATACACAGTCACACCCTCTCTCTTGCTGTCTGTCTCTCTCTTTTTTCACGGTAGCCTCTACATGTTAGTATTTCTGAATCACAAGAAGATTAATAAGTTAAATTACCTGTAAAATACATTACTGTATGTATCTGTGCATTGTAATACTTTCTCTCGTTTTATTTATGAGCTTTAGTACGTCTACTAATTGAAGATATATAAAAACATTGAAAAAACATAATGCTAAATAACGGAATCCATTTTAAGGGTTTAATAAAATCAATAATGATAACAATAATAATACAACTAAGTTGTCAGTAAAATAATAATAACGCAGGACTTACATGTGTCCTCTTTTGGTCATCAGGTAATTATACCTAAAGTACAGGAAGTAGTGACTTTCCAGAAATAAGAACAGGTTTTACTCTGAGAATTGGTGAGAAGCTAAAGTAGGCGATCGTTCTCTACGTTTTAGTTCCTTGTTCACATTCCGAAGTACTCCGTTTGCATTCGAAGAGGACAGCGAAAAGATCATACAGAAGTAATACTGTCAGTGTACAGTTGGATGAAGAAGCTTTACAGCAGCATTTTAGGAGTGCATCAAAAATGGAAATGTGTTCTGTTATTTACAAACCTAAAATTTGACGTTAATGGCAATGAAATAATGTTAGCAAATAAAATACTTTGATATCGAAGTTTCTGTGCATGTATATGTTATAAATAAATAACGTCCAATGTGTGTGTGTGTGTGGGGGGGGGGGGGAGTACTTGGCCCTAGCTCAAATACAAGAAGTCGGTAAAATGAAAAATTACTTAACTTCAACGTCTTCGATAGATGGACAAAGAACATTTTCTATAAAATACCCTAGCCACGACTACGCTTTATGTGGAAGAATGTGCATTTAATTTTTAAATGTATTTTAATATTTTAATTAGGTATTATACAACTTCTATAATATACTTAGATCAGATATATCAGGCACATCTTAGCAGAATATTCTATGAATACATTGTTAAGTGCTCATCATCTTCAAAGTTATTGTCTGGTGAACCCTTGGAGATAGACAAAATGTACTAAAAATACTGTCATATAATTAAAGTATTTACTGCTAATAACAATTTCCGGGTTAACTTTTGTTGTTGGAAACAAATTATTTGAGGTTTGAAGAACCCAATTTGTATTTAAATATCAAGAACCTTAATTAAAAACAATGAGATTTGGATATCGCATAAGACACTATCTTTTACCTCAGGCAGTTTGCTTTATTCTGTAACATTGCTTGAGGAATGTTAGAGGGACACAATGAGACAACACGAGGAAAGAGCAAGGAGATAGTGATTGCACTATTATGTAGATCTTTATTTAAAACAACCAATTACAGGTCATTCTTATAAAATACCATTGTGTGAATAAACAGAGATAACAATATTAAATTCTTATATTTGGTAACAATATCAAAGAAATGTGAGTGCTAACAATTTAGTATGTTTACCACATACTTGCTTACATTAATAATTATAATTATAATCGATTTTCTAGATGGATTAGGAACAGTCCTTGAACAATGCATTCATTACGTTAAAGATTCCTTTCGGGTA